>JAPZEB010000012.1:33585006-33600260 GCA_029783705.1 Chaetodon striatus | reverse complement strand
GTTGTATCAATCTTCTAATCTAACTCTCAGCAAAAAAAAGCATATATATATATATATATATATATACATATATATATATATATATATATAATGTACATAAAATGGAATACTATTGCAAACACAATGTATTGCAACATATCCTTAAACAACAGCCGGTATGATAGCTAATGAATTAGCACCCCATGAATGGCGTTGTCACGTTATGTATGTAATGTAAAGTTGCGTACTTAACATGATGTAGTGAGAACATGTTTAGGATTAAGTTTAGGAAAAGAAACATGGTGTGGACATACCTTAAAATTACTGAATCAAACACTGGTGTCCTGGGGGTAACTCCTGTGTTTGTTTTACCCATCCACCAAACTACCGCTTTACATGGACTTTCACTCATGCTCCTCCCTTGTTTACTCCTGCCAGCTCATTGGTTGTGTGATCACAGCCTTCCAAATTACTGCCTTATGATTACATGGGTTATATACAAATTGTGGTGCATTACTATTCGCAGGTATACTGTATGTATTACAGTGCATGAGAACAGCCTGTATATGGTGAATATGACACTGTCACCTGGTATAAAGTAAATGATGATTTGTTGATGAGAAAAAAAAACCCTTAGATTTCTCCTCCCTAGTCCTGGGGTGTCTGTGTGAGAAGTCCCAAATAATATCCTCAGATATCCTTAAAATCGTTGTAGTGAGCCTCCTGTTTAGACCTGCTTGCAGCACACACCTCTTCAAACTGACAAAACAAGCTGCACTCTACTTTCACTTCAGCTGTTGTTATTGTTCAGTCAACCCACATCTGTAACCTTCAACTGAAGGCAACAAATTCCAACTCATTTCCAAGAGAATGTAGAAATTGACAAAGTGAAGTAGAAGTCAATGAGTTAAGCTGTGGGGAAATGGCTACATAGAAGGAGAAAAAACAACACTTGAAGAATAATGAAACAAAAGAACATAACTCAAGTACCTGCTCTACGCTGTAACATTATATTTAACGTCTTTGTGTTGATACAGCCCAAACATTTTTTTATTAGACAAATCGAAGACAACACTGTGACGTGAGCCTACATACTAAAATAGTGAGATATGCATTTTAGGCACTTACATAGTTCATTGCACCGTGGAGCGATACAGACTGGAGCATTACAAGCATTCATACCCACTCAGGGATGAGTGATAGCACTCTTATCAGTTTTTTGGTTTAGCACCTTTGTGACTGAAGGAATTCACTGTTGATAGCTATGAGTACTGACGGTAGCGCTCATGGCCTAATTCACTAATTCATTTCTTTTTCTAATCGTCATCTCAGTGCAGGAGCTTGTCTTGCTTAAATAGATGATCATTATCTGGCTCAGTGAGGGATTTTATAATTAAAGTAAATGTCCTTGACGGCAAGGTGAATTATGTCTGTGGAAATTGTGTTGTATCAAGAAGCTACAGCTTTCAGAATTCGTAATGAAGGTGTGATCCTGGCGCCAGCGCCGTTATTATTTTGGGGTGAATGCTTTCGTGTTTGGAATTTTTTCACAGTCTCCAGCTGCAGCTCCTTCTGTCATCTCAGCTCTTTTGATGCTGAAAGAAAGCAGGCATTAACGCTTTTGACATTTTGAAGAGAGGCTCAACTCAGTTGGGACACCATTTGAAAATATTTGCTGTGTTCTTGTCTCTCCTCAGGTTGGTGTGACTTTGCTGAAGCGACAGAGGCAGGCCCTGAGTCGGAGGTGAAGAGTGCAGGATAGGAGTCCTCCCAGACAGCAAGGGGCAGCAGTGGGCATGCAGGACTCAGCCTCGGACAGCAAGATGGCTAAACAGGTCAGCATAGCTGTGATTGCACTAATGGCTCACTGCTGAAGCCGCAGACTTCTCAGTGGTTGTGTAAAGTAAAAATACAGGAAACAGCAGCTTTTAGTTTATTAGCTAAGAGCTGTAATGGGTTTCTAAGGTACCACCAGATATCTGCAAACCCATTATGAGGTTTGTGTATAACATTTGTCCTCTAAGGTTTTAGTAATTGGAAGCAAGTGATTTACCAAACCAGGTTGCACCGCTAAAACTCAAGAAATATTTTTAATCATGGAAGTATAAAGAGAGCTTGATACAGCATTGAAGGCAGGGACCTGCTCATTCATATGAAAATTGCTCAGTGGTGCAAGAAGCCAAAGAAGTTTAACTGCCGCTTATAAAGTTACCCTTACCCACCATGTGGCTCATAGAGCAGGTGCACTAGAGAGGTCAGGTGTACTTTGAATTGCCTTGTTGCCAAAATACGTCATATAAATAAACTTGCTTTGCCTTGTCTTCCACCGGCTGAGGTGACTACTTCTGATTCAGCACTTGACTAATTTGAATTGGGATTTAATGATTCAATAATGTGACTTTACTAGACTTTCCGAATATTATTGGACCGAATGGATCAAATTCTGCGAGTGAAACAAGTCCTAAACAAGTATTTGTTGGGGGAAGTGATGCTACCACTGATGTATCCACTGATTTGCAGACATCTCTTTAATGTAAGTCTGAGGGAAAAAGTATTTTTTGGCCACATGACATCACATAATGGTGTATGTTATTACTTTTGTTTAATGTAATTTAAAATCTTCCTAGCTTATGTCATTACTAAACAGCATTTGATCAAATTTCAGGGCAGATGCGTTGACCATATTCCGCATTACTCTTGCTCTTCAGTCTAAAAGGTACAAGCTAACGTTAATTTTGTCAGATGGTCTAGTAAACCAGCAGTTGGGTTAAATAATTAGTAATAACTAATGTCTATGTGAGAACTCAGTTTGTGTATGTGGTGCAACCCATTTTAATTTGAAAATAATCTTTAACTTGGCTTAAAACTAAGCTTAATTTGAACCTGCAATAAGCTGATGCAACCAGCTCCCAAGCCTGTGTTTTACTGAGCTGAGAGAATCATTACACGGCAGAAATAGGGTTCATTTGTTTCTATCGCCTCCTCTACAACAGGCCTTTGGGTCTTGTAGATAATGAAGATGATAGTGATTATGTTTTATCTGGATTCATTAACTCACTAGTATTTCTTCTTATTGCAACAGTTGCCTGGTTTAAAGGGGATCAAGTCTTTACTCCAAAGAGTCTGAAGAGTCTAGAGTCTCTTTTATGTAGCCTGTTCAAGGCAGGGGGGCATCACACTAGATGCCGATATTATTGTGTTACGTGTCACTCCTCTCTTGCTTCCGGAACGCTGGCATGCTACCTGACATCACACGTTTTGTTGTTTGGTTTAGTGTAAAAGCAAAACCTGGTACTTAGTACTTAAGGTATTGACTGAAATTACCCAGCACCAAGTAGTATTGAAACTTCTCTAATTGAGCAATACCTGCATTCGATCCTTTTTGTACCCACATCAGTGGCGTTAGGTAGTTGCCACGAGACCCAGTGCATGCTATTGTGACGGGCCCTAGTGCATGGTAGTTACTCGTTATAAGGCGCCCACAGACACCACTGTTTATAAAAAAGCCAAAGGAATCTAATTTAGGGAGCTTTGCAACTTTTTCGTCCTGTTTGTTTCTCTCTTGTCTTTTCTTACTGCTGCTTTTATGTTTAAAAGGCATGACTGCCCACTGGACTTGTAGATGTGCTGAGCTTGTCTTGACAGATTTTGCACGTAAACTAGCTACCAGATCGTATCGTCTTGTCACATGATCAAATAGACTTGACATTAGGCAACATCACCATACATGTTACCCAACAGTCATCACTGCGTACCTGCATATGACAGAAATATAAAAGAAATTATTAATTTAATGGAATCGTTTTTTTTTTTAATGTAATTTATTTGTGGTTTGTCTAGTTCATGTAGAACAAGCATATAATTTTGTTATAGATTGCTACTATTTTACAAAAAAGAATAGGAAAGAAAAGGAAATCATTACGTAGATGGGTTTGTATTTTTTAAGGGCGTATAGCCTATAGTAAGTGGCACCATTTTTAATTTAATGTGAGCTCTTCTTCAAACACAGGTGTACCTTCGAGGTGGCAATCTGAATCATTCTCAAAGGCCCCCCCACCCCATGGGCTCTAGTGCAGCGACACTGCCTGTACTGTCTATACTGATGCTACTAACCCAGATCTAAAGGATATTTTGTGTTGTTTCGCTCATAACCAATCACCACAGGTGTTCTGCAATTTGACGTGCGATGGGCCCATAGTTCAGCATGCCAAAACGCCACTAAAATGCTCGAAATTATGGTGGCAGTTTATGCATGAAATGACGTAGGAAATAAAGGAGGGTAACATATGGAGCACTCCATTAGTATTGGTATTACTTTAAGGGTATTGGCTTTGGTACTGGTATAGTGATTTTTTTAAATGACACCTAGCCCTCATGGTGAATCCCCTTTTAGGCAGTATGGCATTTCTTAACTAACTCTTTCCTAACTCTTTCTTTATGAACTTGTTATTTTTTCATTATTGTCTATTTGTTTCGCCTGCCATGCCATTACATGGGTCGTGTGATAGCATGTGATTGGCTCCTGCCACTGTATAGGTGGGGCCATACCTGTGTTGTATGTTTTTAAAACCCTGACAAAGACCCACAGTGGTCAAAACATGTTGGCTCTTCTTATGATTTAGCCACTACTATAAAGGCTTTTTAATATTTCCTTCCTCTTTTTTCTATAGTTTTTCTGTATTTTTTCAGAGTTCTTGGATTGCCTTTCTGTCAATCCTGTTGTTACCCATTCTCCACGAGCACCCAACGCAAGATTTTGATCTATGTTTGTAAAATAGAGCTACCAGTTGTCTCTCTCTTTTTCTAGTATGGCATTTCTAAACTGACTGCTGTGATACTGATTTCTATTTGTCCTGTAATCTAATTAGTTTAATAACTGGGAGTCAATGCAGTATCCATAGATCTACATTATACTGTATGCTTTTCAGTATTTGAATTGGCAGACGTGCACAGATTGCATACAGTGCCTAAGTCCAATATCTATTAAAGTCACTGCTGACTCTACACCATTGACTTACTCTTAAGGCCATTATACTCAAAGAACTTAATCGTAAGGCAATGTCCTGATACTGATACAGTTCTTCAAAGTATTTTAACTGTTTCAAATATCCACTCAGGTATCAGACAGATGAAATATATAACTGTATCATTTGACCTTTCTTTTTTTTTTCTAACCCATTTATGTTAAGGAACAGAACTCCAAGCATCTGGATGAACACAGAGAAACAGATGACATGTCCGAGAAGACGTCCCCAAACAAGAACCTCAAATCTCCCCAGAAAGGCTCCAAACGACTTAAAACGGCCCCCTTCAAAGTGACCCTGCTGGACTCCTCTGAGTTCGAGGGAGAAATTGAGGTATGGAAAACAATTTGTGGTAACATGTTTTTTAGAATTAGCCTTAACATGCTTTAAGCAAACCCTTGAGAAGCAACATACTTTTTTCCCTTTGTAGTCATTGTCCTCTGTAGGCAGTTGTGTGTGTGTTGTATAGTTCTGCACCAAGCGGATAAAACAGGCGAAGAGAATAAAAGAGAGGGTGCCACGCTGAGAGCTCACCAGGGGGGCGAAGCCAAAGCAATGTTACACATTTCTGTAATACACACAGTTGCACAGAAATAGTACAGCATGAAAGTCTTCATTCTACAGTAGATATGTATTGTCATTACTCCAGCAGTGTGAAAAAGGACATTTCTCGCTTGCTTAGAAAGGAAACTGAAGGCATGCATAAGAAAGGGGAGAAAAGATAGATGTAAGTGCACTGCCTTAGATAAATGCATGGAGGGAAGCTCCGAGATTTTGGAGCTTTTATGACTAGGAGCAGCACTCACTTCTGGCAGAATAGGTCTATCTTTCCTCCTAAAATATCTTTTGCAGGATTGTGGTGGAAGGAAATCATCCAATTACTTGACTGTGGAGATGACTGTGCAGCATTATTTTAAGCTATTTCTTTTTTTGGGCTCAACGTTCGATTCCACTCACTGAGAATCTCTCTAGACACCCAAATCTAAGACATGATGCGTCTGTCTGGCACTACTGCCTCTGTACCCGAGATGACAGAGTTAAATCAGGCCAATTGGTGGCAGCCAGCCTGTGTCACAGCCAAGTAAGGAAGACGATGATGTACTGTACGTGTTCATGGGTAGTGCAGGGTGTCAGTATTAGGTATCACCTCAATTTTTCTTAGTATCACTGGAAATGTGTGTCTAGCATCGAGTGTCTGTGTTGGAAGCTACATGTAAACAAAGCTTGTTAAGGAATACTTCGGCTTTCTTGAAGTCTTGCAATGAGTTCCTGGAGTTTGTCAGCACTGTGAGGTTTCCAGGCAACCAATGAGATTTCAGAAAATCATTGCTCCCAGCCAAGAGATAATTTGGCACACAACCCCACCATAAAACCATAATTTAGCGTTTTCACAATTTGCTTTTTTGCACAAATTAAGCAAACAAGATATGACATGTTGATTAGCTACCTCTTGTCAAGAAGGCAAATAAGTGAATTTCCCAAAATGTTGAACAGTTTTGAGAGCAACACTGAATGCTTGCTCAGATTCTTCAGCTTGTTTGCCTGTAGACCGAATCACTGCGATGTTACACTAACAGCAACAATTACTTTCAGGTAGATAACTGGCAACTGATTTCAACTGCAATGACATTCAACATTTCTTTTGTCATTTTCAGCTGTAACTGTAACGTTTAATGAAGATATATGGTTAAATACAGTGGTCCAGCCTACAGTATCTGACGTTGCTGTTGTGCTTATTTTAGGTCCTTCGTTAGCATCTTTGATAAACCAAATTTACTATCATGGAAGCTGAGCAATGTACTGCCATTGATAGGAGCTACAGCAAAATGTATTGTAGACACCTAGAAAATCAGCATCAGTTTAAGTGTGCACTACATTTGGAATATTTTCTCTGCTTTACCTTACACTCTTACCAATTAAGGCAGTGGTAGTAGACCAGCAACTCATTTGTTCTTGGAAGTATAATTATTGTTTTTGTCAGTGGGGTCTGGTGGCTTTGAGATAACAGCTTCAGTCCTCCTGGAAAAGGCTACGAAAAGCGGTGAAAATATAGTATATTCTTTAACTATTTTTTTTTAGGGTTGGCCCTTTTTTGGTGGCTTAAAACTAACCAGGCAGCATTTGCTCAGCTCCGTTTCATTTTATGTAGGTGACGTGATACTGTGATTCTGCTTATTCTGTGCTCAGACTGTCCTAGATCTATATCAGGAAATTATAAAAACAGTCTCAACTCAAGATCCATTTGATATCTGTTTTGAAGCTTTGAAGTGTACCACACAGTCTCCTCAGCAGTTGAAGCTGCCCACTTCATCATGTCATGGAATTGCAAATATTCAACTTTTAAATTTTTCTGAGCACTTCAAGGACTTCTAGTCTAGTCGAGTCTACGTGTGTTTAAAAGTTGAGATATATATGTTCCTTTCACTACGTTACCAAAAAAGTGTTGTCCTGGTATCAGTACTGGTTTGGAATTGGCACTAAAATCTTCATTAAAAACTGAGGGTCACAGGATGTCCCTTTTGTCCAATAAAAGCCCTCAGCACAGGCCGCTAACAGGGTGATAGGAAATCTATAGTTATTACATGGTTGCAAGCCAGGTGCAGCCAAGGAGAAAATAGAAGAGCAATGTTATTATGAGCCACCCCTTAGGATACTTATGCACAAGTGCATGAAACTTTGTGTGTGTGTGTGTCTGTGTGTGTGTTGTGGTGTTGGGGGTAGGGGCCTTTTATGTGCAAGTGTGTGTGGTAAGAATATCAGGAATGCTATGCTTGCACCAACTGCTCTCCCAGCATTGTGAAAACATTCAGAAATACCTTTGGGCCTTTTCTGCACCACAACAATAGTTAGCATTATGGTTATGAAAGCTTTTGTATCTTAAGTGCTCTTCCTAAATATTCGCCCGCCCTCGCAGCACTGCCAGTCATTGCCAGTCATTGCCAGAGAAGGGATGCACAAAGCAGCCTCTTGTCAGCCCATGTTCTTTAAAATTCTAGTTTGGGGAGAGCCTCAGACCTCCAGGTCATTGGCAGGCTTGCTCTCACTTCCTGGCTTTAAATGCTGGGGGTGGAACTTCATGCCTGCCATATCCGAACCTCCCTCGTGCTTCCAGGAGTTGGTAATAACAGTGTTGCAAGAAAGCAGGCCACACTTTGGGAGAGCTCTCCCTGGAGGAGGTGCCGCATTCATGGGTTAATTAAGTCTCTTGTCATGGATGCATGGCTGAGCCTCCCCGTGCTCCTCGGGCAGGCGAGGAGGCACCACGCCCATACCCATTTCTGTCACCCCGTTTCCTCCGCTGCTCACTGGAGTGTAATCCGCCTGACTATGCATGGTCAAGCCTGGCTGGGCCAATGTGTAGAACAGGGCGATTTTGGGTGGAATTGAGTGTTTCATGCTGGTAGGTTATCTTTTTACGTTGCCAAAATTCTCTTGGGTGTCCATTCAGGTGGCAATGCTGAGATCATTATTGTGCAGTTTAATATTTAATGGCTCTGGAGCAGAGAGCAAATAGACCGGATCACCTCAGTCATGGATTATTAAGACTCCGCAGTCTGATTTGTTTATTTAATTTTGCTGGCTCTTGCTGATGTCATACAGCTTACTGTTGCTTTACATCGAAATTGCTGCTGTTAGGGAACTATACTTTCTAACACGATGAGAGCCTATACATGCTTTCAAAGTATTTTTCCATCATTTGTTCACCTATAATAAGGCTAAGGTGAAACACTTTTGCAAGTTCTAGCCTTGAGATATTAAGAAACTAGACAGCAGAGGGATAATACTGCATCTGTTTCCCTGGCAACTGCTTGCTCCATCTCCTTGTCACCTCACAAGTGGGCTCCAGGGGAGAAGGCACCGTATGTGTGTGAGAGTGTAATAATATGTATGTGTGGTTCAGTGTTAGACCTAAACATTATGCTTCTTTTTTGTTCTATATTTAGCAGTGGCATATAAGCCCATGTTGATGAGTCAAAATTTCATTTGTCCTAACAAACTGAAGTGAAAATGTTTGATACAAGCATTCTTATGCTTAGACTAAGCAGATTTGGCTGCTGGTGCAGTGAATATCTTTTACTTAATTCAATTATAAACCAATCAATACTTAGTACCAGGAAATTCAATTACTTAAAATCAGATTATTCCTGTTTGGAGATATCAAAACTCCATACCCGTAAGACCATTTAGAGTTTGACAAATCAGGTTTTGAACCTATGACCTTCAAGTTGGGAAACGTGTAGCAAACACTGAACCACTATGACAATGATGTCTGCAGTATTTTTCATTCTATAACTGAGTGGGATTTAATCCCTCTGAAGCACTGTTGTTATTAATGGAATGTGACGGGCACTTTTTACTTACTGAAATATGGCAATGTCAATGAGTGGGACCACCAATTTAGTCCAGACTCAAATATCTCATGTACTATTGGATGGTCATGGTTACCAGATGATGAATCTTACTGACTCAGGTGATCCCTGGATTTTCCTTTAACTTTGGTTTTCAGTGAAATGTTTTACTAACTATAGAATAGTTGCTCAAAGTGTAGCTTGCAGGCCAGTGGCAGCCCTCACAAACATTTCGTGTGGCCCCTGAACATGGCATGAAGTATATGCTTTATATCTTAATAATCCACTGTCCATTTCATTGCTTTCACTTTCAGTAGGTTACATTTCATATGCTACTTGCCGACTGCACCCCCCTAAAAAGTGTCTGTCAGGTTAGAAATTACAACATGTAGAAAGCTACAGGTCGCAAGTAACTAGTTACATTTTGTGAGTGTTGAAGGAATTCTGTCAGTAATGCTAGTGCCGTTAGCTCTAGTAAGCAATTTTGATGGACAACTCGCTATTTAATGTGGAAGTTAGATGGAAAAGATATTTTCTTTTATAAGTGCACTTCTCCTGTGTGGCTCTCAATCATATGCTGGCTCCCTTAGTTGGCACTCAGTCATCAAAGCATTGGTGTTTCCCTGACTTTTTCTGTAGTGATATCGGCAGGTCAAAGTTTTCACTCTTTCATTAAAATATCTCATAATCTACCATAAAGATTTGGACAAAGTTTGGCTCCAACAATTGTGGTCCCCAGAGGATGAATTTCAGAGACTTTGGGGCCCCCTGACTTTTGTTTATAACCAAATACATGCAAAAGCAATTACATCCCCATTAGGCTTCATTGTACTTTGTGTTTAGTATTAATAAACAAATGTTAGCATGCTAACCATAGACTACATTAATGGACTTAGCTGGCATAATGTCACCCATTGGTTTGTGGACTGCCATTTTGAAGCCTCAAGTTCAGCATTTCGTCGCCATCTTGATTTTTTGGAACCAGAAGTGACCATTTAAACAAGAGGGTAGAGCTGTGGAGCTGAGCATTGGCTTAACATTCGCCTCGGAGGTTGCTGCTTGATGCTAACACACATCTGAACACCTAAGAGGGTTGAACATTACCTACTAAACAACAGCATTGTTCCCGTGACAATGTTAGCATGCTAACACCAGCTTTTACCTCAACATACAGCTTCACAGAGCTGCGAACATCCCTGTTGACACTTGGTCTTGTTAATTACTGTTAGTTACTTCAGAGGTTGCTTAGTCCTGTCTTTCTCATGATGTATCTACATCATTTTGTCGGTGCCCAGCACATCTGCAATCATAGCTTCCGATGTACAATATGTGCTATTCTGGTCTATATTCTTGTCATTATCTGAGCTGATGTGTACTGTGAGACTATAGTGTTGCATTCTGTAACTGGGATGCAAACCATCTGAAGCACTATTGTTATTAATGGTATTTGACAGGCTCTAGATAAACCAATCAATAGGCCACTCAACTCTAATTAAAGGAAGATCTCATTTACTTAGTAGTTTTTGTATTGTATTACATTATTACACTATTTGAAATAGTGTATTCAAACCTCTCTGCTTTGGTACACTTCTTGCATTCAGGCTACATACCAGTGATATACTGATCTCTGTCACATAGTCTAAGGCTCTTTCAGCACTGTGAGCAGAAATGTGTGTATGTGCATCCTGATGTTAAATGGTCAAAATCCACAATGAAACTCTATGTTGAATGTGAGAACATGAACTTGACATGAATAGAAATGTTCCTGAAATGCTCACCTTGAACTCTGCCAATAGCAGAGCAAAACTCTGCCTACAGTACAAAGACCAATCTTCCCCAGCAATTCACAGTCCATTTTCACTGTCAAGTGTTTGATGCACACCGACTGTGACACAGCACCAAATGGCTGAGCTGCTTTATTGTGTGCAGAACTAGAGAACAGGAAAGCAATCTTGACAAGCACAGTTGTCTAATGGGGTCTGGTATTGATGAGCTAAGCGTTGCCCAATAAAACTGAGCTATGCCAGTAGTAGACTCTTAAGCACATATAGTATTTCAGAAATACATTACAGGGACTTTTTTTTGTTGCATTTTTCTGCATTGTTGTTGACCTTTTTTAGCACTGCTGTGTCATGTATGTTTGTCTTTGCAGAAACACTCCAAAGGACAGACCCTGATGGACATGGTGTGTGAGCACCTCAACTTGTTGGAGAAGGACTACTTTGGTCTGACCTTTGCCGACACAGACACCCAGAAGGTCAGTGAATTGTGTACCATGGTAACCTTGCGGGACATTTTAGAGCATGTTGCTCACAGAACAATCTGTATTCCTCTCGCTTGCTGCCTGGGTTGGCTCTCTCAGGGGTGCACTATCCATCATTCAGAGATGAATGGGAAATGGGTCTGGACAACAGACAATTGAAAAATGTGTGCAGTTGGAGAAAAGATGAAAAAATGAGTCATCTACTCTTTGCTCACATGCTCTCTTATATGAAATTTAGTCATACAAATATTTCCCAGAGCTGCTCTGGAGGCAGAAATAATCTTATGGGTCGAGTTAAACTTCAATTTACTGAAGCCAAGAGCAGCTGTTTATCAGGATAATTTGAAGAAAAATTTGGTCATAACATAAACAGGCCAGTTTACTGGCTTATCTTTTAGATATGAATATGAAACTTTTCTGCATTAAATGTCTAAAAATGACTAGACCAATGTTAAAATTTTGTTGATTCATGTATTTACAGTATCCCAAAAGTTTCCAACATTATTCAAATGCAGAGATATCGGTAATTTTGCCGTCACTGTCAGTCGTGTCGTATCCCCTTTTCGCATGCTTCAAGGATGTAGTTGTCTGCCAGAAGTCATAAAAAATTGACTTTATATCCAGTTTTAAGACACATTTTTACTTGCTTTAAACTATATGTTTTAACTGGATAAAGAATTTTAGTCATCAGATGTGTGGATCTTAAGTTATCAGAGCAGCAAGCTGAGCAAATGTTAGTGGCAGCTCAGTTCCAGCCCCTGCTGTGACAAACAGCATCAGAGAAACACTTTTTAACATGAAACCGATTTATTCAGTGTTTTAGCCAGTTTAAATCACAGCATCTGTTTGTTTTCAAGAGGAGACCTCTGCAGTTTGTTTGGCTCATAGGAAAAACCTCATGAACATCTCGATCTTAAGTTATCAGAGGAAAAAGGTGAGCAAACATTAGCTGGAGTTGTGTTAGCAATTCGTCTGTGACATGGCAAAAAGTGTGTGAGAAACACTGAGAAAACCAGGAGAAACTGACCGCAATGACATTATTGTTCCGCCTTGGTATTGTTTCGATTGAAAGACCCTTGGTGGCATAAAATTATACATTGTATGTTAAAGCCTATAGCTGTTAACTTGGAAATGTCAGTTACACGACAATAGCTGACCTTGCTAACATTAGCCACAATGACCAAACCAAATAAGACTGTAACAGCAAATCCCTATGATGTGTATTGAATTCAGCAAGGGTAAGTTCTACTGTGTATGAATTCAACATTTCATTTAGGATTAATTTGTGTTCTTTCTTCTTTCACTTTAAGGTCTTTCAGTCTAACTTACTAATGTAATCAGTATGGCTAAAGTGCATTTTTTTCCCCTCATCTTAGTGAAAGTGTTGAATTGGTTTCCCTATCAAAAAGCTTTCACTTGTCAGACTTGCTGTGGTTCTTTGGTTCTGTCCTCTGAGGTTTAATTATCTCTGCTTCTTATAAATGTGTACATACATTAAACTTCAATCAGCTAGCAAATCATTTTGACATTTCAAGTCGAAGGTCTGAATGTTTCCCTCTCATCCTTGTTTACTCCTTTGGGTGCACAGACCAGGCTTAATATCATATAATCAAGTAAATGACTATTTCATTCCCAGATAACACCGTTTCGCGGACCATCCCCCAGATTCTTACATTTCCCGATTACGCCCAGAGGATGAGGGGAGTATCAATAAATTAAACCAGCGAAAAAGAACCAAAGGAGTCAAAATATTAGTTGACAAGAAATTATTAACAATAAGAAAATGTTTACCACCAAATCCAGTGCTATTTAACACACTCCCCTTGAAGCTGAGTAAAGGTTACTAATCCTGGTACAGCACCAGAAAGGTTTCACAACCAAATACACACTGTCCTTAAGCTGCCAACTGGCCCACTGGCCCATTCCAGTCCGTGGTATTTCCTGTTTTTCAGTTAACATTCATTCTCAAACAGAGAAAAGGAGTGTGGTTAATAGTTGGATATAATCCATTACCATGGCAACCAGACTGCCATTCTAGCTTATGTTTTAGAGTGATAGCATGGATATCTAACATAAATTATTAGGATGATTTTTTTGTCCACCACCTTCACCTGAAGGAAATATCCATTCATTCTTTAATTCTCCCTAACTGCTAATCCTGGTACAGCGTAGCTTGAGCCTGTCCTAGCTGACATTGGGTGAGAGGCTGGGTACACCCTGGACAGGTCACCAGACTACAACAGGATTGACACATAGAGACAAAGAACCATTCACACCTACAGCCAATTTAGAGTCACCAGCTAACCTAAACTGCATGTCTTTGGACTGTGGGAGGAAGCCAGAAAACCTGGCAAAAACCTATGCTGACACTGGGAGGACATGCAAACCCCACAAGGAAATAGGTATTAACATAAATCTAAAGTTAGCTGGAATTCTTACTTTTGAATGATTGTTTAGCTTAACTATTTAACTGACAGTTGATATGGGCAACTAGTTTGTTTGCTAGTGTGTGTTTGTATCAAACAGGGCTTCTACTGAGGTCTCGATCACCCTGTCAGCATTGACTCTGCTAACATCAACTGAAGGTTGCCTGGCAGCTATTTCCCTTAAAAATAGTATACCGTATTCAGTGGATATTAACTTACCCATATCACACAACCTTTTTGCTGGGTCCAAAAACTGGAGACAATCCCACAAAATCCTAAAATTAAAACTCCCCATCTTGTTTTGGCTGTGACTTTCACAACCCTACACCTGCAGGTGTAGCCAGTAAGAAGATACAATCTATTGCACAGTTGCTCTGTGAAGGGTCGATATTAAATGTAGCCAAATTACAAGATAAGTTGACCACCTAGTTCACAACAGTCTTTATCGGTTCTGTTGCTCAGATGCAAAGAGGCATGACACTGCACCTGTGCAAGCTTGGAGCATGACATATGACCTTCAGCTTCTACTATGGTCATGCGTCATCTTCAAGCAACAACTTTGAGCACAAAATTAAGACGTACAATGTGGCTAATCAACATTGTTAGGAAATGACTACAAAAAAAAGAAATATCACAGAAATGTCAAAATACAAGTGGGGCTTTAAATCATCTTATCACCAATGAGTAAGTGGGCACCGGTGTGCTCAGTCAACCAAGAAGGGGTGGGCGGCACCTGGAGACACAAGAGTGAAAAAGTGATGGGTCCTAGCTGTCAGCCTGCATGAGAGCTCTTTGTCAGATGTGAGTTTGGGGTTTTGATTGATGCGAGCCTCCCTTAGGGCGGGTATGTGATTGCACAACAAGCTACAGAGGCACCTCCTGCCTTTTGAAGATAGGAAAGATGACAAGACTAAGTCCATTTTAACATCTGGAGCATATCCTCTGTCACAATCATTAGCTTGTGCATACTTTGTCAGCTCGCATGTTGTGACTTGACGCGTGTCTGATGGCAGAGGCTTTGGATTGAGCGTGATCTCAGGCCCATATAGACAGGTTAACTGGGGTGTTAGAGAGGTAAACAGGCTTGAAGTTCAAATATTTTCCTCTCCCTGCGTGTAGTTAAGGTTACGGCTTAGATCAATATGACATGCTCGTCAAAGACAGACTTATCAGAGCGCAGCCTACTGTCTGGGGTCATTGCTGATTGGTAGAC
>JAPZEB010000012.1:33573909-33584906 GCA_029783705.1 Chaetodon striatus | reverse complement strand
GTGTCTAACCACGCAGACGATTTTTTTTTATTTTCGTCATACACTTTTTCAAAGAATCCTTTTCACTGATTTGTTTTAATTAGATTTTAGCCATGCTCGCAACAGCACTGGGTTGGAATGTTGTAATGGTTGGTTGGTTTGTCCACCACTTAAGTCAAGTCTGAAATATTTCAACAACTAGTGAATGGATTCCTGTGGAATTTTAAACAGACATTCATGTCCCCAGAGGATGAAATGCACTGACCATTGGTGATCCCCAGACTTTTCAACTAGTGCATCTAGTGGTCCACATTTTTAGGCCTCCGGCCATAGCCGGTGGCATTACGCTCCATCCATCCGTCCGTCCGTCCATTTTTCCGTTTGTCCCATTCTTGTGAGTGTGATATCTCAAGAGGCCCTTGCGGTAATTTCCTCAAATTTGGCACATAGGTCCACTTGGATTCAAAGATGAACTGATTTGATTTTGGTGGTCAGATGGCAAGATCCCTGTGACCACATGAAACATGCTTTTGGCTATTAGTCAAGATATCATAGGTCAATGACAAAATTTCTCACAAATGTCTAACTGGATAAAATGATGAAGTGATTGCATTTTATATTCAAAAGGTTAAAGGTCAACTTTACTATGATATCATAATGTTCTGCAAAAACACTTTTCTGGCCATTATTCAACGCCATAAATCAGGAACAGATGGTGAGACATTTGGTCAGTGTGAAGGAAAAATTCCCCTCTTTCCTTTAACCTCCTCTCACCCTAACATGGCCTTCTGACAGTGCTGGCACTACTGTAGTGGGAGACAGATATGGTGGAACTCTCTGTTCTAGCCAAGGTTAGATATCTATCCTGATCTGACTGGGCAGACAGTTGTCTCCTTACTGGTCCATTATCTAAATCTGGCTCCTCACCCAAAGACAATATATACCTAATGTTAAGAGAGAACCCTCAGAATTGACGCTGGCACTGCCTGCATGAACTGCTGCACTGTTGGTGTCACTTCTCCTGAGCTCAGTAAACTTTACTACGACATAAGCCATCTGAGTCTCCTGAATGTTTCTCCGTGTCTGCCTCCACATCCTTCCAACAAGCTCTCAGATTTCCACAACAGTCAGATGCTGATTTGGTGACTTTAATCCTTGGTGCTCGTCAAACTGTGCTGATTGTATAGATCTTCCTTGCTGTTGGGTTGAAGATGTGTGTGAAGAATCCATGTTTTAGAATTTGTAGCTTCTCTGCAGCAGCATCCATATTTGAAGCGTGAGTCTGGACAGACATGGAGGTAAACTGTAACTGAAACTTGACTGGTTCAGAGGCATGCAACTGCAGTTTGTTAAATCTAGTTGTTTTTAAGTGTCAAATGTCTAAAAAGATTATTGAATAGATTGTCACACAAATTGGCATAGGTAGATATCTATGATGCAAATGAATCCAAATTACTTGATGATGATGATGATTCCCCATATAGCATCATTAGCAGTTCAAAATGTTGACATTCCCATTAGCCTCTACTGCATTTGTGCTCAATGGTAATTAGAAAATGTTAACACGCTAACACACTAAACTAAGATGGCAAAGGTGGTAAACATTATATTTGCTAATCATCAGTGTATTAGCATTTTTACTGTAACCTTGTTGCCATGCTAGTGTTAGCATTTAACTCAAGGTACTGCTGTGCTAGAGTCAGAGGTGCCATCGGGTGGTTGTGATATTAGGTTTGGGAAGTTTGGCTGCAGAGTTCTCCAAAAATTGAATGTCTAAAAAGACATGAAGCCACGTTATTTTTCCAGTTAAATTCTATACCAAGCCAACTCTATAATTCAGATTTTTTAGCAGCCTAATGCATAAAGTGTTCTTTTTTTGTGTGCAATGTTAACAAATGTGGAAGATAATTTGTGTATTTGCCTGATGATTCAGATCCACTCCAAAATGTAATGGGTTCGTCCCTGGCCCATGCTAAACCCTTCCACCAAGTTTCATAGTATTTTTTTTTGTAAGCCTGCTAACAAACAGACAAACGAAAAACATAACCTCTTTGGCAGAGATAATAAGATGAATATGCAATGGAGAGTTCATAGAAAAACATGAGCCCCCAGAGAGGTAAAAGAGATATGAAAAATACAATATTGACTGGGATACTAAAAAGACTGCAACCCCTATTGGGAATTCAATATGTATTAATGTTTTCTCTATGAAAAACAGAAAGAAAGCAAACAGAATGTAGATTTTTTTAATCTGTTACAAACTGTACAAACAATTCTGGCAGTGTAGGAGTACGTGAGGGGAGGTATTTCATTAGTCTCTTTATTGCCGTCTGTGTATTGCTGTGCCTCTAAACAGCATGATTTACAGCTTCTGTTACAAGTGAGTCAGTGTGCACTGCACCACTGATGAGATGCTCCAGCTAGCAAATCAGAAAGGGTGCCCCCACAGGCGAAGCAGTTCACCGCACGATCGGATGTGATGAGATAAGATAGGTAACTGGCTGGCAGTGGTTTTTGCAGCACAATGAAGAAACAGATGCTTGAATTAAATCTGCTCTCTGCACGTTTGAATGGCTCAGCAGGGGAGGGCTCAGTTCCTTTATTTAACCATATGGAAAGGCTTTCATTAGGAACGCTGACGGCAATTGGAGCAAAATGTGACACCGGGGTGTGCATTAGCCATGTTTCCAGTTGTCCCTGTGTGAATTGTGCCTTCTGTCTTTCAGAACTGGCTGGATCCCTCCAAGGAGATCAAGAAGCAGATGCGCAGTGAGTGTTTTTTCTGAGTAGATGAGATGATGAATATTTTAAAATTCAATCAGTGAAATCATAAAAATTAGATTTGTTGGCTTATGAAGTGATGCAAAGTTTAGTGTTAATCTGTTGGTTACATTTCCATCACTGGCTTGTAATTACAATTATGTACTATTTTTCTTAGACAGACAGGATCGTTAATCTTCCAGCTCTCATTGTAATTTCTCCCCAGACTCTCCGTGGCACTTTGCCTTCGCTGTCAAGTTCTACCCTCCAGACCCCTCCCAGCTCACTGAGGATATTACCAGGTAGGATATGTCTTTCCCACACACACTCTTACAATACCAACAGTAGTAACTCCTTTGGCTGTGTTGTCAGGGCCTCTTCAGTGTTAATCAGAGGAGAAATTACTTACACATGTCAGTTTGCAGATGATTTGCCCTTTTTTTTTTTAATTTTCCTCAAGACAAGTGTTTACATAAAAGTATTGCAACAATTTACATGCTGTATTTGCCCTGGTGTCAAAGCAACCCAAATCCCTCTCTCCTCTTCGAGGATTAGACCTGGAATGCTACTAACTGCCACGGATTAACTACGCTGAATACTTGTTGGAGCTTGCCTTGGTTCAGGCTTGTTTGACTGCCAACACCCTCCTCTCCTCCCCTTTTTGTCTCGTCTGACAGATACTACCTGTGTCTGCAGCTGAGGGATGACATGCTGTCAGGCCGACTGCCATGCTCGTTCGTCACTCACGCCCTCCTTGGCTCCTACACAGTTCAAGCCGAGCTGGGGGACTACGACCAGGACGACCACGGCTCAGACTACGTCGCCGACTTCCGCTTCGCCCCCAATCAGACCCGTGAGCTGGAGGAGAGGGTGATGGAGCTCCATCGAAACTACAAGTACTGGACACAGTGTTGTTTAAATCAGACCTTCATCTATCCTCTGATGAGTTTTCTGTTGTGTCGCAACACTTCATCATGCATATGGCTGATAGATGCCGTCACATTATAGCACCATCTGTCATTGAGATGTACACAGTGCGAGTCCTGCCAGTGCGAGAACACTTTCTCAGTTACAGGGTCTTCGCCACTCTGATTTGGCATTGCTTTTTGGCATATGCCCAAACATAATGCCTGGGGGGGTGGATACCAGGAATTTAGAATTGAAGCTATCAAGCATATTACCAAGATAATTCTGCTCCCACTGTGCGAGATTATGGGTTTATTTTTTAAGAAGCCTGTTGATGTTAGTTACAGATATTAACGTTATTCTGCCCACAGGGGGATGACTCCAGCAGAGGCAGAAATTAACTTCTTGGAGAATGCGAAGAAATTGTCCATGTACGGGGTGGACCTCCATCATGCTAAGGTTGGCTGCTTCCAAAGTTACCTTAATTTGCATGAAAGTGGCTTTCAAGGATGCATTCAGTGTGGCTGTTAAATCATTTCTGCCTCTTTGCTGTCCCTTGTTCTCTGTAGGATTCTGAAGGGATTGACATAATGTTGGGTGTCTGTGCCAACGGCCTGCTGATTTACCGTGATCGGCTGAGGATCAACCGCTTTGCATGGCCAAAGATCCTTAAGATCTCCTACAAGAGGAGCAACTTCTACATCAAGATACGACCTGGAGAGGTATGCTGTATGGTTAAGGACCATTAAAGTGGCGCTTTGTCTAATAAGAACATAACCCTGATGTTATCACAGTGATGTGATCTGAAATATCTGGGTTCAAATTTATAATAGATAGCGATTCAAACTGAGAGTGTGGAGTGAGTGTTAACCAGGCAGGGATTTTTCTTCCTGATTCTATTGAATTGTATTGTGGGGAATGTAGGATCCAGTGTAGGATTGGAGCTAAACCCATGGTGGGAAGTAAAAGCCAGGATATTTGGGCCTGGTCCAATTTTGATCCCTTCTTTTTTTTTTTTTAATTTGTCTCTCACAAGTTTTGAAGCTTTGTTGGAATGCAATACTGAGCAACTGGATTAGTCCATTTAAGGAATTAACATTTTGGGAAACATGTGTGTTCACTTTCTCTTATGTCTGTCCATTAGATTTAAAGCTTTAGCCAGCAGTCTGTTAGCCTAGCTTAGCATAAAGGCTGGAAACTCTGTCCAAACCTTAAAAAATCCACCCACCAGCAACTCTAAAGCTCCCTAAGTAAATTCTTATATCTCATTAGTTTAATCTATATAAAAACTGAACTAGGAAAATAACAGGGTGTAGTTTTGTGGGAGGGCTATGTGCAGTTCAGTGCTATTTCTAGGCCTGGTGCAGTCTCTGCTGTTTCCTTGATAATGGCAGGACTTCAGAAAGCCAGTTTTTTGGATTTAACAAGTTAAATATAACCTGTTAAATAGTGAAAAGAGGTGCTGGTAGGTTGAGTATTTTTTTCCCCTTTAGACCAGGGGCAGGAAACCCGCAGCTTGGAAGCCTCATGTGGCTCTTTGGCCCCTCTCCCTGGGTCTTATACAAAAAAATTAAGTGTTGTTGCTGTTATTTACTTTTAGTTATGATTGTTGTGGGTCTGCAGTGACTCTCATACTTACCAGCTCTAAAAATATGTATCTACCAATATATATACCAATTTAAAAAATGCATTTCAACTAAAATGTGTGTCATATGTTGACAACCTAGTGCCTTCATTTTCATCTAAATTTTGTGGCACCTCAAAAGCTAGTCTTAAGGTCTCCTTAACTAGGCTTGCTATGGATTTCAAATCCACAAAATGAAAAGTCTAGGAGGAAAAAAAAAAAAGAGAGTTTAATAGTGCATGGAAAGGTCTGTTTGCTTTCACCCCCAATGCTGCAAAGTTACCAAATAATTATTAATAGCCCACTGCACTATGTCAAAACATATTAATGAATGCTCATTTACACCAAGTAGTCACATTGATTTAATTTAGAGTATTTAGACATATTCATTTAGACTTAATAGGCTGTGTTACTGTCAGTATTAGGCTCAAATGTGTTTTGCAGCTCCAGACGGATTTTTTTTTTTTGGCCAAATAAGATTATTATGATAATATAGGTTGCCAATCCCTGCTTTAGACAGAGCCAGGCTAGCTGTTTCCCCCTGCTACCAATCTTTATGCTAAACTAAGCTGACCATCTCCTGGCTCCAGACACATATTTAGCACACAGACACCAGAATGGTATTGATCTTCCCATCTAATGCTCTGCAAGAAGGTGAATAAGCCTATTTCCCAAAATGTCAAAGTATTCCTTCAAGCCATGACCTCTTTTGAGGCCTGATTTTGAATACAGTAATAGCCGATGTTCTGTCACAGCCGTTACTGGTGAAAGTCACCGCAGTAATGAATGTGTGGTCATTTGTGCTGAGCACATGGCTGTAAAAATCCACTGCTTTATACCTCCAGTTTTTGCCCCTCTGCACAGTCAGGGTCTATATTCTGGCCCTCCTCATTGTGCTGTGCAGCGCTGCAGCTTATCCTCCATGCTGAGCCTCAGTGTGACAGGCTGTCTGGGCCAGACCCAGTCAAGTGACAGAGCCGCACAGTGAGCCTGTGATCGAGCCAAATAAAGAGCCCCTTTAACAGAGCGGTTGCAGCTGCAGCCACAGCCAGAATAGAGGGATAAAGAGTGTAAATATAGAGCCATGAAATAGTTTTCCTCCCATTTGCTCCCAGTGTCTGAATATTGGATGTTATCCTTCCTCTGCTTAGATCTGCTCCTTTCTGTCCAGTTGGCAAAATTCATGTTCTCAATGTATTTGCTTATGTAGTAGTAGTAGTATCCATGCCAGCACAAAGTAAAGACTGTTTTATTGATTGGGTTTGCCCTAAACTTTTATCTGTGGAGAAGTACTGAGGTGCCCTTCAGCAAAAGAGAGTAAACACACCATGTGCTATACCCCACACTATTTCTCTGTCTCCCTGTGCTCTCCCCCCTCCAGTATGAGCAGTTTGAAAGTACAATCGGGTTTAAGCTCCCTAACCACAGAGCTGCCAAGAGGCTGTGGAAGGTCTGCATTGAGCATCACACCTTCTTCAGGTAAAAATCGATCTGGTCTCATGGTTCATCAGGTACAGCCTCAGCTTAAGTGTGAAGTTTAGAATGCTCACTTGGTTTGTTTTCACAGGCTGGTGTCTCCAGAGCCTCCTCCGAAGGGCTTTTTGGTGATGGGTTCAAAGTTTCGATACAGTGGAAGGACACAGGCTCAAACCAGACAGGCCAGTGCTCTTATAGACCGGCCTGCTCCACACTTTGAGCGTTCCACAAGCAAGAGGTACCTGCTGTCAAGGAGCTTGGATGGAGGTGAGAGCCACGGTAGCAGCCAGAGAGATCTGTTTATGGAGTGTTTAAAGTTGCAGTTTTGAGATAGACCTTTAAAGGAGCAGTTGGACATAGGGACATTGGAAATATGCTTTTTATTCCCACTTTCTTGCGAAGTTATTTGCAGCCAGGAGATATGTATCTTAGGTTTAAGTAAAACCTGGTAGCAGAAGAAAACATTTAGCCTGGCTCTGTCCAGCACAATTGTCATTTGATCAATCCATACAAAAAATGAAGTGTAAAAACAATAAGTTGCAATTTTAAGTTGAGTTCTGAAGTCCCTGCTCCGGGCCAAGAAATAGTCCTTCACATAACCCTGTTGTTTTTACACTTCAATGGTCATCTTTGGATAGAGCCAGGCTAGCTGTTTCTCATTGCCTCCACTCTTTATGCTAAGCTAAACTAACTGTTTGCCTCATGTAGCTTCACACTGACAGACAGATATGATAGTGGTATTGACCTTCTCAACTACATCTTGGCATGAAAGCAAGTAAGGCTACTTTTACACCTAACCTGTTTAGTTTGGTTCAAACAAACTGCTAGTAGTTATTAAGGAAGTCTAATACGTTTCCTTTTTTTGGCCCTGCTCCCAATCAGTCCTTTCATATTAGGTGTCTGCCAATATGATCCTGATCTGATACTAATTTACAAAGCACCAGATGATTAAAACAAATATGTAACAGAGACATTTAACAGATTTAGCCTGACTTTTGCACACCTACTTTTCACAATTGTATCCAAAACCTAAAGGTCCTGTTTCAAAACTATTAAGTTTATAAGTTTAAAAGGATAGTTCCCGATCATTTGAAGTAGGGTTGTATGAAGTACTTATCCATAGTCAGTGATTTACATACAGTAGGTTTTGTGTGGCACAACCCCACTTTGGAAAAACAGGCAGGAGTACTGATGTGGAAGCTAAGTCGTGTACTGCTATGGATGCGGGGCAGCAGCAAAATGTATTTTTGCCGGCAAAAATAATCTGTATCAGTTTATGTGTATGCTATAATGAGAATATTTTCACTGCTTTACATTCCTGCAGATAGTGCTTTTTAGATGAGAAAGCCATTAACAGCTCCAGTTCCCCATCTATGCTCTCATCAAAGCCACCAGAAAAACAGTAATTTTAGCTCACTGAACCCGGGGGCTGCTGGTCTACTGGATCTGCAGTTTGTTTGTAATAGTGTGATTCTGGTGAATCTGAGGTAACCCTACCAAAAATCAAAGTCACATAATAACACAAACAAACTAACTGATCAAGGCAGCGGTAGGCCAGCAGCTCCTGTGTTCAGAAATGGTAACATACAATTTTCCTCAATGGAGTCTGGCTTTGAAGAGAGCAAAGTAACAACTTTAGTTCGCCAATGGACACTGCTGTCTGATGACAAGATACAGCAGTGACAATATTCTAAATAAAGCATACACTTAAAATGATATTGTTATTTTTAGGTAGGAGTTTTTTAGGTGGCAACAATATGTTTTACAGTAGTACATTGCTTAGCTTCTGTGTCGGGGGGTGGGCCGATTGACATCTGCTGTGTATAATACAATGACTTTGCATAAGTACCTCATACCAACCCCTCACCAAAGACCTGAACTATCCCCTTAAAATTTTATCTGATATGAATGAAATATTAACTAGAGAATATGACTCTAATGACTAAATCAAATGAACTACAGGCATGAAAGCACCCTCAGTGTATTTCCCAATCAGCTGAACTCTGACTTGTCTCTCGTAATAATTCAACTCTTGTCACTGGCAGAGTTTTCACGGCCGGTGTCAGCCATGTGTGAGAACCACGACGGCCTATCCCACCGCAGCATCAGTGAACAACGTCGCCTCCACAGCCCCTCTGTGGACGAGCAGGAGACCGAGCTGGAGCCCAGTTTGGAGCAGGACGAGGAAGACAAGGACCAAGAGCGGGGTGGGGAGACGCAGCAAGACTATGACGGCAACATCACTCCGAGCAGAAAGAAAGAGATCTTGGTAGTTAAGACTTACTAACAATTTGTGACTTTTTTATTCATTTCTATTGTGCTAAAGCTGATGTTAAAGTTACGGATGGTCCAAAAGTATACAGCTTTAGTCACCTTGAAGACAACTCCAGCCTTGGTGCAGGGAGATGGCATGGACTGCAGGGGTGCTGATGTAAAATAGGTGCAGTAAAAGCTTCTCAGGCCAATTTAGGCTTATCCAGCAGGGGCATAGCGCTGTGGTGGCTTTGGTGGATTTAGCCTTTACTAACTCTTCTCCTTTCACTCCTATTCACTCAGGCTTATATGCTTACACTGCACTGCTCATAAATCCCGCTGACAGCTTTACAGTTTTTTTTTAACTCTTTCTCATTATGCTGAGAGATGCAAACTCAACCCTAGCCCTCTGTTGCTAACACGCTATTTCTTTTTTTTCTAACTCTTGCTGGCGATAAGGAGGAGGCTGGGTCACCAGTTGACAGTAAACAGGAGGTATTTGGTGTCTGGTGATTTGGTCTCTGTCTGTCTGTATACCTGTCTTTATTCATCCATCAACAAGTATATTTGTCTGATTTTTCTAATTCTCTATGCCTGTCTTCCACTGTCTGACTTTTGCAGTCAACGCTCATCATATAAAAAACCAAAAAAAATGGTGCTGCATTGCACCATATAAACAAGTGATGCTGTTAAGGTTGCGCCTGGACTTAGTTGTCATGGTTAAGCATCCCAGCAAACATTTGATTGACAGTGATTGGTACGGTAGGGACAACTGAAGCACAGCACAATCCGACACACTTAAAGAGCTTTGGAAAGCAGTTTGAACTGATATGAGAGAGATATTTCTGTCTACATTTCACAATTGGCAAGAGCAGTTATGAAAGCTACAAAAAAATCCTACTTTTACATTGACAATATTTTGCATTACTCTATTATCGTCTTCCAAAATGTCTACTGGGATGTATTTTCAACTAATTTCCAAATTTGTCTTGGCATGATGACACATGGCCAAATTTAGCCCTCCTATCTGTCTGCCTGCCTGTGCTCTGACTGACTGACCTTCTACCATCCTGTCTCTGCATCTGACCTTGTTCCTGCACTCTCTGGCCCCGCACTCTTCACCTCTGACCCCTCTTTTGCTCGCCCACCCTCCTGCCCCAACTCAGCTCTCTCAGTTGGACCAGGAGGCCACTCCTCGGCACAAACAGGAGGTACAGGTTCCTGTCTTCAGCCAATGTGCTTGTTGTTGTGTGTGCCGCTTTCCCTACACAACTTTAGTCTTTGGAGGTTTTCACAGATTGTGACTTGCCTGCACCTTGGACCAAAAGATTTATAGATTTCTTTGAGAATGTTTTAGAGATTTTTTGAAACACCTGGTCACAATGAGCACAGAAGACTTTCAAGTTAGTCTCCAGTGGAATACTTCTCTGTTATCAGAAACAAGAGAAAGCCTGTCATTTAAAATCCTACTTTAGTGAAAGTACATAAGAATTATCTGCTGAATGCACTTAAAAATGACAAAATTAAAAGTACTTGTTCTGCAGAAAAACAGCCCTTGACTAAAAGAGGCATCTGGTTGGCGTTTTCCATTGACTTTATTAGCAATCGTGCAGCCTGTAAGTACCACTTGTAGTTGTAAAATACAACTGAACATCAGTATTCACATCGGTATTTACAACAAAAACTGGTGGCCAAACAAGGCAATGGAGAATGTTAGTCCAAATGAGTTTGCACTTAATTTTATTGTGGGCATTCTACACAGGCATTTTTATTTAATCTTCTCTTTAGTTCTTTGTAAATAAGGATTTGCTTGTAAAACAAATTTATGAAAACTATTAATAGGGAAACTATCATAGAAACCAAAAATGCATATTTGATGCCTCAAAAAGAATGGATAAAAAGGGTATACTGTAAAAAAAATGCACTGAACCAAACAGTAAGATAAAAAAAAAACTTAACATATATTACATTATTATATGGTTAGTGCTGATAAATTTTA
>JAPZEB010000012.1:33539051-33554889 GCA_029783705.1 Chaetodon striatus | reverse complement strand
TATGAGCATGTGTGTGTGCAGTGTGTGTGTGCAGTGTGTTACTACATGTGTGTATAACTCCTGTCTAATGAATGTGCTGCAGGTAAAAGCTGGAATCCAGGGGAGGGAGTCTGTTGTGTCCCCGCTGACCATCACCGCTGAGAGCGTCACCTCAGCAACCACAACTCAAGTTACCAAGGTAACACCTTATCTGTTCCCATGGCTACTGTTTAATGACTGGAGGTTGCAGTCAGCCCACTGCATCTGTATGTTAATGTATACTCTTAAATATGCCTCATCCCTCCTTGTCGACATATTAGATGACCAAACTAAAGTAAATAATAAGATTTTTTATTTATGTGTGAATGACAAAAAAACTAATATATTTAAGATTCAGTTGTAACACAATGTAGTGTAACAGTGTCATAAACTCCAGTGATGATTCATTAAAGTTAAGTTTTTTTTGTATGCAGACTGTGAAAGGAGGCTACTCAGAGACCAGAATCGAGAAAAGGATTATAATCACAGGAGACGATGATGTGGACCAACATCAGGTGAGGAGGAGTGGTGCAGAAATAATGCAACACTTCCACTGTATGTTCAATAAGTCATAAGGCACAGGAAGCCAATATGTGAGGTTTATGACCTGTGCATCAATGTTTCATGTCCTCAGGCCCTCGCAATGGCGATCCAAGAGGCCAAGCAGCAGCACCCCGACATGCTGGTGACAAAAGCAGTGGTTATCAGGGAAACAGAGTCTCCCACTGAGGAGCTGCAGCAGCAGCAGGCAGAGGTGTGTGATTCCTACAGTGTTGACTGTCTGGTCATGTGATCAGAGTGCAGATTACAAGATTACTATTATCTAGAGTACATGCGCTTGGATTAATTACTGAACAGTGTCTACCAGACACAGACCCAGGGGCCCAAGAGGTAGAGGTGTGGACAAATTATATGTCTTCAGTTGACTTGGACTTTAAAACTAATGAATCGTGACTTCACGTGGACTTGAGCCTTTTGACTTGAAAATAATTGACAGCTTCCCCATGCCCAACAATTGAAAAAACTGTCATTTAAAAAGTGAAAAAAAAAGAAAAAAGAAAAATCAGACATAGAAGTAACAACTGACAAACAAACTTGTTGTAACAAGTAAATGAAAAAAAACGTTGTGAAAATTTTATGTAAATGTAAATTTAATATATTATTACTCTGTTATTAAAACAGCATCACATTTGGTGAAGAGTACATTATGACTTGTTTAGGACTCAACACTCAAAGTTTAGGACTTGGAACTTGACTTAGGACCTGAGTGCAAAGACTTGAGGCTTAACTGTGACTTGCAAAACAATGACTTGGTCCCACCTCTGCCAAGGGATGAGAGCGTCCCTGGGCCAGGGCCCCTGCTTGAAGTAGCTGTTAACATTTCACGTTATGTTGATCCAGCAAGAGACACGAAACAACTACTAAGAGATGCAAAACAACCCCAAAAGACAAAAAAAGGCACATAAAGAGACACAAAATATCTACAAGAAGGCACAAAATGACCACACAGTGTTTTGTCCATGTACTGTAGGAGGGCCTTTTACATTTTTGTGCTCAGGGGCCCAGTGTCTCTTTTTCATCCATTTTTATGTGTGATGATAAATGATTTGCGTGTTGTCGTTTCGTTGCAGTCCTGATCGGCCATGGTGGCTCCTGAGACGGGGGGACAGGAGAGGATTCTCCAGCTGTGTGTCTCCTGCCCAGCCCCTGCAGTACGCCACCACCCAGATACGAGGACTCTCTACCCTGCCTGTGTAAACGCCGACACGAGAACAGACTGCATTCCATGAAGCAGTAGACCTCCACTCCTGTCCCTTTAGACAAACCAACTGTGACTCGGCCTCTGACCCAACCCGGCCTCCCGGCCCATCCCAGCCCTCCACCTCCTTACGAAACAGGAAACGTCTTCTATTGGACGATTTACCGCTTGGTTTAAGCAAGTGGAGCGATGCAAGATTGAAAGTGAAACAGCTATTTGATTTCACCTCTGTAAGAGTCATTTGTCTGAAACTTTACTTGCATATTATTTAATCTAATACATTTTGACTCCTTTAACTCTAACCACCGCCCTGCAGCCTCAACACCCCTCCCTCACAAATGACTTGTTTCAGTTGTAAAGCCCCCAAACATCTGTCACATATGAAATGAATAAGGTACAAGAGCAGAGGAGGGTTGAGTTGAAGGATGGGGACAATGCTGGTGGTGGGGTGGGGAGGTTGGTGCAGAGTGGCAAGAGGCAGCCTTTTGCTCGATGTTGCCACCTCCTGGCTGTGACACCTTCAGTATAATCAACAGCTGTCTTATTAGCTTTTTACATTTTTATCTATAGAGGATCTAATTTATGTCCAGTGTTTGCTTGTTTATGAAATATGTATAATATCAGATGATTATAATCTGCATGATTCAATTAAAAAAATAGCAGAGGGAATGAAAAAAAACATACACAGACATATCCACATTTGAAATCCATAAGAGATGATGGGACTGAGCACCTACGGAGAAACTGTATAAATCACTGGGCCGATGAGTAGTGGACACACGATGGAGTCCACTAAAGAGGGACAGTTGTGTGACACTTGGGTGGCCAGCTGGAGCTCTGCTTTGGTACCAGTCTCCAACATATGCTGTCCTCGTCCCATTCCCCCTGTTCACTGTCCTCATTTTCTCGTCAACTTGCCATCTACCTAAAGAAATGCTGGTCACACGTTTTGGGCACAGTTATAGGATTTTTAGAGATATTTTAATATAAATGATGTTTTATCTAATAAGTTTCAGAGATGTGCTGGTATGTTTTCATTTGATTTTACTGACTTCCATCATGAAACAGAGTTTATATGTTATTCTTGTGTTTTGAACGTTTCAGTCTTTAAGTGTGAACTCGCTGAAAAATCTTTGTGAAAGAGCTTCATTTTCTTTGTGCTGTCACTTTGTAAGATCTCCATTGAAACACAGCAAGTTAATCAGAGAGATGTAGGGAGGAGTTGTGATGCAATGAAGAGAAATGCAGTAAATTGGAGGGTTTTTTTGTTGTGTTGTCTGAGTGCTGTTCATTCAACATTTAAAATAATTTGTGGTTTAAAAATAATAATCAAAGCAGCTTCAAACAGCAACTTCAGAAACCAACTACAAAAATTAATTTTCCAGTTTTGAGTCATGTGCATGTTTACAAACACTGCCTGAAACGTTCAGAACCACAAGATTAACGTGGGTACTTTTATGTTTTCTGTTGGATTAACTCTTTTAAGTTATGCTGTATGAGTTTGTAATTGTATTTATAGGAGTGGTGAATGTGAGGCCCTGTGCTTTCTCCTCCCTGTTCCCCTGACAGACAAAGCCGAGACTCATAGTGTGACACACATGAAGCGACGTCTATCCACAAAACCTGCTGGCCCGTCACATGACATGTATCCTTTAATAATATACTATGCATCACTTATCATACATAAGAATCCCTCTGATGGAGCCTGACCCATGTTAGCCGTGTTGCCGTCATTGTTAACTTTGTGCTACTGTTAACCGAAGCAGTGAAGCGCACTGCCTGTGAGATTTGCAATAAGCAGCCATTATTCTTATCCTCTGTCCTCTAAAGGGAGAAAACTGTGAACTCTCATGTGTACCGAAGCGTAACCAAAACCTATAACACGAAGTTAGTGATATTCAAAGGAGCTTTTCAAACACTTGTGGCCATGGCTTTGTCGCCCTCGTTGTCGAATCCTCCCGTCCCCTGACTTGAACCTGTCGACCTGCTGTTTGATGTGTCTGAGGAAATAAGATTCCCCAAACTGATTATTTGTATATTCTATTTTTTTTTTTTTCTGGTCATATGACACTGGACTGTTGTGAAGGCACTTGGCTTGCAATGATAGCAGCACATACTGTAAACTGTTGGGAAAAAAATGACCTGTCTTTGCTGTAGTATTGGACACACTACTGATGGAAGAGAAACAACTGTAGGCATCAGGAGAGACGTTGTGTGCTGTGGGCGAGGTGGTGAGTTGAAGGATGGAGGGCCTGTATTTATATATAAATATCCATACTTCTGTGTATTATCCTGTAAACTATGTAGAAACTGACAGGAGCAGGGATGTGCTTTGAGGTTGAGGCAGTAAGTATAATCCGAAGGACAGCATGAATGGGTGCCTTATGTTTGCTGTTATTGGAGCAGGAGCTGGTTATCAGTGCTCAGCTTAAAGTGCTGTTAATCACCACCAGGCAGATGTAGAAGCGACCTCTCCTCTCCGTCCAAGGTGAAGAGGAGCCGTCTTGAAAGTGAATTACTGTCTTGTAAAGAATGTGACATTGAGTGCGGAGATGAAGAAGTCTCTCTGATTCCGGACTGTTGAGTCCTCAGCGAGATGAAAACATTTATTGGCCCCATTAAGGTAGAGAACTGGCATAGTTCAGATTATGGATATGAGCTTTTTTTTTCCTCTGTGAAGAGCATCAAAACTGCTCCGCTCTTTAGCCTCCACCTTCAATTCTCCACTGCCTTTTGCTCTACATTCCCCTAGTGCTTGGTGGTGTGTATTTGCTGTATTTGCATTCAGTCTAAATGGAAAACATACATGCATAAATAAATGTCTCAGTATGATTCAAACACTGTCTCTGATTCCAAAAAGAGGGGAGAGGGATTTCATTTTGACCAGTTACTTATAATAAAGAACTTGGGAAAATGTACTCTTATTTACTTAATTATATGGCTTTCATATATTAATAATTCATCATATGTAATAAATTGTTTTTGTAATATAAGAGGAATGGATGGTATTGTTATTGTAGTGGAACAAAAGGGAATATTCCTTGTTTTGTACTGCCATCTTATGGACAAAATCAGCACATATAACGCGGGTGCAAATTTTAAGAAGTTATTTTTGAGCTGTTAGTGCCATCTAGTGCATTTTCTGCTTCACTTCACTGAACATATAATGCTCACATTAATAGAAAATACCAAAGTTTTTCATAGTATTTAGGTTCAGACAAAAGTACACAGGAGATTCACTAATTTGACCACTTTTCTTTAAAGGAGCATTTCACAGGTTTTGCCAATCAAGATGAGTTCACTAATCATGAAGAGTATTCACCTATAAAAGCAGCAGTATAATGTGTTCTGTGGCTCTGGGCAAGCTTTGTCAAGTATGAGGAAATAACCCCTGATGATGTCATACTGATGTGATACAAGTTTATCCCAGGCTGGCTTTTGAGACTACACTTTTTTAACAGAACACCTTTGAGTCCGAAAGCTGTGGCCATGTACAAGGCATGAAGAGTCTAACAATGAGATGGCAATATGTTGCAGTATGACACTCCCAGGGCAGCCAGACAGGGCCCCTGGCAATCTTGGAGTGGCATACCAAAACCAAAACCCAAAAGTCAAATATGCTGGTGAAGTATAAGCTAATTGAAAACTATTTCAGTATGGAGAGTTAAGGAATCATCTACTGATATAAATTGGTTTCTTATTTCACAGTTAATATTACTAATTATCTGATGTGCACGAATTAATATGGACACAGTTTTTACATTCTGAGTTCCACAACAGTGCTGTTTTATTGTGTTATGTATCAATACATTGGGTGACTCATTGTTCTTCAAACAAATATTGGGAAGAAGCCTTTCTCAAGATTTTGGGGAGACTCATTGGTACGGATAGATCCCTTGAAAATTGCCATGCCAGCTGTTCCTTTGTCAAATTTAGCCCAACTTTGGAGCCTTATTAACCCTCTTTTTCGACAAGCAATGCTGACATAATAATATCCTGTGAAATATGCCAACCTAAGACATCCATTTGTACTACTTCCTTGATGTAAGCTTAAAAAATTAGTGCATCACAGCCTTAAAGTACTTTTGTTGGCCTCCTAGCAACTGTATCAGGGTCTTGCATTCCCTGGGCCATTGCTGCTTCAGTTTTGACCATTGCCACACAAAATGACTGGAGTACACCTTTAATAAATGGTAAATAAGTAACAACCTCCCTTGACTGACTGTGAAATTCAGATATTTTTGCAATTCAATTATTCTGAACAAATGCCATGGCCAGAGGAAGATTATTCCTATATGCCAGTTCTCACACAGGTCACATGTATTGACGGACGGACCAACAGAGCTCGACATTGTTCTATAAATCAATAGTCTTTATTAACACAGTATAAACAACAAACAGCAACAGAGGAAACCCTCATGTAGAGCGTATATGGACAGTAGACCCAGTACATCGCAGAAGGGCTGACTGAGACAGAAGCATAGACATGGGGCTGATAGACGTGGTTCAGATTTCATGGTACACATACAGTATACACAAACCTATCAGATGCATGGACCTTGCATGTTCCTAAAGCCATTCAGTCGGTTTGCAGATGGACAGAAGATAGAGGACAAAGCACAGTCATGCTGAGCAACAGTTAGCTACAGTATGAAACAGAGTTATTACATAAAAACCAAGTAAATCATCTCTTTAGAAAGGTTCTTTTATATAAATGATTTGAAGTGTACAAAACAGTATATTACACATTTCTTGATGCATGATTCTGAGCAAGACCCAGTAGCCTACAGCACACTTCCCTTCAAAGTACAAACTACTTAACTGGATTACAAGCTACATACAGACTGCACTGTACGTCTGTAGCACAGCAGTCCCACATGGCATCAGGAGACTATGGGAAAAGGAAAAGATCAGCAGCATTGTCTTTTAATAAGAATACACACCTATAAAACTGCACCAGGCCTCATATATTGCCAATATCCCATGCGAAACAGCGGAATGCCATTCAAACTAACCTCGGTATCCTCAGCATTGCACAAAGGATGCTGCCCCCCCCCCCGATCCCAATCACATACAGTATCTATCAACACAGCAGCATGTAAACATCACCGCGGCTGCTTCATAGTTCTATGTTTCTAATGTTTTTGATATACATGTGATAAGTTAAGGCTCTTTAAGGACCTGAGGATTTTGAACATATGATGAGGCACACAGAAGGCAAAGAATAGCTCTAGACACAGGGCTAACTGAAAGAATGAGGAGCATGAGACAGCCACAAGGGTCCGGTCACCAGTGCAGTTCAATGGCCAAGGTTGAGGAACCCAGGGGAGATGCTCTCCAAAACACCATGCTGCTATTTCTGGTAACAAGGTCAGTAAATATCACATGGATGGCTTCAAGGACCCCATCGACTTTTTGGGAATTCTTTGTCACCAGTGGCGGATTTTCCTATAGGCGACATAGTAGCCTCCTATGGCACCACAGGAAGCCCCCCCCACCCACCCAAAAATTAAAATAATAATAATATTTTTTTTTAATTTTGAAAAAATTTAAGGAAAAAGGATCCAAAGATCTAATGCTAATGCTAACAGGTGGTCTGTAGACCTGGCAATGCAGTTCACCTTAATGTTGCCAAGGGGGCGAGCTCTGCTAGGTGCAGCACTGTTTGTCACCTTCCCCAAGAGGACCGGCGCCATGTGAATGCATTTGCATAAAGCATGTTAAAGGACAAGTTTTTTGTTTTTTTACATGTATGCTGAAAGAGCTGTTGATTATTTATCCATGAAGCAGTCCTTTCTGAATACACTTACAATGTAATTTACAGTTCAGCAGAAGCCAATAAGAAGCTTCAGAATTCTTCAATTAGCGAAATCGAGATGGTATCTTTGTACAGTGAGTAGCGTAGGTTTATTGTCATTGTATTATCTTAGCAACAAACTACAGGATGCATCCCTCTGCTGAGTCCCAGCAATAAAATGTTTGAAAGGACACAATGAGGGGATTTTGTATGAAATACAATTACCGCCTCACAGTTGTATGCCTCCACGTACCAATTAAGTTGCAGTAACGGTTTACATTAATATCTTTGAAAACATGAATGCTTTACACACATCAATTCAGTATCTGACTAGAAATCTCCCCTTCTGTTCCTGAGATATGACGTTGGGTAATGGCCAGAAATATGTTTTTGCAGAACATTGTGATGTCACAGTGAAGTTGACCTTTGACCTCTTGGATGTAAAATGTCATCACTTCATCATTTTATTCTATTAGACATCTGTGTGAAGTTTTGTCATAATTATTGTATTCATTTTTGAGTTATGGCCAAAAACATGTTTTGTGAGGTCACAGTGACCTTGACCTTTGACTTTAAACCAACAAATTCTAAACAGGTTATTCTTGAGGCAAAGTGGACTTTTGTGCCAAATTTGAGAAAAATCCCTGAAGGCCTTCTTGAGTTATGGCCTTCATGAGAATTAGATGGATGCAAGGTCATATTGACCTTGACCTTTGACCACCAAAATCTTAGCAATTTATCATTGAGTCCAGGTGGACATTTGTGCCAAATTTGGAGAAGTTCCCTTGAGATGTTCTTGAGATATCGCATTCACAAGGATGGGACGAACGTACGTACAGACAGACGTACGTACAGATGCAGGGACAACACAAAAGCATAATACCTCTGGCCACGGCAAGTACTAGCTTGGAGGCATTAAAAAACAAACCAAAAAAAAAAAAAAGCTATTTGATTTAGCTACCTCAGACTGCTAAAGCCTCATATTAGCCCCATTTTGCGCAGTGCAGTCGTACTGTAAAGGGCCAGTATGGACAGGAAGAATGATTAAGATGACTAATAACTCGATGTACATACCGTATGTGAATATTGCATTTAAACAAACTTAAAACATCCCAACCTATCCTATATGGTATTAGCGACAGTTAGCATTATCTGATGTAAGAGCACAACCAGAAGCTAGTATTGTTTTCTCTCTATATTTTCAGCAAAATCATGACATAAAAAGACAAGGTGAACTTTTTTGAAAACATTAAAGATGGCTAACTTCTTTCAGTTTGCTAACGCTAACACTCGACCAGTAGGGTAAAGCATTAACACGTGCTGTGTGGAGACAGGTCATTTTAAATGCTAATCCTCTCTTCGCCTGCAGTGCTTGATGAGATGACCAATAATGACAAACACCCATGTCGATGAAGTCCTTCCAGTGAAATCTTTGTAAAATATTGCAGAAACAGAAATGCAGAGATGTAACAGGTAACAGTTAATAGTTCATTCACTTGAAGAAAAGAAACCACTTCAGTCTGTTAGAACCAAAGTTACAAGTATCATCTTATTTTAGAAGATAAAAGGTGCTCCGTCAAATCACATTCTTAACCTCCAGACTGGAAAATGTGATGATGTTATTTGCCATGCACTTAATTGTTCTCACCCCAGTAAGCCCAGACTGACTTCAAATTGATTAAGGAAAAAAAAATCTATAAAAAGCTCAACATGTCATACAAAAAGATGCATATAAGACATTTTTCTTTTTATTTTATTTTTTTCTTATGAAAGCTGCTTTGGTAACAACATAGTCACGACATCGCTCAATCTCCTTTACTTAGCCTGGGTGCTGAAGGGGACTCCTTCCCTGTCATCTCAATGGCATGTTTTTTTTTTTATTTCTTCCTTCTGCCTCTAAAATCTAAATGAATGGATCTAGTTACACCAGAGTGGGCTGTGTTTGCGTTCCGCCGTGGAGCTGTCTTCACATCAGATGCAACGTCTGCTGGGAGCTGTTTGTCATAAAGATGTCCGCGCTGTGAAAGACAGTGCTATTGTACTGAGGGCTGATAGAGTGGAGACCTTGGACGCTGAGCCGACTGCGTTTGGGCCTGAAAAGGTATTGAAAAGAACGAGGCTGTTAGTCTGTTCGCTGTGGGAGGAAAGAACACACAGACTTTTTGGCATTTCATTTCTTGTATCAGCAGCCTCTCTAGCCTGCTTTAGTAATTACGAGCTGAAAACATTCATTTCCAAAAATGCTTGAGAGTTATTACTTGAGCAGCGGAATGAGACACTGAAAGTATTCAAAATAAATCGCTCAACTTTTCGTGCAACGCTTGCATTATGGTGTCACGTAGAGGCCGTAATTACACAAATGTCTCATGTAGCACATTATTTCTCCACTCTCTCTGCTCCTTTAGAGTCGATGATAGCTAATCTGTTCTGGCAAGACAGCAGCAGGGGAGTGGATTATTCAGCTCTGCCACGAGAGAGGCACTAACTAGCTCTCCACTGACCTGGTAGCCTTGGGATAGTGATCTGCCTGCTACTGCTGCCTTCCCCTCCCTCTCCAAATGGCTTTATCTGGATGATATAATCCTCGTCAGTAGGCAAAGCGAGCTCTACAGAGGTCGTGTTGGTTTCCATGACGTTGGGGCGACTGTGTCGATTCTTCTTGTACAACACCTGAGGACGAATGGTTCAAGCCAAGACTCAGGCACAGAAGCAATAGCACCAAACACCATTTTCTGATAAAACCAAGCATCTGAGTGCTTACCTTGTAACCAGTGACCTCTGACTCATTCTCAAGGGCTTTGACCTGCTCCCAGTTCAATATAATCTTGGAGTTTGATGTGTTCCACATCACTTTAACTGGCGGCTGACTGGGTGCTGAGAGCAGAAAAACACATTATTCACCTCAATAAAAAAAGCTGCACAGTGGCAGAGAGTGAGTTATAATTAGATCTGATACTTACGTGGTTTTTTGGTGGTAACGTTGACCGTGGTGCTGGGAGGCCCCGTCCCTGCAGTGTTATACGCCCTCACTGAGATGTAATATGTGGTGCTGCCTTTCACCCCGCGGATAATAGTAGATGTTTGATTTCCTACAGTCTTTTGCACACTGGCCGTGTCTTCCCTTTCACTTCTACTCCAGTACCTCAGCTGAAAAGCAACAGGGCACAACCGCAGACGTGAGCTCGGGAAAAAAAAACCCAACACGACAGACACCTTAAAAGCTTTCTGTTACACCCTGTCAATGAAGTGCAAACTGGAAACAGAGCGATGTGAACTCAGCTGGACGGAAGATGTGAACTGGTCTGAAAACAAGCTTCAGCAGCGTGTCACCTCGTGTACCTTTTGCTCACCGTGAGCTACGTGCCTCCGTTGTGCTAATAAGACAAGTGTCATGGTTTAACTTATGTGGTAAAGAGAGGGGTCAAATATGCAAAAAAGAAAAAAAAAAAGGAAAACGTCTAAGAATCCTCAAAAATCCCCTGCCATCAACTTCCACTGATAACAGATTTTCTTTGTCACCCCGCTTGTCAGGGCTGAAATAGCTGGCACGCTTGACAGCACAAATATAATTTGTCTTTCCTCACAGGAACGGTTTGCTCAGGCCCTGCTCCTCTGTTGACTTTGAGTGGTCAACAATTTATAATTCTGGCACTTTATGCAGTCCGTGGATGAAAACAGCGCCTTTGTTCCCATCTTGGATTTCAATAATGAGCGGAATTAAAATGACAAGAACTAACTGAGCGCAAAGCCAGTGTCTGAAACTGCTTTGTTGTGTGGATTAGAAGCTAAACGTTCTATCCCTTAGAGTATTGCATCAGTACGCTAATCAGGGTGGTTACAGTACTTAGGTAAACAACAAGAGAAACACAACTAAACCCACAGGCATGGGACTAGGCTGGACCATTATGCATGCAGCAAGCTATTATCTCCTATGCCCAAGGTGCATGAGCCTGAAACACTCATCAATAATAGAAGAGAACAAGATTCAACAGCAGTTGCCATGTGCCTGTGCACACACGCACATATACTCACACATGCTTGCATCCAATGTGAGCATGCACACAAACAAGGTATTTCATTTTCGCTCACCTCATAGCCCAGGACTCTTTTTTTGCTGGCATTCCAGGGCAGAGCTTTCCACGAAACTTCAATCTCGGATGCAGAGAGGCTCTTGGCGCGGACCCTGGTGGGAGCTCGGCCAGGCTCTGGAGTTAATGTATAAAGACTCTGAATGATTTTAGAAGTAACACTGAGCTTTGATGACCCCTCAAAGCGGCAACATCAAAACTGTTTCAAAGCTATTTCTTTCATCCAAACAACAGAGCGAGGGAAGTATGGGGAAGACGTCTGCAAGTGCTGATAGAAGAACGCTGGCTGCAAGATCACTGCTACTGCTGTTTGTACCCTGCATGGATCTAGTCATGTACTCATGCATTTACAGTGGCTGAGCAAGCAGAGCTACTCCATTACACGTTGTGAATGACATTAAATTATACGCACCTTCCTCAGCAGAGTAGATAGTGGTAACAGGTCCAAAAGGCCCTTCCCCCTCATTGTTGTAAACTCCAACCTTCACATGGAAAGGCGAGAAGGGCTGGATGCTCTCATTTTTAAAGACGTATCTGGATGCTTCAGCGGATGGTACAGCAGCCTGCATCCATCCCGTGGCTCCATGGGGTCGAAAAGCTACAACATAGCCAAACCCTGGTCCGTTCTGCAGCTCCTCTGGAACTGGCTGCAGGAAAAAAAACACAGTTAAATTAAAACAATTTTTGTATGAATTATTCTCTGTGTATTTATTTAAAACTCTCAATTCATCACTTTGTTATTGAGTTAACTTTGTAATTCATTAGGTACAATGCATTTTGATAACTAAAGACTAAACACCAAGATGAAAGACATGGCATTCAATTTTTGAGGCGATGCTCTGCTTCAAATAAAACATGCTGTACCCACAGAAACTATTACTGGACACATCCATTACAGAGAACAGTGCACTCAGCATGATACCATAAACTCAGCTGTTGTCCAGACTGATAACATGCCTCATACATTTATAGCGGCAGACTTTCCATTCTAGTGGATAAACCCACCCTCCACCCTGGTTCACTAATAGATACATGCTCACATAAAAAAAGCACTTCATTTCTTCATTCTGTTTCAGCTCTGCTAGATATCTTAACTCTGGGTCAGTACAGATATGGCTATTTTGATGAGCCTCTGATTTTTTATGAATATTCTTTCAGAGTTGTTTTTTTTTTAATTTATCAAAAGCTTTTGATGAGATATTCGTACTAGCTTACTGAAGTTACCACATCATACCGTCAATGGAATCACTTACAAAAAGCTCTCAAATTATATATTATAATCAGAAACAATTTATAAATGTAAATGGATGAACTTATATGGTGAGATTTACCTATGGGGTCCCACAGGGGTCGATTCTAGGACCCCTATTGTTCCTTATTAAAATTTATGAACTGATTACTGCATCTCAGTCTATGTTTCCATTTCTTTGCTGATGACCCTAGTTTGTTTCTTTCATGTTAACAATTCTCCTAACTTATTTCCAAATAGATTAAATTGCACTTTCTTTAAATGCTAATAAATCTACTTTTTGCTAAAAAACAAAAGACAAATTGAGTTGGAAAATCATATTCATTTAGTATATAGGTATTTAGTAATATAAGAAAATCAATTGGTAAAAGTAAATAAAATTAACAGTTTACTTCTTTTGCATATGTTTATTAACACCCCTACAGTTTTTTTGTTTTTTTTTCACAGCTTCCATACTTCACATACTCTATTGCCTTGGCTGGAACCAATGACTGTAAAGTGAAAGTAAACTGAAGGACACATACGGCTGCTGCCATCTTGCACTAGTGATATAATTTGGAGCCAGAGTCTGTGCGGACCAATTGCGAGCAGCGCCATTGTTTGTGACCACTTCAGTGGCATACACAGCTGTCAATAACGGCGTCAACCCCCTTTTCATAGCATCAAATAGCTAATTATAACCAAACGTATCAAAAAGTGAACACTTGAACATACATCATGATAAGAATGACCTAAAATGACAGAAACTATCTTTGGGGAAAATTTATTTGATGTTTACTTTAGTTTGGCTCGTGTCTCATCTGCTAAAATGGAAAGGAGGAAGTTGCAGCCAGCCACCAGGGGGCCAGATGTTTTGGCTTCACTTTTGGGAAGCTGTCATGTTGTCCATCTTTATTGTATAGTCTATAGCTAGAACTCCCACAAACTATTTTTTATGAGCTTCTTTCTCTACAAAAAGAGTTGTGCTGGATTTAGCCCATCTCTCCAAGCAAGACTCTTCAGTGGTTTGAATGTCCTTTCTATCTGCGTCTAGTTTGCATGTTGTATGCATGTGTTTCTTTTTTTATTTTATCAGTTTCCTTCATTCCATTTTAATGTGAAACTGAACTAAACTTTTCCTCTAGCTGGAACATCAAGCCTTACTGAAGATTTGTCATTATCCAATGCACAGATAGGGTTAAACCCATTTTAACGTACAGTGATAACCCCACAGCCTGTTGCACTACTGCCACCCTCGGGACAAAAGTTACATTTTCAGCCCCACTACAGGTAACGCATTAAACTTATAAGCACAAGTTAAAAATAAAATATGCAACACTGCACCCCTGCTTTTATGTCCAAAGGAAAATGCCTCAGGAATTTTCAGGGCTGAGGCGGAGTTGCAGCTCTGTTAAGCAGAAGTTAGACTCTAATTGAACTTTTGCATATTGAAACATCAACACTGATTCTGTAAAACGTTTCACAGCGGGGGCTGATGATTTTGAGCAGCCCGAATAAATATAAGCTTTTGGAGCTGAACTGATATGCAGGGGCTTTGTAGGAAAGAAATAGAAAGAAAGACAGAAAGAAAGAAAGGAAAAACAATTTGAAAAAAGAAGTCGGGACTTCGAAGGAACCATTGAGTTTAATTATCTTATTGAAACCTCAAAAGCATTTTTCTCTCCCCTAGGGTGACAGCAGCAGTTATTGCCTCTCTGTTCTTAAAAATGAAATGCCATACATTAAGCCGTTCCGCTTAATGAAACAGAGGCCCAGATCCACAGAGAATAATGACGTCTGGCTCCCTCCTCCATGGGTGAGGGGGTCCCGAACAAGCTTGCTTACCTCCCATGTGATGACTAATTCCGAGCGACTGCCACCGCCTCCACTCACATTAGCTGGTGTGACCTTCGGAGCTGGAGGAAGAAGACAGATCAGCTTAGCCCTGTTGACTTCACACGGTGCCGAGAAGGCACATGTAATCATTTTCCATGTTGCTATCCCCAAACAGCAGAGAGAGTCAACTTTCTGACATATTTGAACTTCAACACTCAGAAATCCTGGAAGATATCAGTAAACTTCTCACAGCAGGTTTTCTGTCGTGGCCAGTCCGCTAAGCTTTTTATACCAAAAGATACCAAAAAGAGCAAGACAAAAATACATATAAATTATCTAACCTTAATGAAGCTCTCTCTGAGTACATTGCCATTACATTGCTCTTTAGAGATGATTAGTAATACTAAGTGCCAACAATTTATGGAACCTTCATGTGAAGAATTGTTTGACATTTTAAATAATATGCTTGCCATGAGTTAGAGCTACAATTTAAAGACTTTATACCTGGTGTAGCTCTGTCCAGACGTAAAAATATGCCCACAAGCATTTCTAAAGAAAATGCTAAAGTATTCCTTTGAGGAAATAAAGAAATAAAGTAAATAACACATAAGAAGAGAAGAGAAGGGCAGAACAAAAAAACAGGACATACATTTTTTAGGAGGCATAAGAAAAGTTTTCTTTTACGCTCATGCAGTACATACAGGTCCCCTTTGTCCTTGCTTGTTTAGATGGCTTGCTGGGCTCGCCGGTCCCGATGCTGTTGCTTGCCAGGACTCGAAACTCGTACTCAACCCAAGGGCTCAGGTCTATTACTGTAGCTGTCAGTCGGTGGCCCCCCACCACCTCAGGAACTGGCATAAAACACACAGTGCCCCCTTCAGTATCAAAAAACTTTGTGTGTGTGTGTTTTGTATGTGTGTGTTTGTCAGCTTAGCATCAGCAGCAGAATGTCCTCCAGGCTGACAGGCCTGGTAGGACTCCACCACAGGTACACAGCACAGGTGTAATCCTGCACAAGGTCACATAATGCACACACTAACTCAACAAACAAGACAACAATTAGGTCAGCAAAAATGATCAAGGTCATATATCGTCCATATATCGTACAATAT
>JAPZEB010000012.1:33510690-33532673 GCA_029783705.1 Chaetodon striatus | reverse complement strand
CATTCCCTTCCCTCCCCTCCCCGACACACACACACACACAGACACACACACACACACACACACACACACACTCACACACACCACCGCCACCACCATACACTCCCAATGTGATTTATCTAGTCGTTTTGTGATATCAGGCCAGAATGCTATCAGCTGGTAGGTTTTGTCATATACACAATGAAAGTGCGTCTGAGAGCCCCAGTTCTCTATTGCAGGGGCTAAATGGTGAGCGATGGCGGTGCAGTAAAAACGTGGTAATAACACACAGGAGGTATTCAAGGGTCTGTGTCTACTCTGTCTGCTGTGTTTCTAAAGACTGGCTACACCTTGTAGAGCAAGTGCAGGAAGCAAATAGAAAACCTTAAAAAATGTAAAGGGTAAAAAAAACACACTTCTCTTGTTTTGCAGTGCTTCTCATGATGGTACTCAAAATGATGTGAAGGGAAGGAAATAGAAAACAAAAGGCTCAGGGAGGATCTGCAGGGAAATATTTGGATCCACAATCAAAAATATTTACTCCTCTATCTGTGCAACATGGAAACATACAATAAACATTTATCTCCTTTATTATTTCTCCAACCGGGGTGGTGCATTTGCCTCTTTTCTAACATGAACTCTTCTCCTTGTGGTGTGTGCCGCCCGCTCTCTCCAGGGACTAACTGTGACAATGATGGTGGGAATATGCTCCCTTATTACTCTCTTCTGTCATCATTTGTGACAGATTATATGGACAACCAAGGTTGGTTACACAACCACACACTGGGCTCTTGAGCATAATTTGATTGATTTCTATCTTGTATAATGCCTTGTTACCTGCTGCCACTGTAAACGAGAGGATAGTAACCCACTTACTTAACGGGGTCAATCAGAAACAAGATGGAGAGCGTGTTAACGTGCTGAGATGGACTGGTTGGCACCTCAGGAAGTGTTGCTGAGGTGGGTCAAACCACTATAAATGTAAGGTTTGAAAATTTGTGCTCTCTCAACTGTCACCTGTTGTTACATGTCACAGTGTTTAACATGAATAATCAACCATAAGTTAATTAATTGTGTCAAACTGATGTGTGTCATGTAAACTACATTAATACGTGTTCAAGGCAGGATTTCTCCAACCAGGAATGAAAGTTTAGTAGGCCAGTAAATTCCACTAGAACCGTACTGACAGTTTCACCATTCAAGAGAATTATTTCCGAAAGCTTAAATATGCCCTTGTGCTGATGACTGTGATTGAGTGGTGGCTGTAACCTTCATGACTGATACTTCTGAACCTGTTTACTTTATCTTTTATGACTAAGAGAAATGAACTGTCCACACAAACATTATGAATAACATGATCTGTCTTTGACAACCAAATTGCTGAAAAAATGTTGGCATTGTATGTTTCTGAAAACATCTCCACTTTATTATGTTGCGGATACATTGAAGCTTTATGTTTCAGCAACACTGTGGTTTATATGTGGTTAGGATTAGGCACAAAAACCACCTGGTTATTGATAAGGAAAATGTAATGTTTTGGCATAAAATACATAGTTTGAGGGGCACAATATCTGCTGGAAAAGCAACAATGTCTCTGTAAAATACATCCCTTTTTGTAGCACTATCCCAGCTGGAAATGCAGCAGTGTTTTGTCAAAAAACAGAACAAATAAATGACAAAAAAGGCAGCTGGATACACAGTGTTGCGTCTCTACATAACACCCATGATTGGTGCTGAAAAAGCTGCTGGAAACACAACAAAAACTAAAAAAAACCAAACAAAAAAAACCAATGATATGATATGTATGAAATGTGCAAATGTAACATATTTATGGTTTGCAGAAATGTAAAAGGCCAACATTTTTGTCAGGTAGTGAGGCTGCTTTTCTTTGTCTTCTAAAACTGCCCAAGCATAACTTTTCTCTGGCCTCCTGGTTAAGTTTTGAATTTGAGGAAAATGAATAATACATTTTTAGATGTTCCCCAGTTAGAACTACTTAATTTGGTGCTCATTATAGGGACAATAGACACAGTGTCCAATTGGTTCACTTCCAAGTAATTCATTCCAATAAGTGCTTGCATAACCTAGAGAGTCTTTAAGTTAGAGCACAGCAGGTCAGCTGAACAAGGACAAATGTGACATTTATCTGCGGGTAAGTATACTGTACATTTCAGCATATAAGTAGAATGAAGTCTTTAGTAATGCATAACTAATACTTACTTGGGTACCTATTTTTGCTACCAACACCAAATCAAATAGTTTTTTTTACGAAACCTCCTGGGAAATAATAAGGCAATAACAGACCTGTGAAATATTGCCTTGCTAATAAAGAGTGCCATGGTCTCCTGTGTAGAGGTGACATGCTTGGTGGCCAACCATCCATCCCAACTTCCTCTATATAGGTGTTTTGAGAAGCTAGAACAATGCTGCGCAATATAAGACCTGATAGAGCTGTTTAAGTTATAGATCCCCACCATTATTTAATACTTAAAGGTCTAGTGATTAGGATTTAGTGCCATCTAGTGGTAAGATTGCAGATTGTAACCAACTGAAACTTGTGCCAAGCCTGAAGGAGAACTCCAGTGGCTGATGCAAAAACACGAAAACATGAAAACACGAAAACGCCAACGGCCCTATCTGAACTACTGCAGAAACAACATGGCGGACGTTGTAGAAAAAGACCCACTACTCATTCTAATGTAACACAAACACAACAATTCTTAGTGTCAGGTGATTATAAATTAATAAAAATGTAGTTTTGAATATTATATTCCATATCTGCCAATATACCCCTAAATCCTACATACTGGACCTTTAAATAAATGAGAAATCGATGATTATCTTATATTTAAGGAGCAAGTTGGACTACCAACCTTAAACAGCAGCAATAATCACATGCTATGAAAAGGCACAGGAAGTGAAGGAGGTGTGGAAGCCAAACAGATGACTTACTGACAGTGGCTCACAGTGGGAACACTCAGAGAAGCTGCGCAACCATAACATATGGTTGACCAGAAAACAAAGCGAGCTAACAGTTACCAAATGACTCCCTGCTCCTCTCGGAGGCACACTGACATGCCTCACATGGCCAGTTTCACCACTCTTCCCACAAACAGCAGCCATCATGAATAATGCTCACACTCCTCTCCCCCCTCCTGTGGAGAATCCCTCCTAGCTTTAATGGTCTAAAGCTGTAATGTGTAAGCGTGTATTCTCCTTGAGTGTATAGACGCTGTAGTTTTCCACACACGGTGAGTGATGTGAGCTTGAATAATGCATAGAGGAGGGCGTCGAAGAGCCATGGGCCACGTGAGCTGAGGATTCTGAAAACAAATCTAACAGAGAAAAGCTTCACCCTCACCCTCTGACTCCTTCAAAACTGAGATTCACACAGATGATGCAGAGGCATGTGGGTTCAAGACAAACACAAACTTATAAAGGAAAAGGTTTTTCACTCACAGGACAAAGGCCCTTTCTAAAGAGGCACGCTTGGACTTCATTCCTCAGTATAATCTGGTCATTTTGGAAAAAAAGTGTGGTGACCTTTATAAAAAAGAAATCATTCCATCCCCAGTTTTTCTTCTCCTTGGTTTTTATATCAACAAACCAAGAAGGATGATTCTATCAACACAGTGCAAACTTACATGTTTTTCTTTTGAACACCATTTATCCTCCAAAGCACAAATCAAAGGTCTTTTAAGGGTGAACTTCAGTTGCAAAAAAAGCGTATACACCGCTCAACAGATACATACAAGATGTACTCAATACTACATTCTTAGGGCTGTGCAGTGGCACATCTGTAGCAACCTGCTGGTGATCACTGACAGATGGCTGCTCATTATTTTTCTATATGGCTGTCAGGACGCACACACACTGCACTTATTTCAAATAGTTGCTGACAGTCAACGTGGACAAAAGGGTTTGCTTGGAAAAGCACCTCCCAGATGTTGGTATCAAAGTGGAATGTTTTAGGGTTCATGTCAGACAATTTATCTTCTCTCTTATACCTCCAAAAGCCAAAAAAATAACTAAAGCAATGACTAGTCCCAGGAATTAAATCTCATATAATCTTTGAAAATGGTTTTGATTTAATAAACAAGACTAAAGGGACCAGAATTCTCCTTCTTTAGAAACTGCCTCCCTCCTCTTCAATGCTGAAATGGGCTGCTCCTGACAGTTTGTAACTTTCCGAAAGCAACATTTACTGCCACTCCGTGCTTAGTTTGAAAGTCTCCTTTTAACGTCTCCTTTAAACCGTCTTAATTTTTAAACTACATCTGTCATTTTTCACGTTCAACTGAGTGCAATGTCTTCCAGCAGAGTCTTTCTAAAAATGTCCACCGTTATCCCCGTATCAAAACAATAATTGCCTCTTTCTCGTCTCTGTGATGGAGGAGTTTTCAAGTGTGGCCATTTAGAACTGCTTAAAATAATTTTGCCTACTGACTGGGTCCAAGGAGACATCATATGTATTAATGTCATTATATGTATTCGCACTCAATAGGTAGCCTTGGTAGCTAAATGGCTACAGCACATGCCACATAAGTGAAACATCCCTGATTCAATTCCAGCCATGAGACCTCGTTGCATGTCATACCACTCTCTCTCCCCCATTTCCTGTGTGCCTACACACTGTCATCTGTCTAATAAAAGCAAAAAAGGCCCAAAAAGATCTTAAGATAAGAAAAAAAAAAACATACAATAAAAATTTCTAATATGCCGATGTTTAGTACGTACCATTTTAACCATTTTCACCATCTTATAGGTGCACTGTGTAGAACTCAGGTGAGTGTTTTAGCAGAAATGTAATATAACATTCATGAGTATGTTTTCATTAGTTTATAATCACCTGAAGCTAAGAACTGTTGTGTTTTCATTTCCTTAGAATGGGCTGTTTATATCTACACCAGGCCCCCAGCAAGTGTGCCGGGCTTTGAAGCCAATTTGACATAGTGGCCAAACCGTGTAACTACAACTTCAGGGTCCATCTCGTAATGCCATTTGGCCCCAAAAGACTTCTTCCCATAGATTTGTGTTGGGAAAGAGACGTCTGTTAAGTGGATACATTTTTTTGAGGGTCACTATCTCCATAAAATGACTTTTTTCGCTATCAGGATTTGATCCATTTGGTCAGTTAACAAGTGGAAAGTCTAGAAAAGCTGCATGATTAAGTCCTTTTATCCTCGTTCAAGTTAGTGGAGGGCTAAACTGAATGTGGAAGTCTCTAGTGCGCTTGCTCTATGAACCCAGTGATGCAGAAGATCCAATTATTTTTTTACCCGGAAAGTCTAATTTTTCTGGCTCAGGTGCCACTGGAGCCGCGCCTCCAACACCGTATCCAGTTTCCTTTATCCAGCCATAATCTACATACTGTGTGAGTTCATTTTGTTTCTACAGTAGCCCAAAATGGACAAACCCAACACTAGCTCTAAAGAGCAAGACACTTGGCACATGGGAGAAGTTTCAGTTGGTTGCAAACCAAATCAGTATTGGAAGAGTTATACTTCTGAACTTATATTGCTAAAGAAAAAAGTAAGGAATCACCAAAGTGATAACAATTATGGGATGATAAATGTACTTAACTTTATGGCAATCCATTTGATAGTTGTTGAGACATTTAATTAAAAATGAGCGACAGTGACATTGCTAAAAGTCATGGCTAAAAAGCGTCAAATACCTTAAATACAAAGGGAATGATGTCACAGTGTTGGAAAGATGAACTGCCTTCAGAGTTTACAGAGGCAAACAGAAGTGCACGCAGCACGATCTCAGAAGTTTTGAGTTCACTGACCATCTGTAATGATCGGAGGCAACCCTAATTACAACGGCTCATCTCCAGTGTAATCAAAATTCAGAGAGCACGTCTATAATCAAGTGCAATTAATCTGCTAATATCCCCCCAGTGTTGGAATAATGGGGACATTAACAGGCCTCATCTGTTGTGACTGCTCCTCCGCTGTTTGCTAGGTGGCTTATTCACAGCAGGAGACGCCGAATGCTTTTTGACAGGTATTTTTCAGCATTCATATCACCAAAGTCAATTTGAATAAACTACTGTCATCTCCCATAAGGGCTGCTACCGCAACACACATTTCTCCTCGCTAAACAGGTTTCCAATCCTCAATGAAATAGTGCATGTAAATTACCCCATCCCATTTTCCAAACAATATCGATTGTGACAGAAAGGCACATGATCATATACAGGAACATTTGTACATCAGCTGCAGAAAACAGCTTTAACATATGATGATGGAAAGGAAGCGAGTGAGTGGGGGTGTCAAATAAAACCCATATTCCCTTTCACAGGAATAATAAGTGGATAACGGCGCCGTCTATTTGTGCTGAGAAGACATACGCGGGTGTGTTTCCTTGCGGCTTGATTGGAAAATCACATATAGGCCATCAACCTGAACCTACAGAGAGAGCGGCAGGTTTCACCCCCCCGCACACACTGATTGGCTGGGGGGTTCTGTACCATTTTCATTTCACAGTGTGTGATAAATGGGCAAAAGGAGAGTGTAGAGTGTAACTGGCAGGGTGTAGCAACGCTGTGCTTTTGGTTATGCCTCCAAGTTGAGCTCTGTGCTTAAAATTCCACAGCAATGAACATGTTCCTGTGCTAAAATACAAATACACTGACATTTTATATTGTTAATTTCTTCATTTCAATTATGCAAAAGTTACTGATTATTTCTGTAGAAAGGCAGAGTCGTCAATGGAAGGCATCGGCATAAATCAGCAGCAAGGTGCACTCTAAGCTCTCCCCGCATTCTCGACTGCTGCCGACTTTCAAGCATTCATAATATATTAAATCTGTCTTTTATAATTCAACAGAAAAAGGAAACATGTCTTGATAGTGATTTACAGAAGAAAGAGCTGCTCTAGTTTTATTTTTTTTAAATTCCATTATCCCATTTGTTTTCTGATTAAAAAAAAGAAGGAATTACTGTATAGATACAGTATAGGACATTCTTCTCCGCATTTATTTACGTAGACTTGAATCAATGTTTTTCAAAGTATTCAATCAAACACTTGCCTGTGGGCCTAAACATTAATTCATGTTTTAAAGGAGCTACTTAGAGGGAAAAAAAATCCAACTGATATTTAAGCAGGCCGCTGTGCTGTTGACACGGCATTTCAAAGGCTTTTACAGATCGCTAACTTGCAGAAGAAAGACAATTAAATGGACTGAACCTCTGAGCAAAATCAAGCGAAAAGAAGAAGAAGAAGAAGAAGCTCTGTCTCAGAGACTTTATGAAAAAATGATTTAACGTCAGACAGCGGTGGAAAACAGCACTTCTCATCATATGGTCTGAGGAACTGAAAGGATTTTGGCACCACAGTATTAGATTTTTCTTTACCCTGTGCTATTCATTACCTAACAGGTGAAAGGTCTCCTGAACACCATCACAGGCAAACGATTAGTGTGTGCTACTTGTTTACATGTGGTTAAACTGAGCCGTATTCTCTCTTAGGCAGGTGAATAAAGGCTGTGAGTGAATCTGCCGAGCACGATCTTGCCCACAGGGTTTGTCTTGACATCTCAAAATATGCTGCTTGTAGTGAAACTGAAATGCAGTGGCAGCTGTCTGATTTGCCCAAAAGATTTAATGCTAAGATACTAATAATCTGTTGAAATATACATGTAAATCTATACCAAACCTGTGAAATATGAGGCATGAACTTTTCTCCCTGCAGCAAGTATAATGAAGATCAATAAGTCTATAAATCTACACAAGCCAAGCGATGAGGAAGGTCAAGGAGGAGCAAATAACAATAACACAAATGAACTGTGCAACCTCTGTGAAAAGGAGGTCACGGCGAGGGTATAGTTCACTGAATATGTCAGCAAATCCCCCAGGAACTAGAGGAGGTGAGAAAACTATCCCCTGTGGAAATAGGACAGAAAAACAGCAGTGTGCAGAGAATAAAGCCACCCACTCCACTGCACTTTATACCCAGCTCACCTTCAATTTCAATAAAGGTAAGGCAAGTTTATTTGTATAGCTCATTTCAAAGTCAAAGACAATTGAAAGGGAAAGTAGTAACATGACGAAAGAAAGAAATATGGCATAAAAACATGAAAATGCAAACCTATAAAATAGAATTTTTAAAGGAAATTCAAACTTTATGAACAGAGACATAAAAACAGGACAGGAGGGTGAGATGGTGTATGGTTAGTATTTAAGGTCCAGTTAAAGGCAGTGCATAACAGTTTTAACCTGAGTGGCGCAAGCCTAATATCCTCTAGAGGTTTGCTCCAGCTCTGTGGTATACTGTAACTAAACGCTGCTTCTCCATGTTTAATTTGTTCTCTTGAAATCGTTAGAGAGGTTGAGTGGGTTCATATGGTGAAAGACATTCAGATTTATATTGGTCCTAAGCCACTCAGAGATTTATAGACAAGCAGCAGAACTTAAAACACTATTTTTTGACACACTGGAAGCCAGTGAAGAGATCTGAGAACTGATGTAATGTGCTCACTTTTCTTGGTCTTTGTTAGGACTTTAGCAGCTGCTTTCTGAATGAACTAAAGTTGTCCAAGAGTGTTTTTGGAGAAAATTAGAGAGAAGACCATTACAGTAATGAATCCTCTGAATATGCTCTGCTTTAAGATGGTAGAACAGAATCCTGACTTTGTAATTGGTTAGATATGCCATTTAAAGTTTATCTGAGACAAGACTGCACCAAGATCTCTGATTTTTGGAGACAGAGAGTTGAGATGGACATTAACTTCCAGTCTTCCTCTTGCACCAAAGATGTGTATCTCAGTTTTGTCTGCATTTAGCAGGATTGTAGTCACTTGGTAACAGAGCAAAGTACATTTGGGTGTCATCTGCATAATTTTGATAGTTGGTGTAATTGTTTTGTGTTTTATGACCAAATGGAAGTATGTAAATGTAAAACAAAAGAGTTCCAATCATTGAGCCTTGGGGAACCACACATTATGTTAAGACAACATTGCTCCTGTGCTGAAACAACCTATTCTCATCCCCACGGTGTCAAATATGGCAGCTTTGCCAGTTGCCCTCAGTGTCTAATACCAGTACACAAGGCCCCCTTTTAGCAGCTGTATGAGATGCCAGGCTTTTAACTAACTCCAATATAACCCATCCACAGAAACAATTTAGTATAAAGACCAAGAATGTTTACACACAAACACAGGACTTTCACCAAGGAGACCAATGTTTGTGTGAACCCCCCCAAAGTTGAGATTTTATTTTATGTACAGTCATATTACATATATATCACATGATATACGTATTCGTTACATAAAACACTTGTCAATGTACCTACGTGAGTGACGTGACATAACAAACTTACTTACTTATTTTAACCATGATCTTTTTTCTTAACCTAGCCAAGTACTTTGTCACCTAAACCTACAGTTTTTGCTGAAACATACATTTCCTATAAACACAGAGGTTTATTTTGAAAGGATACTGTTGCATGTGACAAGTGGGAATTGATAAAGGGGTACCTAGAACATTATAGTGTGAAGCACAAGGTCACCGACCAAACTGAATTTGAAGAGATAGAAGTGAGAACGTGTTGCCTGAACATATGACCTGAACTTCTTCAGCACTGTTCCTAAGAGCCCAGCCAAATTTTCCAGTCTGCCCTGTAGTATTGTATAGTCAAATGTGTCAATAGCACAATTATCAAAGTAACTGCTTGAGATTAAAAAGTTACTTAATTGATACAAAATAACTTTTCTGATTGGTTAGAAAAAGCAGGTTTCATATTGGTCTATAGTTTGTAATCACAGATGTATCAAGACAATCTGGCACCTTTAATTTTATTACTGAAAGGGTCAGCAAACTTGTATTTCTCAGTGGAAAAGAGTTCAGATGCAATTGGCATGGGTGGATTAGTCAGCCTGTCAATGGTACTAAAATGAGTATGGGCATTATTGACACTGTTGCTGATGATGCTAGAGAAGAAGGATTGCTTAATGCTTCTCTGTTCTAAATTGCAAATGTTACGTTTGACTTCAAATGTGTTTGTCGTCATTTGTGCTCAGCTTTTTGGCATTTCCTTTTTAAGATCATTATTGATTCATCATTTCTCCCAGGTGCTTTTTGTTTGCCAGATAATGATTTAACCCTTGCAGGTGCAGTGACATCGATGGCATTCTCAATTTTGTAATTGAAATAGTCTAGAAGCTCATTTATAGAGGGCAAAGTGAGGGTAGACAACGCAGAGATAGCCTCCATGAACAGTGCACCTGTATTCTCACTGATTTAACATGTTTTCAACAGTTGCTGATCTTGTGTGGACTTAGGGAATAATAGACCAATCACATAAAAAACCCAAAGTGATCTGATATTGCAGGGTCAGTCACGTAAAATATCATTTGAAATAATACCCTTAGTGATGGTAAAATGGTCACTTGCTCTGTTATGAAGTATAATAAGTCACAGCAGCACAGCAAAAACACAATCCCCAACCCAGATAATCTTACAACACCGGGCCATTTTCACACCGCATATTCTCTGTCAGTGGAGGCACAGAGGCAGTGAGCTGAATGTTTTCAGCACCTCTACAAACAGACACGGCAACCGAGGTGTGTCTGTCTCTCCGGTGATGACAGCACTGAGATAAAGCCCTGCTCCTCATGACTTATCAAAAGACGAAGAGAACGAGGTGGTTGGAGGCTTCAAAAATCAGTGTCCTTCTTCTCTGTGTTGGTCATGTTTTATTTATGAAATCGAATACTTCAGGTTAGTTTTTTCTGGGAGCAGAATGAAACATCAAGCAACTCTATGTGCTGTCAGAGTGAAAAACATGCATTTGAAAGAGGTGTCCAGTACTTTATTGGTCAGGGTCCCTGCTGGCTGAACTGCAAAAGAGACAGTGATGAAATTTAAAGAGGGAACAGGAAATACCTTTAACTGTGACGCTTCCTGTGCTGCTTGCTATGCCAAACTGGTTTCTTGCCACACAGGTGTAGAGACCTGCATCAGATTTGGTTGCATTCCATACCCGAAGGTTACCGTTGTCCAAGATGGTGACCCTGTAGTTAGAAAAAGGAAAACTCAGATTATAGTTGCAGCATCAGCTTGTACTATAGTAACAATGCTGCAATGCACATATTGTAAAAATTCAAGTGTGTGACACAGGGTTGACAAAGCAGCAAAGACAAGTGACTAACACAGCAGAGAACATTTCTCAGTGTCTCTAATTAAGTTCTGCTTCTTTGCAGATGACAACGATGAGAAATAGGATTGTATTTTCAGGGGTGATTAATTCAGCACATGACTTTAAGATATCTAGGACAACAGTGGCTTCATGCCCTTTATACAATGGCCACAAGTGCTTAAAAAAAGGTCAAAGGGCCTTAACAAAACTTGACATTTTCTAAATAACAAGCAAAAATGGAAATTGTGCCCTTGAAAGCAAGGTACTGTGGGAAATCAAGGGTGGACCAGCTCATCAAAGCACGATGAATTTTAATTATGTGAAATGCTCTGCTGAATCTGCAAACTGTAAATATGAAATGGCGTCAGCCTGATTGTAAGGGGGGGAATGATGTGTGGCCTGTAAATTGCTCTGTTCACCTATGAGTCAAAGGAGTCACAGCGAACGGATTCATTCACTGTGAGATGACAGCAAGGGTTTTAGAGATTCAAGCAAACTCAGAACTGCAGACGGAGAGGTGATATTGTTTGATGACAATATCCATACACAGACACTAACACATGCATTATATTACACATATGCAGGAACACACTGAGAGGTGCTTCAGTCAATATTTTTCCTATTAACAATGGATCAAATGACTGTGTGTATTGTGGAGGGGTCACTTTAAATGACAAACCCACAGAGAACTGTCACTGGACTCTGCAGTTCCCTTCAGTGTCAGGCCCTGCCTACACATATATTTTTAATATATGATTTTTTTTTTTAAACAGATATTTTCTCCCCTCTATTTAAAAAAACCTGTACATAACCTTGACTTCATGAAATATCTCCATCCACACCAGAATGCAAAAAAAACCCCCAATCACTTGCTTATTATCTATTTTCTACAGTCTCACCTTGTTGCAAAGGTAGTTAAGTATACAGGCTAATCTTACCCTTTCCAAAGCACCCACTGAAGATCTCTTTACCACTGAATTCCCCTCAATGTATATTGTCTATTTACACATCATGCCATGTTTCTGGCAACCCACTGAATATAATCCAGTATACACTCTCATTTGAGCTCTGTTTTAGTTGCCACCACAAGAAAAATATCAGTGTCTTTTGCTACGAAATGTTCAATAGTATTCACCAGCTAGTCACTTACATTGTCTGTCTGCAATTTAAAAAAATATGGACCTGAAAGGTGACATGACAGATCCACAGAACTGCACAGTCACATGACAAGCTTTTGATTTTTAAAGAGTGTCATATTTTTATGATCATTTTTTAGAGAGCAGTATTTACATTCATTCATCTGACAGATTGTTGGCCATTCCTTTTACCCCACACTGCGCTAACTGTAAAACGCCAGTTACAACAATCTGTCCCTACTGTATTCAAATACTTACATGACTATATTAACAGTGTAACAGGGCCAAAGGAATAGACCTGGTGTAACAGCACTCTAGCTTTCTAGACTATTGTCACTCCCTCACATCAGCTCTAATGTATTCCTCCACTGCTTTTGATTGATTCGAAACAACCGTCAGACAGTTAAAGATAATTGACGGTGCAGTGGGAGCTGAGACAGAGGGGAGTTTAATAGCCATGGTAGAAATCTAAATGACACATGGCACTGAAAACAGTTCATCAGCTTTCACTGTTATGTGAGCAAGGTGTTTTCCTTGTTTGCACCAGTGATGCATTTAACTAGATGTACTTGTGAAATGTGGTTGATACCGTGTGACATAGTGTTACATCTCCCCCCCTGCTTGAGTGTCTACATAGGGTCTTTTTCAAGCTGTGGATGTGATAAGAAAATGCAGAGACAGTTAGTGCAAGAGAATCTACTTCTAAAACCACATGGTGCTGCTGAGTGCAGACCTCTTGGTTTATATCAGGCGGAGAGAGAAAAGTGCTGAATGCAAAGTAGCCAACAATGACCATCAGTTACATGAGGGGCATATCGCTGTGTGGGATGGCCCACAGTTAATGACATCAAACCTGGAGGCTGATAAATTTGAAGAAAATGGCCCATTAAATGGTGCCACAGTCCTACAACTGGCCATAACCCCGAGCAGAGTAAGCACAATTAAAACAGCTACTATACATTAATTACACTGCATTGCTGGCGCTCTGTGTCTATAGGAAAGTTTGTCTTGATGACACGTGTTATTTAAAGGTAACAGTTCTGCAGTACAGTGAGTTTTTACCACATATGCATTAATTATCAATTAAAAACACAATGGGTAGGATTTAGTAGCTGTGAGGATTGCAAATTGCAACCAGCAGCTGAAACTTCTCCTGTGTGTGAAAGCTTGAACTCCCGGTTAGAATTCCTCCATTGTTCTTTGTTCAGGAGGTTTTTATCAGGAGCCAAATTATCCGCAGAGGTCTCCTACTCTTACACTAAATAAAGCTGTGTCATGTCATAAATCAGTGTTTCTGTGATGCTGTTGAGCACATTTTAGACAGGTTGCCAGTACAACACCTGCTATTGCATGCTCATCTTTTTTCTCTTATAACTTAAGATCGAGACGTTCAGCAGGTTTTGACCAGGAGCCAAATTATCTGCTGAGGTCTCGTCCTCTCTAAAACAAACAGACTTGGTGATTTAAACTAGAAAAAAAACATTGAATAAAGCAGTTTCATGTTACAAATCAGTGTTTCTGTGATGCTGTTTGGCTTATTCTAGACAGGTTGCTAGCCCAGAACCTGCTATTGCATGCTCATCCTTTTTCTCTTATAACTTAAGTTCAGAAGGTTTTTACCGGGAGCCGAATTATCTGCTGAGGTCTCTTCCTCTCCAAAACAAACAGACTTGGTGATTTAAACTGGTAAAAACACTGAATAAAGCAGTTTCAAGTTACAAATCGATGTTTCTCTAAAGCTGTTCGGCTTATTTAAGACATGTTGTGAGCCCAGCACCTGCTATTGCCTGCTCATCTTTTTTCTCTGATAACTTAAGAGCCAGATGTTCAGGAGGTTTTTACTGGGGGCTGAATTGTCTGCAGAGGTCTCTTCTTTTCCAAAATAAACAGACCCAGTGATTTAAACTGGGAAAAACATTGAATAAGGCAATGTCATTCTAAAAATCAGTGTTTCTCTGAGAATGTTCAGCTTGTCGCAGAGGGGCTGCTAAAGCAGCAGCTGACTGGCCCTATCTAGAGCCAGTGTGTGGTTGTCCATTCTAAGCTATTGTAGAAACATTCCGTTGCAACATGGCAGACACCGTGGATGAGAACCTGCTCCCTACGGCTCAGTATAAGGTAACAAAAACACCACAATTCTTAATTTCAGGTTATTATACACTAAAGAAAACATACTTATTCAATTTCTGCCAACATATCCCCCTAAGTCCTACACACTGGACATCTAACTAGTGGCCTGTCTGTAATCAGTGAGAGTGAAAACAAAAGGGAAAACACATTATTGCAACTAGAACAAGCTCTGACCCAATTCAAGTCAACCAGCGCAGGCTCACAGCAATACCTCAACATAACTAAATACCTGCGTTTGTGTTTTGTGCTGTGTATATCCACAATCCCCTTATCCTCAGGGACAAAACAGCTATCATGTGTCTTGTGCACCATGCATCTTGTAAGAGGAGACCGAACAAGTAGTGCCGCATGTGAGTACAATGGCTCTTATAGAGAGTGAAATCCTCGGCAGCCCTCCTGAGGAGCTGAGACTGTTCTTAGCCATTCATTGCATTTTCTACATTTTTTGAGGCATTTTATTAAGACTGGGGAGACACCGTCTTTCTGCATAAGTGCTCATGATTTCAGTCTGAAGCTAATGGAAGAGCAGATGAGGTCAAATACAGTAAAAGTCAACCCAGGCACAGCAGTGGTGAATAAGAGATGTTGGCTCACTATTAACACATTTCAGTTTTGCTCCTGCCTTCCCTCGCTCCTGCTGTGGCCCTGACAACATGTCCATGCGATGTGCCCATTACGTGAGGAGACATTTCCCACCTCCATCCCGAGAGAAGCCGGCGAAGGGACAGGTATCAATAATTCACAGGTGAGATGAACACAAGTGCCACTCCTTTCATCCCTGCCTCACACAGGTTTAATGGACACAGCAATAATTCTCCTAAAAGGAGGCGATTATTTTCGAACAAGGCAAGATGGCCAAATGCACTCGTGTAATCCCGAAAAACACAGCTGTGTATTTTGGGTGAGATCAAGCCTCTGAGGACAGGGGCTGCGCAGTGTTGATCCTCCCTGCTCTGTGACAAGATGAAAGAGACAAATAACATCAGTCACAGAGCAGCTATCACGGGCACTGTGAAGTGGAAATCGCAGAAAAGAGCCCGGTCCAAAAAAGCCTGTTTTTTTGTTATTTCCTTACATTCTCTTTGAGATGCTGTTAACAGATGCAGGCGTTGGCTTTTTGTAAGCTTCCTCACAATCAAAAAAGCACTTGAAAGCCTTGTTTTTGATGTTTCATTCAGACATATTTTGTCTTTGATCTGTTTGATAAATTCTACATTGTGAGAGGAAACTGTCACAATCCAAATAATGAGTCACAAAAAATGCAAGAAAATTGTGCGTAGAGAGCTTTGAACTAAGTGTGGGCTGGGAATCTAGAGCGAGTTTCAGCAGCTGGAGCCTCATGCTCAAATAGTGAAATCATGTTAGCTTGCTTTCTACATAAACACACTAACTGGCTGGTGCCGTCGAAGAATAAGAGTGCACTCATAAAAATTCAACATACAAACAATATGCCTAATCACAGATTAGATTCTGATTCGAGAGTTTCAAACAGGACCGCTCATGAATACTTAGTGACTCTGAGATGCCATGGCTGATTGGTAGCATGACTGCAGGGTGGAGGCCTGTATGCGTCTCTACTTAATTAACAGGGTAAATAAAACAGGCTTGTGAAAATAGGGGTTAAGATTCTATCAGTGGGATTACTCAGCCATGAGACCACAGGAAGAGAGATCGTCGCGAGTTTGCTGTGATTCCACCAAATAATTAGTCTCAGCTAAGGCCTTCTATACACAAAGACTATTGCCTCAGTGCACACACAGCTTGTTCAACTCACCATTGAAGCAGCCATCCACTTCCAAATACCAGACAAGTAAATGGAAAAAGTAAGTGTGAAAAAAGTACTGCAGGGGATGTGTTTGATATTGTGTTTGCCTGCCACGGTAAGCTCACAGATAAGGTGAGGTGTGTCTGTGTTACTATTTCCGACCCACATTGACCATCATCGACCTACCTGCAGGTGATGTTTCTAATCATAATTGTATCAAAACGTCAGCGTTGCTAACAGCGCTGGAGGCGAGAGGCGGGTGTGCGGAGAAAGAGGCGAGGTCACCATATCCTCTCAGCCGGGACAAGGGGTGGGACCTAACTTCAGGTGTTGATCTATGCTCTTGACTGCTTTAAAAACCCTGAAGTGTATAGGGGGGAGGGGCTGTCTGAGATAAATTGAAAGGCTGTCTCTCCTAAGGTTCCCCACAGTGTGCTGTGCTGGAGAGAAACGGCCTTGTCAGTGGCATAAATCAAGCCCAGCTGTGCAGCGCAGACCCAGGACGCTACAACCTGCAGAGCGCCATGCAACTGCGGTACAACTTCTCAGATGTCTGCTTAATGCAGCATCATGACTAAACGAACATGCCCCCAATATCCTTTCTTGAGAAGTTGTCAGCACCAAGGTTAACGCTCAATTAAGCAATACTGCCATAAGAAGATCCGCCATTACCCCGTCTTTGCTTTTTACACTGAAACAAACAACAGCAATGAAATGCATAACACGCCGGCGTTCTGGAAGCAAAGGAGAGATGACGTGTAACTTAACAGCATCTAAATAAAAGGACTGCTTACATTTAGCAACCACTCAAAGCATTTTACAACACAAGCAAGCATTCACCCATTGACACACACATTCATACACTGGTGGCAGAGGCTACCATGCACCTGCTCATCAGGAGCGACAAATATTCACATGCACAACTTGGAGCAATTTGGGGTTCAGTGTCGTGTCCAAGGACTTTGTGCTCCAAAGACTGCCGGGACCAAAGATTGAACCAAAGACCTTCCGATTAGTGGAGAACTGCTCTACCTCCTGAGCCACAGCCACCCGTGTGAAGGCTTCTCCATTTTACACCACAAAGCAGGTACACCCTTGATGATTTTTGTTGTTCTTGTTCTTTCAGTCAACAAAGCCATCGGTTCTCGCTGGAGGAACAGGGACACCTGGGCATTTTCTTTTGACAATTCTCCAATATAGGTGTAATTGATATTGATTTTTGCTGTACTCAGACCTGTACCAGTGACTCTTACCTTGTCACATGGATCATTAGCTGTTGCAAATGATCAGAGCATTACAACATGGCTCTATGATAGGAGATGATTAGCTCTGAGGTGCTTTGAAATATAAAGCTGTGCCAAATGTGATTTAAAAGCAAAGACAGCATCAGCTAAGACATACCACTTGCAAAAAACAATAGATATATCAAGCCAACTGGGTGGTTGGCAGCAGGGAGGGCTGGCGCACAATTATTTTCTTGCACTTTAAAAGGTCACAGAAACAAAATGTAATGAAGGTTACGATACTGTAACCCTAGTTCTTTTAGCACAGGCAATGCCCTCTTATGGGTAATACTTTGCTCCAATCGCAAGCATGACTTTGCCCAATGAAATTTCTGAAGTCACCCTATTAGAATGTGCCTACCTGAATATGTGAACAGCCAAGAACCTATCCTACACCATTTTTGGCAAGCGACGTAGAAGCGACGGGGCCCCTGGGTAGAGGGCTCCACCTTTGCTAATACAACTAGGGCAACAATTTCGTAACCTTTGTTCTTTCTCACACAGGCTTCAACCTCTAATGCACTGTATGGGTACAGGACCATTCCAGTTTGATGTAGATGACTACTATTAAACTGGACGACCACCGTTAAACAGAGGAGGTGGTCTAAGACACCATTTATCACCCACTTACAATGCAGTCTTGGGATCCCTTCCCACACGACTTAACACCTATTCTCACCAGAACCCATCTAACCCTAATGGCACACAAGATGACTGGGTGGGTTAACGACTCACATGTGACCTCAACGACTCTGTAAGGTTTCACACCCACGCAGAATTTAAATCTCATGACTCTGCACCAGTCCTCTGCAACTGGAGAACTGAAGAAGAAGAAGCGTCTTCAAGAAACTCAAGGAAGTCCAGTGGCCTATGATATAGCACTTATTATTACCATGACCTGGATGACTGAGAATCTTCACTGACACATCACTTCCAGCTTTCATGACTGGATACAGTGCCTTTAATTACTTTTGTGTCCTGTATAGAGCTTGGTGAGGGTGAAATAGACATGCGTTGTCCAGCTTCAGGGCAGTAGCTATAAAGCTGCAATATCATGTTTCAGCCTTTGCCGTCTCTAGGTCTTCCATAAACGGAAGGCTGGCCAATGGGAAGCCAACATGGGAAGGTCCAGGCATGACAGTGAACACACATCATTGACTGAATTGAGATGCAGCAGCTGACTGTCTCCTGACGTTTTGACAGCATCATGCCGAGCGTGGCGTTAATGAATGAACACGGCACTGTGATGCCACTGGTTTGACTGTTTACACGAGTGTGAGCCCCTCACCCCCTTCCTCCTTTATTGCAGGTGGGGCAAAGAGGAATGTAATTTGATTTAATCAAAGCCTTTTTCACATTACCAACATAGACATCAACACCGGCATAACAACACTGCAACCATGCATCTCAGCTATGATGGGTCCAATGTTGGGGTGTCTCTGACAAGGCAGCGAGGAAAGTGGGGGCGTCCAGATCCTTGGCGCTCTGTACCACCTACACTCTTCTCCTCTCTGCTGAGTTACTACACTTCAGTGCTTCATCTCATCTCCTCTCTGTGGATGAACGAGCAGCTGAGCTGTGACCCTTCCTCCTCTAGTTGTTTGATTTTGAATAAAACAAAAAAAAATAAAAATACAAATTTTGAGTCAGGGCATTTTGGATGGCCAGAAGAGAAAAACGAAACACATTTTTGATTTGTGACCTATTTAAATTGTAAAGATCTTGTGTCAGAAATACTGTGATGTCTGAAAAACATTGAGTCTCTGTCACAACACAGTAAATGATAGCAAACAACATAGTCCACCAATACACCTTAGTCTCCTTTTGGCATTAGAATTCGAATTTTAAAGTTTCTGTTCATCTGTTTTACTACATTTAATGTAGTGCCGTGTTTTCTGCAGCAGGGGTCAATGGAGGAAATGTTTTTGTAGCTACTGGTCAACGCCACTGCGGGAGATGGGAGTTTGAGGCAAGGCCCACTGGCAAGCAGTCAAAGACTTCTCCAAAGCTGCTGAAAAAGGCAGTCGGTGGCTCTGGATGAAGAGAAAGGACTCCACTTGGGCCCCCAAATCGGCAGATGGTATCTAGGGGTGAGCCTGGAATACCAGGAATCACTGCTGAACCCTCCAGAGGTTTTGTGGGCCTCTGACACTAAGGAGAGAGGGCTCCCACTTGATAACCCAGAAGATGCCATCGCTCCTTTGATCCCTACTGAATCTAGACAGCATGCCTAAAGTGTGCAACTTCAGGGATACCCACAACTAGTCCTACAACATTGAGCAATGGTAACATATTAAATGGAATACCATGCATAAAAAGAACTGACACTACCTTTAAATTGAGGACATATGTAAAGACAACAGGGCCCAGCTAGGGTTCAGGGGTACAAGATTTTCATACTACCGTGACTGTCTCAGAAAATGTCACAGTTTCAGGGTTGTTATTATATTATAATATTATAATAATTATAATATATTATTAGGAGTATAAACTTTTTTTGGTTAAACAGAAACTTTATGTAACTTAAACTTCAAACCATTTTTTTTGGTAAATGGAAGTATGTCTAAAAGTCTGAGGCAGTTGAGGAGGGAAAGGAGATGTGCAAGTGAGATCCTTCCCCAGGTTACATTTTTTTTCAATTCTGTAGATAAGCAAATATACACGGTAAGGTAAACATCAATTCTGTACCATGGTATATGGTTTCACGGTATATTGCTGCAAAAGTAGGCCCAGCAAACAATGCCTTTCAACCTCAGCCAAGACCAACAGAAGGAGGCTGTTTGCTGAAGAAAGCCACCCTTTCAAGAAGAGAACAAAAGGCTTGTCAAGGAGTTCCAGTACAAGAAGCAAAAGTCAAGGGCCTTGAGCAGACATGTGATACCTCTTTTTATATTTTCTAATAAGAGAAGCGTTTATTTTTTGGTTGCTGTTTAATATGCTTGAGAAAAGTGCTTATTTTTTTTATTATCCTTGCCTTGTTGTTTCCTACATTTATAAGTTCCAATGATTAGTGTTTAAATTTGTTAACATAATATACTGCCAGTTATTTCACTTTTCATGTCAAATAACGACTTTAAGACTTTTTAAATGCAGTTATTTAACTGTCAAATAATTTCAGTCTTAATTTTTTTAATATAATAATATATTTTGTGGGTACTGGTTTACACAACGGACTCCCGTATTACTGTGTTAATTTAAATAGGAAAAGGGAGATCATTTCACCATATTTTTTTCCTGTCCTTTTTGTCTAAACACACTGATAAAAATGACTTCTTTGTAATGAATGTACAGAAGAGCAACATAATTTAACTAGGTACTTAGCACAAAAGTACAGGAGTTATGGTTTGTCTGCTTTAGCCACAATCAAATCACTGTTTAAAGGCTTATTCAGTTGTCTGACAACAGAAACATAATTAAATAAGAGCAGCTTAAGACTGAATGTGTGTGTGTGAGAGCAGGAGAGGACTGAACACATCAGCTAACACATGAGCTAACAAGCTTGCTAACATTGGCTCATTTGGAAAATGATAGCAGGTTCCCATCCTGTCTTTTCACGTACAGTCCCACCACAACATGAACTATCAATTACTGTAAATATATTGTTTAAAAATTCCTTCTAACTTAAGTGGATGGCGTCCACATACATAACTATAACTCTGATAACTATCCATATGAATCTATATTTTTCTGTGTATTTAGATTAATGACAGCTGTGTGACTGGCTAAACAACATATTATTTAGGTAATTTACAAGACAGTTTAAACCCCCCAGCTGTCCGTGGAGGGGGATTTCTCTTTGAATTTGCCTCTCCATTTCCATTTCTGTTTTTCCCATTTCAATGTTAAAGGTCTTGACATACAGTAATGATGTGCTGAGTAGACACAATGAGGAACAAGGGAAAATACAAGAATCTCATCCATGAAAACCCTCTGCTTTGACAATGACGTCCTACAAAAAGACAGAAGGAGGTCATTTGGAGAGGCAAAGAGGCTCTCGTACAGACCAATTTTTTTATCCAAAAATTAAAAATAAATCTGCTGGAGCTTGGGCACTGAGGGTTTGTCACGTAGTGTATCTAACAAAAGGTATTAGAAGTCCCAAAACGATCTATTAAACCAAAACACTGTTTTATTCAGTTTTGTTGGGAAAAACAAGCCTCACTATTTAAATTTCCAATTTCATTTCAAATAAACAAGCAGAAGACACCATCTGCCTTGAGATGGCCTACTCTGGAAAAATCTTCCAGAAAAAGCCTGCTCGGGTAGACTTTCATAAATCTTATAACTCCTTGATCAAACGAGGGAAAGTTCAAAGTGAGGGGGATGAAGAAGATGCACAACCAGGATGTTCACATATGAATGTCAATGACTGGGCAGGTTAGCCTACAAGGCACCAGGCAGCTTGGGAAAGGGGGGTCCCCTCTTGTGTGGTCCTTCTCAAGGCCCCCTCCAATTTTATTTTAATAAGACTTTAGGAGGGGTGCTGGGTGGAGCGGCTGCACAGTGAAGGATAGTGGAAAAACCCAGTATCCTCCAAGTTACATTTCAACA
>JAPZEB010000012.1:33499737-33510590 GCA_029783705.1 Chaetodon striatus | reverse complement strand
CTATGAAATGAACGCTACCGCTACTGCTCAAGTGTGTATCATTATAATGTAAGCAGGGAAATGGTAAGTTTTTCCCCATAGCCTTAGCAGCTAGGATGGATTTTGCTTTTCTTTCTTTTTTGTATTACTTTTTTGATAGATACAGCGGGAATTGTACACTTGTGCACTGCATTATAATACTGACAGTCCAAAGGTACAGTTTGTTAGACCATTTGAATATTGGATGTTCCACTTCAGAATGCCTTGCTAGATTTATTTTCTAAATAACAAGAAAAGTTAAGCCTCAATTTTCATAATGCTGAGATAAATGAAATTAAATGTTCGACACATTTTGGTATCTGGTCTCACTTCAACAATAAAGGGAAAACGTGCTGAGGATCACATAATGTCCCCAGGCATGAAAATATTGTTAACTTGTTATCAGTGCCTATAATGAAAAAATAACAACAAAAGACTCTCTTTTTGTCACTAACTATCTCTAAAACACACACACACACACACGCACACACACATACATGCACACACAAAATCTACTGTCAAGGGACCTCAGTGCAAATGAACCCTCTTAGAATAAATGTGTGAAAGTGTGCATTTTTTATAGGAAGGTGTCTTAATGAAGCAGGCTGATTGAGAACGTCTTAATTCCCGCCTGTGGAACACGATGTGATTGTGTTGGTAATTGCATTGTGAGGAGAGAGAGTCTATCGGCCTGGTCCGCAGAGAGGTTTGTGTGTGTACTTCCACAGGATTCCTTTAATCACAAATTGCTCTCCTGGTTTATTCCCCTTCCAGAGATATTCATCTCTCCTCGTGTGCTGAGGTATCCCTTCAGGAATAAAGAGCACACACATGTTCCACAGGAAATTGTCAGAGGAACCAAGATGGATTACTCATGCTGCGTTGGCGGATTCTCACTTTGAAAAATGGTATCAGCCACAGTCTTCCAGATAAAAATAATCCCAGCGAGCAGTACATGGGATGCAGACGGGTAAAGAGGGTTCTGACCTAATCTTAGCAAATATCTCAGAATTCACTTTATCTCTGGTCTGAGATTTATTTGAGTTTAGTCAGACAGCACCAGATTCTTTGCAGAGACGTGCTTTACACCCCCCCCTCCTTTCCCCAGTAAAGGAAAAACTGCTAATATAGCAAATGTGCAGTTGGACTGATAGATGATAAAAAATTTATGGCACTACATGCTCTGAAGTCTTAATGATTTAAAGGATATACTCTGTGAGTGATGCAGTGGGATGTGGGAGGCACGACCATAATGGCTGGAAGGTAAATTGATCTACTAATCATTTTGATGGTCTCTAAATACAACAACAAATTCAATGAATGCTTGTGATCATGACTGACAAGCAAAGGCCGATGGACAGCGTGTACATCAGGGAAGTGTCCTTCAACATCGATCACTCTGACAAGAAGTCAAAGAGGCATCAGAGGCATGTTAAATTTAGCTGTAATTATCACAAAGCCTGCTCTGTCTTCCATTCCTCCTTGCTATTTCTCTCTTCCTCTTACTGTGCACGTCAAGACAGGTTGGAAGTGCAGTCATACATCAGACAGTGAACAGTGGCTTAGTGAAACCTTGGTAGGCTGAGTCACAGATGCATTGTTAGGCTTTTCTCAAAAAAAAAAACCAAAAAAAAAAAAAAAACCAGGTTGATCAGTACACATACATCCCTTTAGATTGTTTTTTTTTTTAAATTATAAACTACATGTCAAACTCAGGGGTTTGCTACAAGATTTAAGTCTTAAAAAACATTAAAAGCCACAAATAATTGGTTAGCAATCCCTGCAACACTTATGCTACATTCACAGTAATATGTTTTTGTTTTAAAAAGCAGTTTTTAAAACAAATACGACTAACCTGACTGCTCACAAACACCAGGGATGGGCGTGCCGGGTGTAAACAGGAAGCAGATTGCCTACTTTGCAGTTGGTTGCTCAGTTACAGATAAAAGAAAAACCAATGAAAATGCAAGACCAGAGATGTCTTTGCTTAGACCAATGATGAGGTGGGACTCTAACTGAAAGTAACACATGAGTCAGTCAAGATGGCAGAAAACAGATTGGGAGTCATTACAAAGCTAGTATGTTGGAAAAGATTCCCAGTCATCCAGGTCATGGTAATCCTAAGTGTTATATCATAGGCAACTCATCTTGTTTGAGTTTCTTGAAGATGTTTAACCTCTCAGAGGCTCCCTCCACCTCCTCTGTTTGACCATTGTTTAACCATCTAATGATCTAACCATCTAACCCTAATGACATACACGATGGCCAGATGGGTCAACGACATATTACTGCGACATATTAGAGTACTGTGTCATATTAGAGCGGTAGGCCTACAAGACTACTGCCGGTCCAGGCAAAAAACGCAACTCTGGAGTTCTAAAAAGTAAAACTGGGTCATCAGCGTATTGAGAAATCTCCATTTTAGGGGTTCCAAAATGCAAGAGTAATGTGTGCGCTAGACCTAAAACGTAGCTATGTTCGCCAGGCAAAATTCTTTTGCTGGCAGATTTTATCAGTTGTAGCCATCTAGCTAATAGAGCCATGTTAGCTCAATGACTTGATTGAAAGCACCATCTCTGGTTTCATGATGACTTGTTTTAACAAAGAACCCCTTGAAAGGGTTGTCAATTTACACTTGATGGGTTCATAATATTGTGCTAAAAAGTAAAAAAAAAAAAAGTTGGGATCTCCACTGGCGATCCATATTGATGACATGAAAATTAAGAAGTATTTCCGTGTAGCAGTGCTAAGGTAGGTAGTCCAGGTATAATAGGTTGAATGAGGAAAACTGTTAAGGCAAACATAACCCTGTTTAACTGCTGAGTTTACATATTTGAACAAGCAAGACAGAAGTTAGATGTATGCTTTACTGTTTGTATTTTCAAACTGTACTTTTCACTTTTTACCTAACAGGAGGAAAAGCTTTAGGGACAAGGTCTAATCAATGTGTTTGGTGAACATAGTGTTATCTTGGATAACAAGGTTGGCCGGGGTTGCTCAGTGTAAACTTCTTCAAATCCAACAAAGAGCAAGACTACATTCTGATAGGCAACACAAAAAGACAACAGAGTCCACACTCCCCATACACACTGCTCCAGCATGTGGAGAAACCAAAAGACTGACAGGCTGCTTGTTGCTTAGATGCTACACTATGATCTGATTGCTGTTCGTGGGTCAGTTGAGAGATGAGTTGGACAAATAGATCATTGCCCTGGTTCCCAAAAAGCCAATGGGCTTTTTTTGTTGTATTTTGAATTACAGCAAAAAAAAAAAAAAAGCTGTTGCAAAAGTTTATGATACTTTTACATTTTGCTCAACAAGATAATCTTTCCAAAGGAATACCACCATTTCTTGAGCATACATGTTATTGCGGAAAAGCTACACCAACACTAAGTTTCCAACTTAACTACAAATACAGTAACTGATAAATCTACAAGTTTCAGTTAGAATACTTTGCGAGAGTACAAGTCATGAGACTATGAGGTGGACTAGTCACTAGATGAATTTCCATGTTTGGTGAGATGACTTTTAATGTCCACGACAACCTCTGCAGTTTCATTTAACCACTAGTTGCATTTTTTTTCAAAGACATGTAGGAGCTTCAAAATACAGATTTAAGCTGTCTATAAAAACATAATCCACCATGTTATTTATATAAAAGCATAAAAAAGTAATTTTGATGATTATGGTTCATGCTAATGTCTGACTGAAGGAAGTGGCAATCTCCTCTTGTATAATCTACAAAAGCACATGTCTCTAATACAAGTTAATGGCCATGATCCATCTCAGTGAGCACTGTCCAGATCGTGAGCTACTTGTTTATCTAATCCAAACTGATGACGATCACAGCATGTCACACGCATAGTGCCACAAATATATCAAACTTGTGATTCATATTCAACCACAGAGCAGTGACTTGGGAAGCCAATAGCCATGGGTTGGACACTTGGTGTGAAAAAAAACAAGGCAAAAGATAATCAAGCCATATTAAGTCATTGGGGTCGGGTTGTTAGCATGCAGTCATTGTCCTTCATGTTTAAATTAGTCATACTTGCCTATAGCCTTCCAGGTAAGCTGCCCCTGCTGACCCTCCAACATCATGAATGCCAACGTTATGAATGGATTTAAAAAGAGAAGGACTTTCTATTAACACACTCTATTCTTACTTTGATTAGTAATCAAGCAAGCCATTTACCCTGACCTTCCTTCCTAGAGAAAATGGCTATGCCCACTGAGGTTTCAACCAACCTATGAGATTATTTCCACCTCCTGAGCAGCCCTAACTCTGAGACATGTTTGGATAAATAAAACATTTACAGTAATCTGCTATGCGGATGTGCGTGTGTGTGTGTGTGTGTGTGTGTGTGTTCTAGCAGGCACCTCTGAACAGTGTCGGATGTTTGTCTGCAGCTGCCAGGATCAGCAAAGCACTAATCCTCCGTTTGCTCCCATTCTCAGGCAAAGGGGGACCGCACTCCTTCACATGGCTTTTTAAGCTACAGCCAGGGTGGAGAGGCGTAGGCAAAGACAAAATGAAAAGCACCAGTCAGCTGTCCGCGGCAGCCTTGTCAGGTAGTAAACCTTTCCTCAAGGCAAGGTAATGAAATAAGTCCTTCTGGGCGCATAAGCTCTCAGTATTCAGGCTTGGCACTGCTCACTCACACTGCTAACCTCCACAGAGAGTCAGAACTCCATTTCACAAGCAGATGTTCAATTAGGGGCAAATGAGGGAATTAGAGATCTGATGAGAAAAAAATGTGAAGTGACATTTAAACATGATAAACAGTGTTTTTAATAAGAATAACATCATGCAGCCTAAGAAGGAGGAGACTGAAATAGCAGTGCTGGGCCGTCCGTTTGCACGGATCATTTAATCACCACCTTTATTAATACACCTGTTTCCATACAACGCTTATTAATTCCAAGTCCTCATAAAAATTAAGCCCTGAGACATTTGATGAGGCTCTTATTAAAATCTCCTTGAAACAGAACAAAGGCATCATGGAAAGATAAGAAGATATGCGATAAGTAAATTAATGCAAAGTTGGCTGCTGTGCCTCTTCCACAGTTTTGGTGTTCTCCTGACACTGATTCTTTCTGGAGTGCGTCTGGCAGAGCAGATGGGCCTATAAATGGAGATCACTCTGCGAGACATCTCTTCATTTACGTGACAGCCATGCTTATTTGCTCTGCCAATGTAGGAGGGACATACAATATGCAAGAGGGACAGTGTACCCATGAGTCATGACTACAGATAGAAATCTGGCCAATCCAGCTATAGCAAGTGTTGATCTCTCTACAGACTAATGGACTAATCAACATCCAGGCCACATACACCCTCTTGTGTCTTCTTTCTTTAACTCAGTGAGCCACTCCAAAAGTCTTAAGTCATAAGCTCGCACCTACAGCTCCGACATTAACAGACACCACTTCAAGCTACACACCTAGAAGATGATTTCAGAACAGCTCCAAGCACAAAATGAGTCAGAGAACATCCCCTAGTAGTAATTTCTCATGCTCACTGATTCATGCGGTACATTCGCTCTTCAATATGTGTGTCAATACTTTGGCAAAGGAAAAAACAGAATTAAAGAGGCCTCAAAGTACATCTGAGCTCAATTTGTGACAGGTGATAAAAAAGAAATATGGGTGGAAGCAGGGGCTGACATTTGGCCAATTTCCTGACGGCAGTTGATTTTTCAAAGTAAATTGTCAAGACTTTGGCCCATTAGTATATCAAGCTATTGAAGGTGGCCGCTTTGAGATTTAATGGTGTTTCCTTTATGACAAAGTTAAGTGTAATTTGGACATGTTGAAATATGGAATTACTGTGCAATGAGAATGAAGGTTGTTTTATTAAATCTTTAATTCTTTTTTAATGTTAAATTCTTGACTGGATTTCTTCATCTCACAGATTTTTAAATACTATTAAAAATCTATAAACTCCTATACTATAAACTGTAAAAAATCTCAAATATTTGCAGAGGAGTCTACTGAGCAAGCCAAATTGTTGTCAGACCCTGGTAAGAGCTCGGTGAAGCTACGCTATGATTGGCCAGTCTGCGCTTGAGGGGTGGGACTTAGTGAAGGGTGAATTAGTTCATAGGCTCTGTACACAAGTTCAGTGACACACATCCGGTTTCGCCAAGGGTTGGCATACTAGTTTCTGCTTTCCTTTCTGTCTCAGCTGCTCAACACAAACAACAGGTACTGCATGTAAACCAAAAAGTACAGTGTTCGCGAGTCTTACAAGTTTCTGAAAACTGCGGTTGGCTCTAATGATCATTGCTGTGTGCCACTTTGCTCAGCTTTTGGTTGATACAACAGTGATTTCAGCTTCCACCGCTTTCCAAAAAACACCAGCCTTTATGCACTGTGGATGCACTTCATTTCATGGATAATGGAATCGTCACTACCATTAAGAGTAGAAAAGTATTAGCCAGGAACTCTGTCTTATTATTGTGCGATTGGTATAATGACATCAATGAGACAAAGGCCAGTGTTTTGGGAGCGCAGAACTAACGGGTATATAACCCGATAATCCGGTCCTCCTGATTTTGTGCATCCACAGCGCATGAAAGCTGGTGTTTTTTGGAAGTGGTGGAAGCTGAAATGGCTGTTGTATTGACCAGAAGCTGAGCAAAGTGGAACATAGCAATGATCATTAGAGCCACCCGCAGTTCGCAAACATACTTTTTTGGTTTACATGCAGCATTTATTGTTGTTTGTGTCGAGCAACTTTGACCGAAACAGGAAGGAAAGCCGAAACTAGTAGCCTATGCCAACCCCTCGTGACTGTGCGTCACTGTACTTTTGCACAGAGCCTATTAATTAATGAACTAGAATATGATCTTCATCTTTACTAAAATGTAAATTTATTTAGCTAAGAAATCAGCTTGTATACTGTACCCAAAAGAAGAAATCCCTGGAAAGGTCTTTGCTGCTGCTCTCCCTGCCTTAGGCTTTCCATGTAGGCGCATGGAAGGGCAGGCAGGTTTGCTCTCTCTGCCTCAGGCTTTACTAATTTTTGCACATGGAAGGGTAGACAGGTGTGCTCTCTCTGACTTAGGCTTTCCATGTAGGCACGCTTAAGGGCGGGGAGGTGTGCTCTCTACCGTATGCTTTCCATGAAGGCACGTGGAAGAGGCTTTCTGCATAGGCCCAAGGAAAGGCAGAGAGGCCCCAGAACAGAGCCATACTGCCAAGTATAACACTGCAAATGGAAATAATGTTTTCTCTGACTAAAGTGTTCCTGGCTCGGATAAAATTAACTCAAAAGTGCTATACATGACACTCAGAACACCACTATTTGCTATGTAAAGGTATAGTAGCGTAATGGCGTTTTGAGCAGAGAATGAAATCACACTCCCTCTGTGTGTGTTGCAATCAGAACTTCTTTTCTTTGTTGTGATAGATGGTCCAGCCATGTGTGCATGTTAGTGCACAAGTCCCTGTGTTTGTGTCCCACTGGAGTTTTCACCAAAGCATGGTACTAATATTGATAGCTTTGTCAGCACTGTCACCACTGTTAGCACTGTTCACACTGTTAGCACCATTAGCTGCTAGCCGTCAGCTTAGCCACCTCCATGTTGAGAGCCATGTGCAGGCAGTCCCAATTCAGACTCTGATATGCTCTGAATGTGGCATACACCCCCTTTAACCAGCTCAAGAGACCAACATTATTGCTGTTGCTTTGTGATTTGAGCCCTACCTATGTTTGATTCTGTGTGTCAAACTAAGCTGTGATTCTGATCACAGGGCAAGCTAGTTAGCCTAGCTTCCACTCTCCAAGTGCAATGGAATCTCACAGCTTGATAGATCCTTCCTCATGTAAAATGTTGTAAAGGGACAGAAGTCTTATGTAAGTTGCTCTTAGTTCATAGCTATTGCTATGTGCAGTTTTTTTTTAAAAGTGGAAAAAATGCGTATCGACGTGTAAGGCTAAAGGGCCATGACATATTTTTGGCTTGACTTTAACTTTTTAAACTTATCCTACACACATTGTACTGTCTTGAGTGTATAACCACAAAACTCAAAACACAAAATATTTTGCAAAGGACTTTTTTGACACATCCTGTCCTAACCACAGCAACCACTCTGGCCTGTGATGCCAAAAATTCCTGCCATCTGGCCAGAAGCCAGTGGTGTAAATATTTCTAGTCTTAAACCAGCTTACTGCAGCTTTCTGTAACCCACGGCTGTCCTGACTGATTGTCTGAATAAGCAGTGATTTACTCGTAATGTGTGATGAAGACACAGCTTGTTTGTACTGACCCATCATGAAGGCACTGATGAATGAGGCAATGTTGATTTAGACACTTTTAACCACTGAAGAGGGAGTGTTTTCTAACAAGATTAGTCTTTCTGTCATCATTTCACAACCAAACCAACCAATAAAGACTTTTTTTGGTCACTGGCCAAGCAGGCCATGAAAGACAATGGTTGCTCAGAGATTTCTTGGCAACAGTGTACATTTATTTTTACACAAGGCTCTAAATGCATAAAGAACGAAGCCGATCCACTTGGTAAAAGGAGGTGAAACTTGTCTTATTGTAAAAGTATGTAACTATAGAATCTTCATAGGTAGTTGTTAATTTTTTATCTCCATCTGCAGCAAGAGTTATAGATCATTAGGGACTGTCAGAGGAGTGGGGTGGCTCGAGTGGGACTTTTTTTTTTAATCTTGACCTTCCCTTTGATTTTAAAAAAACGTAACGCTTTGATGTTTACAAGTTTAAAGTTAGGGAGTGTTTGTTATTTATAAGGTGATGGTGAAAAAAGGGGGAGCATGTCAAATAGCACTGGGCAGGTTCTGATGTTTTTTATCCTGGATTAGGGGAGGGGCATGGAAATTTGTATGCTATATATGCATTTCACCACTGATTTTTAAGGCAAACATGGGATGTTTTCTTTAAAACTGGCCAAAATTACAACATTAGTCATAACCAGAAACTGTAAAACCTGCACGACAAGAGTGAAAAACCAAGGCTACATTTAACTCCAGGATTTCATCTTTAAATATTAACGATCAAATGCTAAATTTTAAAATTTGAATAACTTTTTTATGGCAGAGGGGGGGTCATGCATTTCCTGCCAGTCACTCGAGGAGGCTCAAGGAAAAAATATAGCTTCAGAAAGGTACAATAAAAACACCTGCATGGATCAGAGTTTCATATATATTTTTCAGGATCTGGTTAGTGCAAACTTTTTTTGACTAAATTGTGAATGAGATGTAGAATGATTTTAATAAATATCAATACTTTAAGCTTAGATTTGTGTTCCTCTTGCATGATTTGTTCAAGGACCGTTGGACATTGGAAAATCTGAGGATAATTTTAGTTTTTACAGTTTCTGGCTATGACAAATGGTGATATGGGCGGGTTAAAAGAGAGCCTGCCTTTAAATCCACCGGGGGTATTGGGGTTCAGGTGGTATTTTGAATAAATAAAACTTACAGCCATTTAGAGTTGTATGTCCCTGTGTATCCCAAAATAAAAAACATTAAGTGCCTATACTTAAAAAAATATTTGAAACAACTCTCTCATTTTTTACCACTGCCTCCCTCTCATAAGTTAAGAACAGTCCCTTGCCAAGTGAGGACAAAACACACTGTAGTAAAAAACATATTTGCATTTGCACTCACCACAGAGATGGCTCTGACAGCTTTAAAAAGACTAGCCGTGATATATTAATTTTTACATTGCTGATATCTGGGAGACACATATTAAAGTCCCTAGCTCCCCCCTCCTTCTGGTAGCATCCTTCCTTTATGTTCCTCCTATGTGCCCTGGGACAACTTGAGCTGTTTGAAACCACTAATATGGGAAAAAAAGAGCTGATAAAACTTTGAACAGATGTTACCTTGGCAACAAGCTTCCTGTACTCACCTTGTTCAAAGATGTCACTCAAATGGTTACACTCCCAAGTGCAAATTGACTGCTAGAGCTAACACTGGCATACCATTCCAGACAGTTCACCATTTCAATATGTGTTACAGTACCTAATAGAAGTTTCTCGCTTGAAATCATATGAGGAATAAATAATGTTTGAAACATAAAAGTATTCTCAGCTTCTTAAAAATGCCCACTAAAATATATAAAAAAACACAGTGAAGATCTACAGCTCATGTTTGTGGAATAAATAGTGGTGCCATTACAGTACCCTGAAAGAACCATCAGCACCATTTTAGGCCCTACAGAGCAACCACATAACTCTTTCTTCTCCCAATCAAGTTAGAGATCATCAGAGCAAACTGTTTCACAGATGATACACAGTGATTTTAGGCATACTTTAAATGTTTTATTTTACACCTAAAACAGGGGTCTTCCCGCATAAATTACTAAAAGGGGGCCTCCTACATCAAATATCGTTGCACCTCTCTAACAGGTGTCATCATGGGAAACTCTATTTTACTAAAAGCGTTAAACTTAGTCAGTTTCTCTCATTTGTAACAGTAAGTGCAGCATTAAAATGATGTGATGGTGCAGTATTGTAATCTGCACAGGGAAAAGCACAGCAAAATATCAAGCATAGCTTTAGTTCAGGTATGACACAATGTCAAGCTCAGCTCAACATCCCAGCTACATCAGTTGATCTCAAACAGCCCAATCAACTGATGGAGCAGCTGATCAATGGAAGGGAGTCAGCTGATAGATCACATGATTCCTTTCTATTCAACAAATTGGCAAATCTCATTCAGGACGCCCTATTTAAACTGCTCTGACCTGCCTGCTGTTGCTGCTTCCTCTGCAAGACGCTTTTAAGCCTGCCTCCACCCCAGCTCCTCCTTTTCATGCTGTGTCTGACATATCAATGTCATTTCTGTTTGTCATTAG
>JAPZEB010000012.1:33483623-33499637 GCA_029783705.1 Chaetodon striatus | reverse complement strand
GACCTTGTGAGCAGCTTGAGCGGTCAGCTCCTGGTAGGGTCTCTTAAGATAAACTGCTCCGTGGACAGAAGCCAAAGAGTGATTCATACACTCCAGCAAGCCAAATGCACTCTATAAGATGCTACCCTGGCCAGGAGACACAGACACAGGGACATTTTACTTAGACGGTGAGCTGCAGTTATTTTGGTAAGTTTGGCTAATGACCGTTTCACAAAGCCAGATTGGACGAGGTCCATTCTAAATGACTGTGTGGCAACCTGGTGAGGAGCAGATCAGGACGAGCGGCACTGACATTAGGAATCACACTCCAGTCTCACTGTCCACCAGATACCAACATGTTTCAGCTTTGTTCAACATCAGAGGGCTTGTTGTCAGAGAGCCCAGAGAGCAGAGGAAAAAAATGTATTCTCCATTGTTGAAAGAAATACTCAGATCCTTTAATTAGTGAGGTAAAATTAGAAATGCCACAATATGAAATATACTCCTGTACAAATTACAGTCCTGTGTAACAATAAAATCAAAGTACTAAAGCATCATCAGCTTGTTGTATTTCAATGTACCAGACATGTATTTTGCTTTTATTAAGTTCTATCATTATTTTTTGTCGCAGCCTTAAACATCTTTAAACACTTAAAGGTCCAGTGGATAGGATTTAGGGGGCTGTATTAGCAGAAATTGAATATTATATTATAATAAGTCTGTTTTATTTCATGAATAGTCACCTGAAAATATAAATCGTTGTGTTTTTGTTACCTGAAAATGAGCTGTTTATATCTACAATAGCTCCTTTTCCACCAACATTTCCAGGAATTTATTTACCTGGGTAAAATAATTCCTGGTAATCTATGTGGTTTGCACACCTCAAAGTTCCAGAAAATGTATTCAAATCAGGCTGATTACATATGGGGGAGTGGTAAAAAAAAAAACTGCACTACACATCCAGTCCAGTAGGCGGCGGTAAGAAGAAGCTGAAGGTCAAACAAGTAAGATGATGCCAGAAATGGCCACCAATAAGCTCGCATCATCATTTGTGCAACACAATGCGCCAGGATGAAGGACGCTGAAGTTGTTCTGTTGTTCCTCGTGTTTTACTACATCGCATATAAAAATATGTGATCTGCACGGAAAAGACAACAGGTGTTACTAGCAAGGACAATTGCGAAGGCCTGAAGCTTCTTATAATCTTGCTTAAGTTTCTTCAACTTCGCAAATTTGTTTCGGCATGTGCCCTATACTTAGCTCCGCCAGCATGTCGGCTATTCTTCCATAGACTCAGACATTTCGAGTCGCCAGTTAAAGTCCTGCTGAATTTCTTCCTCGGCAAATGTTTTTTTATCAATTTTCCAAATGATCAAAATACAAATGACGTAAAGCTTGTAAAAATGAAATAAAGTTTACAGACACACTGGCAACAAAGTGCGGAACACTGCAAGTGTGTGTTCCACCAATCAGCGTTCTTCAAGGAAAGTTTTTTTCCCCGGGTTGTTTCAGTGGAAATGCGCTGGGGTTTTTCAAAATCCTGGGTAAATAATAAAAGTTCCTGTGGGGGAAAAGGGGCTATTGGTGCTGCTTTGTTCTGTTCTTTGCTGCTGCTCTCCCTGCCTTAGGCTTTCCATGTAGACGCATGGAAGGGCAGAGAGGTGTACTTTCTCTCTTATGCTTTCCGTGTTGGCCATACCGGAAAATATAATACTGCAATGGAATTAAAGTTTTCTTCAACAAAAGTAGTCCAGACTGAACTGCCAAATGAGACGAAAAGAACCATCTGTTTTGGTTCACAGCAAAGCGGGAACAAGCCCCCAGTCACAGAGTTTTCGCTAGTTACATCGTTGCGATCACAGCAAAAGAACTACTAGCGAAAACAAAACTAATTTTCCCTGCTGTTCAGGGTTTTAATATAGTGTAATATCACCAGCTGGAATTATAAACGCTATAATACTGAACTCGGCATTTGTGAACTCCACTGAATGCACCTTTGCACGTTTGCTTGACTGCTGTCCTGTACGACAACAAATATTACACTGGTAAAATGTAAGATAAAACAAGGATTTTTTTTTTTTACATTTCAACTTTTCCCCACTTTATCAAATAAGTTCAAACAAGCATCTCTAAAACATGATATAAATTCATTACTATATATCCGAGGTTATGACTGCCACATACAAAGGACCACTACGGAAAATTGCAGATGAATATTTAATGTCTAGATATTCACATTGCAGACACTGATTATTCCTGTAATGATTTGGCCACAGTTTAATAATAATTACATTTTTTCCATCATATAATTATTAGAACTCCTAAAATCCATTGCTTATAAAAGTGTTTGAGCCATTTGAGGGTATGGTACTAACGCACGTGTGTGCACACGATCAGGATGTTACCACCTCCGCCTCGCTTTGAGCCAGAAAAAAAAACCTGTAAAAGATAATATAATTTGTGGAATCCTGAAGTCCTAAATTGAGTTTTTGAATGTCACGAATGCTATCATCATTAGTTGGCTCTGTCCAGAGCTCAGAGAAGGTTAATGATTTATTGAATGAGAAATCTTTTCATAAATGTCATTAAACTACTATTTAGCAATAATTTTTAATTAGCTGGAGTAAATTGGGATTTGAAATAAATAAATCAATGCATAAAACACAGTTTTTGATATATGGGATGTCATCTGTGTTGGGCACTAACAGACACAATGGGAGCCCAACTGGCATTTTGACTGGGCAGCAGTTTGCCAGGTGCATTTTGTTCTTGGAGCACCATCTCCCCCCAGCAATTATAATACACATAAAGGACCAAATTCTGCTTCCCCAGGAAATGTAGCCACCAGCAGGGTTTATATTTTCCCCCCAGTATAAATACCTTTTCTGAAAGGTATGATGCATAACCTAGAAATACAGTACGATAAAAATTTTAGCATAAAGCATTTGCATCACATTGCCATATCTCAAACCTATTTTAGATGTATGACCTTTTGGACTGCGCTTACTAAATAGAATCGCCATGGATACCTGGGGCGTGCTGAATTTCTCACTGTCCCCTCAGCTCCCCAGAGAAGGGGAACTGAGTATAAATGCTAAAGAGCACAACAATTATGTATTAATAAACTATATTTTAAACTAAATTATGATACCCTTTTCTTTTTTAATGTGCACCAAAGCACACAAGGCAACACGTATCTGCTGTGTAGTTCGTAGCGCCTGAAAACAAAAGTGGGGGATTTGTCCCAGCCACACCCAAAGCCCTCTAATGCCTCCCTCCAGGGGTAAACACCTTCTTCAAAGGACTGAAAGATCCAGCGCAAATATTTGCATGACTGCCAAAGCCGATAGAGATAAATACTCAAGGTCTTTAAAAGATGCCGTTTAATGCATGAGGGAGGAACATCAGGACGTCAGCACATCCTGTGGTGGCTCACGAGAGGACACTTGATTGAGTGTGTGTGGTGTGAGCGGCCTAACAAACTTGATTTCTTCCTGCTAGTGACATATTGAAATGCCGTGTTTTTTAGGGCCGCTCTCCACGGCTGACACGGCCCACTTACACACTCATCAGCAAGACCTAGCTCTCGCTCTGCGCTCTCAGCTGCTTTGTTCCAGCTGATGTCATCTAAACCTCGTCCCTGCAGGGTTGTCTGGGGTAGATAAGACACCCCTCCCCTCTGCTGGTCCTCTGCAGAAAAAAAGGGGGCTGCTGCTATGAAGATGGATTACCCAGCTGGTGACACTAGTTCCCTTTCCGCCGAAGCCACTGTGGAGTGCTAACGCAATTAAGGCAATTAATCTTCAACAAAAGGGGTTCACAGCTACCCTCTATGATTTCACACCTTTCTGTACAGGTGCATAACTAAACAGACTTGCTCAGACATGCACACAGACTGCACATGCCTACAAACATGATTCTTTTTTATCTAGGCTTACAGGGAAATAAATGCAATTAACAAGCAAGAAATATAATACTGGTGCTTATCACACAGTTGATGTGTGAAACTAGGATGTTTGTTCCATCATTTGCATCAGCAGCCTGCTTTCACTAAAGCCTCCTGGTTTCCAAAACAACCAGCAGGAGGATAAGGCTGAATACTGTAGTCGACCTACAGGCAGGACAGCAATTATTGGGGAGCCGTTTAAAAGACAACTGTTCTAATGATTACCACAACAGATGCTGAACAATTTTATTATGAGGCGTACAACACAGGGGTGTGTGTGTGTGTGTGCGGGTGTCACAGATGAGAGAGACGGGAGATAATAGGAAAGAGAGTAAGGGGGATCTGTAATCAGCACATTTAAAGGCTCTGGCATGTGTTTTCAAGCTCTGTAAATAGTTACTCCACTTCTTAGCTGGCAATACGGTCCAGCATCATGGCAAAACATTTGCTTTTAATGTAATACAGCTGGGAGTGTGGAATTTTAATTTCAAATCTGTGCCTCTTTCTTCTTCATTCTGAAGCAGCAGCACAGGTGGTCTGAGCCAAATATCATTTATTAAGTGCAAGTAAAAGCATTAAAACATATTTCTGAGCATCAAACAGACTGAGATAAGACGGAGTTAAAGAATCTACTAATTGTACATTATCATAATTCTCTTAGTGCACTGAAGAACTCAAGGAAATGGCTGCAATAAATCCGTCTTACAGCTTACAACAAAAAGAATTCCCTCATTTTAATTGTTTGAGGGTAATTATTAATTAATTACACTTTAACGATTTAAATCTTGAATCATTAATTATTTATCACAGCAGTTGGTCATTATGTGATTTATAGATAGGAATAAACGAGAGTTCTGAAGGACAAGTACATGCAGTGGTAGAATTTCAGGAAAACAAAGCGTCACAAGGCATCTATTTAACATTTGGGACAGACACTGCCATTTCATTTATCACTTCAAGAGGACGTCAATTCGTGTCACACCAAAGACAAATGTGAAATCAATCCCAGCTATGAATTCAAAGCAGCAGAATCAAAATGGTCCAGGTGCCGAGAGGTTGAAATGTGTGATGGAAGTGGCACAGGGCGAGTGAAGGGCACCAGCAGCGAAACCACTATGCAAATTCCGCGCCACTTTGTTTGACAAGCAACAACACTGCTTTGTATATATGCAAAGTCTGGCAAGACACTGTGCACACAGCCCTGCTGTCACAGCCGAGTCATGCTAGACTGGTGACACCCAATGGATGACCCCTGTCTGCAGTGAGGCTACTGGGCCAGACTTCACACTTCATTCAGACAGACACACACAAACACTGGCAAAAGTTATCACATGTAGCATACAGCACATCTCGGGGGGGGTCAAACGTGGCAGGGCGCTGAGATCACCCTCTGTTCTGCAGAAACTTGGTGTCAGAAGTTGAATAATTTGATTTCTGGAGCCCCGCTGAGGTGAAAAGTACTTGATTAGCACTTTGAATTTACTCAGCAGCCGGTCCGTTTGACCACCGCTAAAGAGCTGGAGATAAAACACGGCAAGCCCCATAAACCATTACTCATTTAGGCTTCATGCTGCTTTTTCTCTTAGCTGTTTTTACCACATCTAAGAACTGCATCAAAATCTCTCGATGGACATACAGCAATAAAATATGCCACAGTGACTAGAGGCTTTGGGGGAACCTTGATTCAATACTTTTGAATTTCTAAAATTTCTTAGTTCTCTGACTGAGAAATAAATGATCATGAAGACCTCGCATTGCATTAAAAATTTAATATGTTATGGAAGTACAGAAGTCAATTCATCCTTATAAGGAATCTTATTTCAAGTATTTAGGGCATTTTTGCCTTGTTAATTTTTTTGATGAGGCTACAGTAGAGAAGTGAATGAAAAGGAAAGGTCCTCAGCTGGACTCAACTACAGTGAAGGCGCTATTACAGGGACAGCATAGTAGACCACTGGGCCACCAAAGTACCCAACTATTTGGGACAGTTTTGACAGAGCAACGAGGCAGTGATCCCTAGTGCAAAACTACTTTGCAGCAGAGCAAGCCAACTTTCAGACCACCCACGTAGTCACAAGTTTGCCCGAATGTGCCTGTGCCATCTAAATCTATAGCTGGCACACACAGCATAAACATAAAATAAATGTTTGAGTTAGCTGCAAAGTTAAAGTGGAATTACCGCCTTGTGATTTTATGTCTCTGCAAACCTGTCAACTTGTAATTACAGTTTACATCCATGTCTGTGAAACGTAAATGCTTCACACTCATCTTCAACCTGTCAGCACAGATCTCTACAATCAGCACAGTTTCAAGGTGGACACCCAAGATTAGTGTCACCAATTCAGTATCTGGCCAAATGTCTCCCCTTCTGTTCCTCAGATATGACACTGAATAATGGTCAGAAAAGTGTTTTTTGCAGAACATTATGTCACAGTGATGATAACCTTTTAGATATAAAATGTCATCACTCTAACATTCTATCCTATTAGACATTTGTTTTAAGTTTTGTCATAAATAGCATATGGATTCTTGAATTATGGCCAAAAACATGTGTTGCGAGGTTGCCATGACCTTGACCTTTGACCTTCAACCAGCAAATTCTTATCAGTTCATTAGTAAGTCAAAATGGACATTTGTGCCAAATCTGAAGAAATTCCCCCAAGATGTTCTTAAGATATTGTGTTCATGAAGGAGACGATAGACGCAAGGTCACAGTGACCTTTGACCTATGATCACAAAAATTAGTTCATAATTTAGTGGACACTTGTGCCAAATTTGAGAAGAAAAAAAAATCCCTAGAGATGTTCTTAAGCTATCACGCTTACAAGGATTGGACGGACAACTCTAAAACATAATGCCTTCAGCTACGGCTATCACCAATGCGGAGGCATAAAAAATCTTAGTAAACTCTAATGGACATTTTCCGTGTTGTCCGTTACACCCATGGATCACCCATCTGTGCCATGTTGCACCATCTGAGCTGGCAGTTGGGGTGGGCCAGACCAGGCTGTTATTCCTGCTTATTTGAACACCTTAGCCAAGTTGCCTGGTGCTGAGTCGCTTACAGCTGCCCCAACCCCAGCCTCTCATATTAACTGATTTGTGAATGACAGCCTGTCACAGGCTGTGATGCTCAAGTGATCAGTGTGATGTGTCACAGCCAATGTTGAACTGCGGTCACCTCGTGTGCATTATGGACTCTTAGTTGAAGGCTCTGAACTGACTTGCACCGCAGTTAAAAAGAGTAGTAAGTCATTCTTATCCCTCACTAATCGAGGTCCTCAATTCCTGTCCCAAAGACATTTTTCCAAACATGAACTGTTTACCACAGGCACTCATTAACATCACTTCTCCGATAACAAGCTGCACAGCTCAGCGCTTGTTTTCCACTGTTAACAGGATCAAAACAAGCAACAGGGCAACTTACGTTATGATCGCAGCCTGACTCAACAGTTGATTTATTTTTTATTTGAAAAGGAGCTTACAGACACTGTGGATTATGATGAAATTATTACATTGTAGCCCACTAGCTTACATTGCTCATATAGTTTGCTGACACACATAGGCCTCAGTCAAACGAATGTGCTTTTTGTATAAACTGTGCTTTCTGATGGTAGCAGCAGTTTTTTGAGATGGGACCTGCTGGTGCAGTCTATTGTTTTCTTGGCTGAGGGACTGTGAATGTCATATCTTATAAATGAAGCTTTACTTTGCCAGTCTCACACTTTGCTATATAGATGGATACATGATGCTTACTTACTTTATAAGAGTGGTATTCTGTCAGTTAGTTTTTGTCATGTAATGGCATTATGCACATAGCTTAGCCTAAAAAAGAAACTCATGGTTGTGTGGTTACCCTTGCTATTGGAAAATCTGATGCGATGCAGTTGCAGGTAATGTTGCAGATGTTTAGTGAGAAGACCACTGCACCCACGATTAGAGTCACAAAGATTAGTGTCACATTTGTATCTGACCAAATGTCTACTCCTCTGTTCCTGAGGGCATCCTGAGATATCGCATTCACAAGAATGGGACATACGAACGTATGGTCATACTAACGTATAGGAGGACAACATGAAATTATAATGCCCCTGGCCACAGCTATCGCTGGCACAGACACAAAGAAACCTTTATTTTATACCACAAAATATTTCTGGCCAGGATACTGTTTCTGACCAAAAACAGCCCTGCATTAAAAATAAGGCAAAGGGAATGCTTTGGTACCAACAATGAAATATAAACCAGGAGAGCCAGTTTGAGTTTAACTTGAAGGCTTAACAGACACCAAAACACCACACAATTTATCACACAGTTCACTTTGACAACGATGAAACAGGATTTCACGATGCTTTCAGTCACCACAGCTGCAATTATTTTATCTTTTACCATTGTGAGGTAAACAGCAGAAATACAGGGTTCACATTACATAGTAATTTTCCGGGAATGTAAATGAATGGCCAGTGGACCACCTTACCACATGACGTCACATTGCATTACAGCAAAAGTTAAGCCAGGTTCAACATTTTTTGCCAGAAAACCCTGCTTCGTTTTTGGCGGAGCACTACATTATTTTTTCTTGGCGCCACTGCTGTGCTGGCCCAATGAAGGAGGGCTGTATTTTTTCCACACAGTGCTGTTGTCTGTCTGAACAGATAAAGTGAAAAAAAAAAAATCCAACTTTCAGGTTGGGTCAAGGCTGTTGCCATTAATGCTGTTAATGATTTTGCATTTTATCTTGTAGTGTACCCTCCTTTTATAATGTATGTGTAATGCTTAGTGACTGATTTTAATAAATGTGGCAACAAAAATGCAAATCATTAATTGCTGACTTTTTTAATATCATATGTGACTCTCATCCAATACTGCAACCAGCTGGAGGCAACATCATTTTGGAGATGACTTAAACTGAGTGTTACATATTCAAATGTGACCAAGATGGTGTATCTGGAAGGAGGGAGTGTTGTTTAGCATAAGATGTGTCTGTATTAATACACATGAGCACAGCCACTAGGGATCCATACCTTGCTTAAAGTGATGAAAGCGCAGGCAAAGAGGATTCAGATTTTACAGTGGGGTAAAGGAAGAACAAAATGTTTAATTGTTTTGTTACCTGTTACTTTCCCGGAGTGGTTCGTTGCCCTTCCTCCAGGAGATCACACCCCAAGGAGACATCTTGGGCTTGCACTCAATGAGCACGTCTCCTCCAACCTTCACCAGCGTCTGGCTCTTCAGCTGGTTGTGGGAGAAATCTGGGGCAACAGCTGAGACGAGAGCAACATATTAATAACAGTGTTTGTAAAAAGCCTCACATCTCTTTTTCAACCAATTATCTCTGAATATTTATGAGATTTATAATTAATATTTGATCATTTTCACCATTTTTCACCATTTTATAAAAGTGAGCTCATAAATACATTATATTATTGACGTGGATAATTCAAAGACCCTAGATTTTTGCACATTCTTCAAAATCTGAATAATTAGTTATAAAAAAAGCTAAAGAGTAATGGCTAGAATTGGACCTTCCTATGTAAGTCCCACCTCTTTTCACTCTATGCTCCTATAACAGTAGAGTAAGCTTGGAGCTGGCAGAAGCTCAGTCAACTTTCCCCTTTTCTGTCAGCAAATTTGTGTTTCCTAGGGAAGTGAAGGAATGGCCCGCCTTACTCTGCCTCTGACTGGCTTACCCTGACACTCTTACCCAAACCCAAACCAATCTTACTCCTCTTGCCCAAACTTCACCTATCCAACAAACAAAGTCAACGAGTACTAGCCAGTCATAGGAAGAGCAGGGTGGGTCATTCCTTCGCCATCCTAAGAAATGCAAATTCATTTCCTGTTATATTTCAATATGTAATCTGCTAGGTTTGTATATGCTGAACAAAAAAACGCATTTTGAGGACGGTTAAAAAATGTTTCTTAGGGACTGCCACAATCTTTATGGACACATTATATTGTATATCGTTGCATCTAAAAACAGTCAATGTTGACAAAATGCTAGCTAACCACATTAGCTAGCTTATGTAGAGCCACATCAAGAGGAGTTAGCTTGATGTCAGATCAAAAACGTCTGCCGGGTACGCTTTCTCCATATTTCTGCGGTAATGTTTAAGAGATTTGATGAAGGACAGACAGGTTGGTCGCTAACACATCTTCAATGATGACATGATGACTTATCATTTGCCAGAAAAGATCAAGGCTAACGTTCCTTTGTCTACCTGTAACAATATAACTTTCTACAGCAACGAACGTTAGGTCAGCACCATGGTCTGTATTCAGTAATAAATGCATAGAGTGCTTAACTGATCCCCAGAGGGTGAAAAGAGGAGTTAATGCGATTGATTCAACTTTAATATTCTCAGCAGAGACAGAAATGTCATGTTCTTTAGCTTTTCACCAACTCATCATTCCCACATTAAACTTTCCCTGGCTATAAACCACTTTAAAAATATATGCCCTTTTCAAAAGGTGTGCAACTGTCCGATACTGTCCCTGACATCCTTTTTTTCAATCTCCACCTTGAGCTTGACCAGTACACTCAGCTGTGTTGAGCCTATCAGCAACATGATCCAGATGAGACATGCTGGAGGATGAATAGTGAATGAGAGCTGCTGCTAGAGTGGAGAGTGACAGGCTTGACAGGGCAGATGGGCGAGACTGGCGAACAGAGCAGCTCTGGCATACATCACTGTCAACCTGGACGCATTCATCTTATAATTAATGCTTTTCAATTAGTGGCCAATAAGAGAGAGGTCGTAGGTCATGCGGTGGCATTGAAAGAGGAAGACAACGGACCGAACTTCAGGACAAATATGAACCAATGTATGCTTGCACACACCTCTCCATGCCAGCACACACACTATATGCACACACCAAGCCAATGCCTTACCTATTACTCGTAGCTCTGCATTGGAGTAGACCTCGCCATGCTTATTCCCAGCCACGCACTGGTACATTCCTGTGTCGGACAGGGTCAGGCGACTGATTGACAACGCTCCGTTGGCAACCTGTATGCGCTCCTATGGACATAGAGACACATGCCTTTAATATGCCTTATTCCCACTGCTCATCTACATAAAAACAGCCAGCCAGTGGTCCAGTGAATTATGGTCTGGAAGTGACAGACGTGGCAATAAATCTAGGTTTTCATCACTAATGGAGGGAAAGGCTTGGGTGGATGGAGGCAGGCTAGCAGAAAATGACCCTAATCAATCTGCATGTTTATGAGAGTGAAATAAAACCATGCCCTATTTATATCTCCGACTGCACCACAGGGCCTGTTTCCCCTTCAGCAGGAGGAGGGGATAAGAGAGGAAGGAATATCGTAACATCTGAGGTATAATGCATTGTGAAAATTGCTTTTCTGATAGGTATGCCCCATACATACTAAGTGCTGTGTACATGGTCAAGCTGTACCTCCTCTTCATCTGTTTGGACTACCGTTTTTTGGCCGCCTGCGGGAGAAATCGTGCTCGTCACTGAGCCATCAAATTAAGATCTATTTATGGACGGCTGGGCCCGATGAACTAAAAACTCAGTTGGATCAGTGCATCTGTTGGACATTTAATCCCCAATATAAGTTTATCTCTGTGAACTCGGGTTCTCACTCAAGTCCTTCGCTACAGCATTAAATCCTTGAGCAGTTTTCATACATCTCTATGCAGCCGTGTCAGGCTCTGCCTCCTCGTGCCCCTTCATCTCCCGTGTTTTCCTCGGGCTCACCCGTAATGTCATTACAGCCCATTTCCATAGGGGTGTCTGAGCGGCCTGAACTCCAGTCGCAGGGGATTAAGGTACTGTCACATGAAAAGGGAGACTGTCCTCACTGAAAGATCACAAACTAATCCTGTGTTTGAGCAGGTTGTGCCTGAATTTCCATAACGCTCTGCGGCTCTGGATGTGCAGGGGCGAATATCCCTGCTGGCAAGGGAGGCAAATGGTGGCGTATATCAGTCTGTGCATGGAAAGCACTCCCGTTTACGGCTGCTATTAATTAAGCATGACGTTCCTCTCAAATCAGCAGTTTTTCATGCAGGGACCTGGGGGGACCATCTGTACGCCTTATGCTGAAGGAAAATGATTGGCAATGTCATTTGCCAACAACACTGGGTTGATTCGTTTGATATAAAACTGCAAAAACATGTAAAAGAATGGATGGATGGAGGGAATGACTTTATAGTTTAGAAAAGTGAGCTTCTTGGGATTGATTGCTGTCTACAGTTATGTTTCTCAAAATTACTAATTACTAGAAGCCTTAGTTGGAATTATGCAAATTTTACAGCTGTAAAACTTAAACAAGCTACATTTGATATCATAATGATGTCAGGTAACACTTTATTTAGATAGTTTGCCTAGAGATAGTTTATAGAGTATAGGGTAATATTTCAACCACTTAGTTGAGATTTAACTGTTTCACTTCATCCTGTAGATGTTTAACAGATTATGTAAAGGATTAATGAACATACCTTCACCTATGTTGCATAGACTGAGTTTAGTTCAACTTTAACCAAATTATTCTGAGAAAATATAGTGCATTGTCACATCTACACCTGCAGACTCCATCCACAAATTGTTGAATCTCAACTAAAAAGCTCTTGAAATGTAACAAATACTCTGCACACTATCTGTAAGTGGACTATCCAATATCAATCAACTACTGTGGATATAAGTGAAAGGTGGAAAATAATTGTTTTCTGTCTATTTCTCAAATGCAGTAATGTAAAAGGAGCAAAAAACAACAAATAAACAATGTGAAATTGATTTTAATCTTTTAAGTTTGATCTTATAAAGAATAAAAGGGTATTTTGACTGCAAGAAGATTATCAGTGCTCACTGTGAATGAAATCCTATTCAGACATTTGATTAACCTACTGTACATGCCTGAGTAACAAAGAACTGCTGGTAGACATAACCTAAGCTCAGTAGTGGCTTTGCAATAGCAGGAACAAAAAGCTCTAAGCTCAGCCTGTTTGCTCCACTTGAGCTTGAATTAACAAGGGAGGCAGGAAAAAAAAAAAACATCGCTCACAGAGGTGAAAGAGGTCCTTGGATCTTTAACTAAAAGCTGCTATACCGCAGTGTGGAAATACTCTGTTAGAAGTAAAAGTCCTGCATTAAAACTTTTACTTAATAGAAAAAATATATACTTAAAGTGCAAAAGTAAACAAAGTTGTTTTGGAAAATGGCCCATGTGAGTGTAATGTATATCACATTATTGAATTATATTTATTGATGCATTAATGTGTTCATCACTTTAATGTTACAGCTGGCAAAGGTGGAGCTCATTTTTAATATACATATGTATTGATAGGGGGTTTGTGAATTTCACCAAGGAATCAATAAGGGTTTATCTCTCTCCATAATAATGCATCATGATTTATTTGTTGAATATATTATATATTTAGTATTATTGGTCTGAATCTGACTTACTAGTGACTTAAGTTATAAAAAATAAATTTGGTGGAGTTAAAGTACAATATTCATCTCTGAACTGTGGAGGATTAGGCTTGGGTGGTATTATGGTAGTACAGTCAGTGACATGCCGTCAGGGCAGGCAGGGTGGGTAGTGCCTCCCATGTCTTCCTTGTAAATGACATTTTCTAAACCAACAATATTCATAATATTACTATTTATTATTGTGTTTTCTATCTGTCATTTGTATATTCATATATTATTAATAGTTTAGACAATACAATGAGAAATGTAGCAGTTGCGCATCATCAAGTACAAAAAAACTCAGGAGAAAGGCAGTGCTTTTAATTCACATTCACTGTGAATGCAAGCAAAAAAACAAAATCAAAATATTTACATGATGGCATTCACACTTCAGTCTTGTATTCTACAACATTACTGTCAAAAAGCAGAATTTCTCTGTGCTTTTTTACATAAACATGCCAGAAATGCCCTTTGTTACACATGATGCGTATAAGTGAGATCCCCCACTGGAAATATGTGCAGTTGGATTTGGATAGTGCACATTATTTATGTTTGGTTTCATACTAAATTGATCTGTGTTTTATTGTTGCTAACTAAACAGACAGAAACATAGGTGGTTGCTTTGCTAGAATTAAGGATATGTTTGCAGTGTTATACTGAACATAGGCTACTGGTGCTTAATAGTTGCATTTCAGAACAGTTATTTTATTTGCCACTCTTGTACAGTATGTGAATCCTGTGTCATTGCTGATGAGAATTTGCTTTACACTGACCAGTGTGCGTGGCCATGCACGTGTGTGTGCATAAAGTGAAAGAATACATATTATATGAGGTTCAGTCTAACCTTCATAATGCAATGCGTACACTGTTACTGACCTCACAATACATTACTGATTACAGTAAACCAGAGCATTTAGAAATCACATCTGATGTTCAATACCATCAAAAATACAGGTGCTCATCTTTCTATTAATCTGATAAGGAGATGCTGTATTGAGGTGATGTATAGTAGTGCACAGCATTCAACGCAAGTGGTCAGGTTTCACCAGTCTCTCCTGGTGGAACAGACAGCTGAGCCGCAAAAGATGGCATGACTGCAAGCTGTAGGGATAACACTACAGGACTGTAAACAATCAGCCAGCAAGGGAAGAGAGAGACAGAAAAACAGCTTTTTTTCAAATCTAACTCTGTAAATAAAGCGTTTATTTCGACCAAATTTCGGCGACTTTTATGTTGTTGCTGTCTAATTTGACTTGTGTTTTATGATAAATTAACAGAGCAATAAAGCTAGTCCTAGTTTGTTGAAAAAGAGAAATTTGAGTTTAGAGAGTGTATCTTTGTATTTTTCTGTTTATTAAGGAAAACAGATGTATGAATATTTACTTTCTTGAAATTTTGTGAGTTTAATAAACCAAAAAAAGCTAAGTAGCATAAAACTAGTCACATAAATTAGTAGAATATTTAAGCAAAGTACAAGTAGCTCAAAAACTACAGTAATTGAGTAAATGTACTTCACAGCACTGATAATCCATTCCTGAAATCCAAAGGCTTTAACATTGCAGTCCTAACAGGAATAACCTCAGTTCAAGTACTTTACTTTAAGCCAGCTGTGTGGTGGTCCCACACTCCTTTAAATGGACCTAATCCTGTTTCACACTGGAGTTTCCCTTTAATTGCACATCCACTTAATCCTGCAGCCATTGTCAATAAAGCAGCAGAGAGTGAGGTCCTTGAGATGAAAACAGCCATAAGAAAAGAAGCATTCCAATAAGCCATTGCTTTTTTGACTCAGGCCAGTAATACAAAGCTTCACCTGTAGTTCAGGGAATCTAATATTGTATTAGGGCTGCATCTGAAATAGTCATACTGGTACAACACAGCAGCATGTCAACTGGCAGTCCAACAAAGAGCCCAGTGATTGTGGAACCAGTCTGAGAGGTACTATTATTAGAGTGAAACACTAGAAATAGTTGGAGTTCTTAAATATTTTAAATGACTGACATTGAATAATTGAATGCACATATACTCAGCTATATATATCATGACTCCCTAGAAGTCGACTCTGCTGTATAGTCAATTTTTCCCACAACAGATATAGCCCATAACGTTATTATTTTTACGAATCGATTGCTCTATATTCTGCTGCTCAAACTTATAAAACTGTCAGCAGAAATACGTTCCAGTGAACTATACAATCAGAAAGGTCTCAATTGATTCACTGTAATAAATAACAACAAATGGTGCATCCTCTCCCCACTGCTCCTTCCATCATTGACCTTTCCCTCTTCCACTCATTAAGCCTCTGTGGTTAATGGTGGCATTTCAAACAATGTAACACCTTCACTGATTAATCCATTCACCCATGCATTCTGAATATATCCATTTATTATATTTATGTTAAGGGAAAATCTGCTGCAAAAAAAATCAACACAGCCATTGAAACCTTTAATCACATATTCATTGCTTTAAATCCAGGTGGCCGAGTGGCCACGTGTGTTAGTAGGTTCTCCTATTTTTGAGGATATTATGGCATAAACCTGGAGGGACTCATTCATTTGGTCGTGTGTTTGTGAGTGCGTGTATCTGCCTGTCTGCAGCTAATGGCACAAACTATTAGACCTATCAGCCTAATATTTTGTGAGCACATTTATGAC
>JAPZEB010000012.1:33427133-33448987 GCA_029783705.1 Chaetodon striatus | reverse complement strand
TAATTTTTTTTTTTAACTAGACAACCGAAGGCATCCACTGGTACCAACTATGTTGGCATTGCTTGTCAGAAAGGGGGGTAAATAATGCTCCAAAGTTAGGCTTAATTTTGGCCAGGGAACAACTGGGGTCCCTTGAACTTTCACCTCAAGATATCTAAATGAAAATGGATTCTATAGGTGCCCACAAGTCTCCCCTAAACTATAGAATTCTGTCCCTTACCACTGATACTCCTTCACAATCGAGCTGTATATGTGTCTTATTTAAGAAAAAGGAGAACCAGCCTATTTGAAGAACAATGAATCCACAAGCATGACACATTAAAACAGGATTGTTGTCGAAGTCAAAATGTTAGCTGTACTGGGAATAGTCTATGCACATCAGAAAGTTAGTAATATTCACTGTAAAATAAGAAACCAAAGCATGAAATTCCTTAAATCTCTGTCTTGTTTTTAACTAGCTTATATAACAGCATAATACAATTCCTAAAATGTAGTTATGGAGTTTGATTTTGGTGTCCCACCCCACTATTCTCAGTGGCCCCATCTGGCCACCCCTATGAAAAATGTCTGGGGGCACCACTGGTTCAATCTGACTTTTCCCATGAACTTGATAAACTCAAGCACACTTGAAGGCACCAACAATACCCACAGGGGGATTTGCACCAATTCTCTTAAGTATTACTCTTTACTAATCCTGTACAGTACCATTTTTAATAAATGTTTACAATATCATTCTGACCATTTTCCATACTCAAACTAAACTAACTAAATTGAGGTAGTATATGAGCTGACTGTTATTCGAAGGTGGAGGGGGTGGTGGATGGTGAGTCACCTAGGTGAGACGCCTGCCAACCTGCAGACCACTGTTGGAGACCAACAAACAACAAAACTGGTTGTTTTTTGGCAAGTCATCAAGTTTCCAGTGGGTTTTTAGCACCCACGTGTGGGTGTATTTTAGCGACCTGTCAGTGTTTCTCCAGTGGTTGTTTTTACCAAGCCATAGTTATGTGTTCTGCCAAATATAGTGCCACCAAACTGGGTAGTTTTTAGCCAAAACATCATCATTCATAACCATTACCAAGTGTTTTTTGTGTCTAAACCTAACCACACATTAACCACAGTTGTTGAAACATCAACACACATAAAGTTTCAACAAATCTGCTACATAAAAACATACAAATATGAAGTATCCATAGTTTGCTGAAACATACAATGCCAACTTTTTTTGGTGCCACATTCATAACACAATCTTATCAGGACACTGCTTTCTGTTTACCACCATGACCTTGTTGGTTTTCCCTTTAACTCATGGTTTGGTTCCTACTTTTGACAATATGTTTTTGGTTAATACATACATACTATAAATGCAGCACAGTGACACATATAGACTAACCTACCTGCAGATGAAGATACACACATCCACTGAACACACACTCCCACACACTATATAATGGGTAGTTCTCCAATATGCAGCAGATGTGTGCTATCGTATAGCAGCACACCATCAACACCCATTCCCTGTGCTCCGTCTTCCGTCCCAACACATCTTATTGCATGGACGAGCCGACGCTGCATACAGCGAGCTGGACAGCTGTCTGCCATGCATAATGTGTCCTCTGAGAGCCCCCTCTGGCAGGTGGAGACCCTCAAGAGCCTTGGGCATTCACCAAGGGTCCCACCACTAAGGGAAGGTCTGCAAACATATGGTACTGAATAGGGATGTGCAGAGGTTTTCCTTGAATGTCCCACCCACATGCAGAATTTGATTAAAATGCAATGAGGTCCTCCTGAATGAGGGAAGGTGGCCTGACAGTCATTATTGTCTTGTTATTGGCTGTCAGGCTGCCGATGCCACACCGAGATACGTACATCTCCTCCATATGTCAAAGGGATGTCATGAAATATGCAGATGAATGAACATATGAAAGATTTTCTCCAAGTCTGAGCATGCAATGGTGCACTACAAGCACTGAATATGTATCACCATCTTTTCTCAGGTTTTATTTTCTCATATATAGTTAGGTATTCAGGGTTTGGGGGCAGGGTTGCTATGCTTTATTATACCTGCTCAAAGCAACCTGATGCAACACGGAACATGAATTTCTCTCTATTCAGAAGCAGAGAAATTGGCTCACGGATAGCACCTTGTAATGGCCGTCACCCATATCAGGACAGTGTCACCTACACAAACAAACTGAACAACACAAACTTTCACATCTATTTTTGATCAATTGTAAAATGCCTGGACAGGAAACTCTTCTCCTCAGGTCAAATAGCCCTCAGAATCAAGAAGAATACATTTCATGAATATAAAACTGTATTCCATTATCACCATCACTTTTCATTCTCTGTTAGGCTGCCTGCAGATTTTTATATTTCCTCACATCCTGGGTGCATTCTCTCATATCATGCTGTTGTAGTTGCCTGTTCCTCATTAGTCATCTTGTTTCAGAGAATTTATGTGAAAACATACACCATTGCCTATCTTCTGACAGGCCAAACAGATTTGTAATAAAACAATAAAACAACCAAGATTTATAACAGAGCTGCTTTCTGAATTCTTGCCTCTAGTGAAGCATGAGGAAACTTCTCACTGAGGCACCGCAGCCTGTGACTACTGTCCAATGAAATGCTTCTGATCATAAAAGCTTGGAGGCTCAACTTACTGGCATCATGCATGAATTTAAAGTGTTGCATCTTAGAAATGTAAATGTATTTATCCTGCTCCTTGAAACAACTCTTGGCTTTCATTCATTTCTGTATAACATGAAAATCCATTATTATCAATTAGCAAAAATCTGACTGATCTGCCAGTGAAGGTTAGATTGAGTTGAAAAGTTCTCATTTCTTTCTCTCAGAAAATTAATGTAACTGACAACTAGAATTACCGCCCCGCTGGTGTGTGCATCCACGCACATGTCAATTTTTTCTTACAATTTACATCCATGTCTGTGAAAACTTCAATCCTTTACACACATCTGCATCCTGGCAACACAAAAGATCTATACAATCAGCACAGTTTCAAGGTGGACACCCAAGATTAGTGTCACCAATTCAATATGTGATTAAATGTCTCTCCTTCTGTTCCTGAGATATGACATTGAGCAATGGCCATAAAAGTGTTTTTGCAGAATATTATAATTCCAAAATTAAAATAACCTTTGACCATTTGGATTAAAAAAAAATCCAAATTTTCTTTCATTTTATCCTATTACAAATTTGTGTGAAATATTTCTACAATTATCACAAGAAGGTTATAGCCATGAGGGGAAGTGTATATTCTAATAACATGTTTTGTGGGGTCACACTGGCATTGACCTTTGACCACAATGTTTTAATCAGTTTATCCTTCAGTTCAAGCAGATGTTTTTTTAAAAAGAAAAAAGAAAAAATCCCTCAGGGGCTTCTCAAGATATTGCGTTCAGGAGAAGGAGACAGATACAAGGTCGCATTAACCTTGACCTTTGAACTATGATAACCAAAATCTATCTAGTTTTAATTTTTAACTAGTTTTAACTGAATCCAAGGGTACATCCGTGTCAAATTTAGCACAATGCACTTTCACGAGAATGGGACAGATGTATGGATCCATGGACATACAGACAGACAGACAACCCAAAAAAATTATGCCCACGGTTACGGCTGTAAATAAAAAGTGCAGTGCAGGCAGATGAAGTGAATGCAGTGAGATGCGCTGTACTGGATTACAAATCGTAAGACATTTTATGAGCCTGATCATTGATTTTCCCATTTTACTGTAATGAAGTGAAACCATTGGGTAAACAGTCGAAAAAATATATCCAAAAAATATAGAATTGTACAGCTTAGTTTAAAACGATGTCAGTAAAAATATAATGTATGAACAATTGTGTACAACAGTGCTGTTGTGCTTTTACTTAACAAATATCATGAAAAAAGAAAACCAACAATGCCTTTCTTTCTACGCTAACAGGTCCGTGGCTCTCATTCCCAAGCCCATTCATCCCTACAGAGAATTAACATCTTTAAAAATAGGTCAGAAATTAATAGTTTCATTTTTCAAAAAGGCAGAGTAATTAGATGATACAAAGGGGCACTGTAATTTTCGTAAACGTTACTCAAATAGGAGAAAATAGTATATTTATAAGGAGCTATTTTCGGCAGCGGACTGATACGTCATTGGTGCCTTCCTGAGAGTTTACAGCAGCAGGATGGGATTGAGTCAAAATAAACTGCGTGTGTGTGTTGTCATGGCAGTGAAGGAACATGGACCTTTCATAATTGAAAGGCAAAAGGATAATCTGCATCGTGTTCTAAAATTGCTGCAAAATCAGCCACTAAAAAATAATAAATAAATGCAAATACTTAAAATATCTGTCAAATTTCAAAAAAGCACTAAGTGTCCATTAAAAATAGTGATCAGGTAGATGATTAAATCATAAATGATATACTTGTTACATCTAGTTTTAGGTTGTAGCCTGCCATGTTCAATCAGCAAACACACTAGGAGAAATATTACAAGTATAATTCAGTTTAGTGAGAGACATTTTTATTTATCATATTTCATGCCACTCATATCCTTTCCAGACCAATTCAGTTTAATTCAAAACATAAAATGCAATTTCAATTTGCTGACTAATGGCAGAACTTTCTGGTCAGCAAATATCCTAACCTAAATTTCGAGGCAATCACTTTGGCTTCAGCATGACGTGGGAGAAACAAATCTGTGTTGCCAGATTACCGGCTGTGTTCCCTGCTACAAGCAGAGGCAAGTGCCATTTTAGATGTAACAAAAGCAACGTATCAGGTCAACAAGGAAAACCAGTACTGGCAAAACCCTTAGGTCTTTGCCTGCAGATTGATTGCTTTTCATTGTTGCCAGTTTGAATACTGTGATGCTCCGACCAGCAGCTTGGCTGAAAGAGTATTTGTGTGTGTGCCTGTGTGTGTGTTTCGTGCCAACAGCCTGACCAGGATGTGTGCCTTTTGAATCTTGATGTGGTGTCTGTTGTTTTCTATTTCATTCTCTGTGGTGAATGAATGGATAGATGTTACTGGAGCTGAATATATTGTGTGCTGCTGATATACAGTATGTTACAGTACGTACTGCCAAGAAGGTTTTATGGTGATTTTGGTGGAGGTTGTTCTTCATGCCAAATTCTCATTAAACGGCTTGGTCTAAAACATGGAAGCAAACATACTTAGCGGGATAGTTTGGATCTTTTGAGGTGTGGTTGTATGAGGTTTATCCATAGTCAGAGGACTAGATGGACTTGAGTAGTTGTCCGGCATGCCCAAGTTTAGAGAAGAAGGTAGGAGTACCGACATCGAAGTTAGGAAATGGGAAGCCCTGTCAAGTTTTGCCTTTAACATGCACTGTCTTCTTTCAAAATACACTTCTGTTTTCACAGAAAATTTACCCTTTACATACAGTGTCCTGCAAAATAAACACATTATTGGGATTTTTGCTGACTTTACTTTCGTCCTTGTCCTGTGCGTGTCTACCTGATGCTGCCGGGCAACACCAAACCATAACGGTGACCATCTATGAATCATGTCAATGTTGAAGGACAGTTTTTTTTGTCTGTCTGATGCCAGAAGTCACTGCCCAAGCAACAGATTTTGATGACTTTGGAGTGAGACTGGGTTGATTTTAGCCACCTAAAAAAAGTCCCACCTAAAAAAATCAAGAGTTTAAGACCACACCACACAGAAAATACTTTCACCTTGCTGTCAGACAGCCCTTTCCAAAGGGGAGGCCATTTGTGGCTTCAGTTCCCCATCCGTGCCGCTTTTATTAAAGCCACCAGATTCCACTGACAAAAACAATAATCTAAGCTTGCTGAAGACGTGAGCTGTTGGTCTACCACTGCCTCTATCAGTCCGTTTGTTTGTAGTACTTTGTGCATTAGTGAATATGAACTAATCCTTTTAAATGCCAATGTCACACAATAAAACAAACAATCTACCTGACTGAGGCAGCAGTAGACCAGCAGCTCCTGGTTTCAGTTATGTTACATTACAGTCCAACCTGTGGCCCTTTGCTGTATGTCCTCCCCTCTCTCCTCCCCTTTTATACAATCTGTTCTATCGAATAAAAACCAAATCATCTTTAAATGATCTGTCTGACTGGAGTCTGGCTTTGAAGAGAGCAATATATAAGCTTCAATTACCTGTCTGAAATTGCTGTCTGACAGCAATGTAAAGCAGTGAAAATATTCCAAATATAGTGTACACTTAAACGGATATTTTATCATCTGGACTTCTTTATGTGGCTAAAATATGTTTTGTTGCTGCCCCCCATCCACAGCAGTACCTTTTTTACCTTCTGTGGCGGTACCTTCTGCCTGCCTCTCCAAACTGGGGGTGTATCATCCCAATATCAACTGTATGTAATATACTGACTGTGGATAAGTTTTATCATCCAACCCCTCTTGAAAAGATCAGAACTATCCCTTTAAACAGATTTCAAAGCAAACTGTTAACTATTTCATGTCAGGGCTTTGGGGCAAGATGGGCTAGTGTAGACTGGAGACACATCCTTACAACACTGTGAACTGCATCTGCTTCATGCAAGAAGGACCATGATAACAACCATGTGACTGGTTAGTTTATCCAGCTGAATGACACGGTGATAGCCTCTATTACAGCTGAGAGATGTAAGTCACTAAAATGGACTTCTAATTGACAGCTTGTACTGGCTCTGTATATTAGTGAGGAGACAAGTGTCTGGAGGGGGCTTTTCATGTGCCTGAAGATGCCTGACATGTTGGAATTATTTCCCCATTGGTCTTAAAAACCAAACCTTAATTGGATTACTTCAGCACAAATTGGCAGATATGAAAAGAGTCAGCGAAGCAACTGTTCACAGTATAGAGTGCAATCAAACACAGGCGTCTCTACTTGCAAATAAATCTCAAATTCCAGATTGCCACCGAGCTTGCCAAGCTTTCACCTGGTAAAACCCCAAAAGGATACAAGCCTCAAACAATTACAATCAATTTCAGGCAAGCAGCATTTTTATCACAGCGGACCAGTGCATGAATCAGTGATATCTGTTAGGTGGCTGTCAATTGGGGGAATGTAATCCAAGCAGCTGTTGCAGTTAGCACTTCCAGTAAGAGAAGAGAAGACGCTACGAAAGGACACATCTGCTGCAATTAGAAAGAAAACATGAAGAACTTTGCCAGAAAACTATGTTCTAACTCATACATTTAGCTTCACACCAGCCACACAATCCAAGCCACAAGTTTCTTGGATATCTGTGCTGTGTAGCAGCTGAAGAAAAACATAGTTGGCCTGTTTGCACAGAACCACTTTTGCAATGTTTTAAAATAATAGTTTGATATCTTGGAAGATATTCTTGTTCATTCCAGAACCACTAAGCAAAATGTCACATGACAGAAGCTTCAGATGCTCTAAAGTAGTTTGGGAACCAGATGTATCTGCGAGCTCACGTTTAATTTGCTCTGGCAGATGCTTCTGATCCGTCTCCCATTCAAACAGATTTCCAGCCAACTTGGCCCACTCAGGGCCAATCACAACTGTTTATCTAATATGAGGCAGGTTTGATACAATGGCTCAGCACATGGAAGAAGTTTCCCTATAGGATTTCTACCAGAAAGCATAAACAACCAGGATGACTATTGCTGACATGGAATTTTATGTTGGATCTACTATCATGCTGTGGTGGCCAATGTGAAAACGCAAAAAAATGAATGGCCCTATCTTTAGCCAGTGTATGGAATACTGTAGAAACATGGCAGTGCAACACTGTAGACAAGGACCTGCTCCCTATTTAGATACAAGCAGCTATTTCTAAGGTAACAAAAACACTATGATTCTTATTTTCAGGTGATTATACACGAAAGAAAACATATTTATTATATCATATTCCATATCTGCCAATTTATCTCCGTAGATCCTACACACTGGACTTTAAGACTTTGGACTGAGCCTGACTAGCTGTCCAGTCTTTATGCTATACTAATCCAAATGAATCCTGGCTATCAGTATTTTGCACAGATATAAGAATACTGATCTTCTTATCTAACTCTAGGCAAGAAGGCAAAAAAGCATACTACTTGTATCTTATCACACCTTATATAATTCAGTCAGGGCATTGCTTGCATTTAGCTTTAGAACAAACAATGATGAGTAAATGGGGCTGCATTATATTTTAATCCATCTGACAGAAGTGAGTAGTAAGTAAGTAAGGCTCTAATCAAAGCAGCATCAGCTGTAAGCTCCTGACAGTGAGGCTGTCACACTTCCCATGGCCCAACCAAGACAGATCACACCTAAGCAATGCAAGAATCACTTGGAAATCTTTCAGTCCCTCCAAGTGGCAGATGTAAGGTGTTGATTACCAAATGAATCTGCTACTGAAACAGCTGGACCTTAAACAGCACCAGCCCAGCCAAACACTGAGAGCTTCGAGCTGCAAACATCCATCTGAAAACATTTCAAACATTATGATCCCATTCACTTCTTCCTGTTCTATCAGCCAGCTAATTCTCAGTGAGTGCTTGCCAACTGGGTCGAATGGTCATTAAAAATAAGAATATATTGTTTTACCTCCAGAATGCGGTGGAGGGCCGCAGAGCAGAACCACTCCTTGACCTTCACGGACTGATACAGAGCTTCTTCTGTGAGTCTTGAAGTTTTCCAAGTCTGAAAAATAAAAAGGGCAGTAAGTAAAATATCTTTACAAGTCAGAGGCTGATACATCTGATCCTTGAACACATGAAAGCGTCGTCATGAACAAATGATTGTTTTTCTCTCCCCTGTTTTTCTTGCTTCTTACTCCCATTCAAGGTCACAGCCCTATGGAGCCTAAAGCAGTGTGCAGCAGGCGGGGAAACACTCACAACAGGATGCCAGTTTATTATAGAGCTCACACAGATAAACACATCACACACTCACACAGCACCAGAAAGTTCCTGGCCTATATTTCTTCAGACTGTGGGAAGAAACTGAGGCTTAATCCTAACAAATACAGTTCTTGTAAACTCCAAAGGCCAAGGTTCAAACCCATACTGTGTGTGAGGCAGCAGTGCAAACCACTGAGCCACTGAACCACTGCACCACCCTCATAAACAAATTATAAACAAACACAGCAGCACCATCACCTTCTCTGTATCTATCCTTGTGTGGGGAAAATTTTTAAGAGTGAACTTTTTTGGGTGGTAAACAGCCTTTTGCTTTGCCTCAAATTACCCCTGTGTGTGTCTGTGTGTATTAGTAAATCCAAGCCTCCCCTGGTGGTGCCACAAGTCTTAGACAGAGGTGAATTAAAGGGTCCCAAGGAGGATTTTTGCTGGAAGAAGACAGAAATAACTTGTTAACAGGTTTTAAAAGTTGAGAATTTTATATAAAGAAGCAGCAACGTGTAGACTGAATAATTAAAAAAAACAATATCACACATTTACATACTGTATTTATTTTGCTTTATGTTTTAGATTAATATTATTAAATGAAACGTTCAAAGAAAATCATGCTGTAAAACTATAACTATTAGTATTAACTATATGAATTTGATCTTGGAAGAATATGATTGCAAATGAACAGTACAGATGTACATAAAAGGCTTCCTTCTCTAAGCACTCTTCCACATTGTAAATTTTACAGTTTGTTTGTGGCTGAATAACCAAAACAACTGTTGCCACTGTTGCCTCATCTTTTATTGTTCACTCTATGGATGTATTTTTAGTTTTTATTAGTTTAGTATATTCGTTTTATATTATTTAAAGATAATAATAATTTAATAATTTAATAATTCAAAAACTTCCAATCTAAACAGTTTATTTCATTTTCATCTCTATTACCAACTATAATTTCTGAGCATTACAATAGGACCTTGTTTACTTTAAACTGCAGTGGTCTGTGTCTTCTTGGAGCAGGAAACAACAAATGCTGGGTAAGTGCAGACATAAAGCCGAGGTAGGTAAAAAGATGTTTCGATCCAATGAGCCTGCAGGATTAAAAAATGGGACTCTTATGACTCTAGCAAATGTTCACAAAATATTTGTGTGTTTTGATGTCAACAATAGATAAAATGCTGTTTAATTTTTGGACATTGGTCGACTGTCCATCCTAATGAAGTGAAAATCTTCACTGAATGTTCAATAAAATCTGAAATGTGTGTTTCCATCCAATTGGTGTTAATTGCATTAATTAAATCTATGATGTTGATGACTTTTTTCTCTGTGAGGAAGATGAGGCCTTGATGAGGTAAACACAAATATTTGATAGTAACAGCTATGATATGTATATTTTGTTTTCACTGACAAGATGAAATGACATGGAACGAAAATGTTAATGATGGTCTATCAAACATTAAAAATAAGATGAACAGAAGGAGAACTTGTATTTTGGAACGTATCATAAAAAAATGTTTTAAAGTAGGAAGTCAAGAATGGCCGTTCTTGCAGTTCTATTTCTAATGCAGTATGAGCGGTATAAGCTCAAAGCAGCAGTGGCACCAGGATATTTTGCTAGCTTGCAAAAACTCTCATACCGCAGCAGTATCGTCAGTGTGAGTTGCTGTAATTTGGCAGTAAATAGGCAGCCATGTGCGTCTGACTGTGGATGGTGGAGATGTTGAATGAATTTGTGGAGTTTGTTAGTTGCAGTGGTGACTGTTAGCGGCTAGCTCTACTTGTTAGCCGCTGAATCACAGCACACACATCAGCCGCTGGACTCCACAGCTGCTCATCGCCTGCAGGACTCCACCAGATCGACACTGTCTGGAGAGGGACTTTGGTTTAGTTGCTGTTTGACAGGCAGGCAGGAGGCTCAGATGTTTGTGAGTGTAAGTAAACAGTCTGAACTCAGCAGAGTTTTCTCTGACAGAACTGAAAGTCCAGTTTTAAACCTTCAGACTAACATGCAGCAGATTTATAAAGAATTTATACTGAAATAAAGTTTTTTTTTCTGCTTCTTACCAGTCAGATCAATAAGTCAGAGTTTACATTGAACCTTAGTTGTCTAGTTGTTTCAAATTACTTATTTATGGTCTTAAAGTTTGAGCTGTTGAGCTTTTCAAATGATGATCAGTATGTGTGGTCACAAATCATTCTTTAAACCTGGCAAAAACTCCACTGGAGAAATGCATGTTTGTGAGTATGTAGAAATGATTTGTAGCTGCAGAAAAAAAATATCTAAATGATGTTTCAACACTTGATACAACCTGCCACCTTGATTACAGTCTCTGGTATCGAAATTGGACTCATTAAAAAAAGAAAAAAAGGCATTTTGACTTAAAGAAATGACTAGAAGTTGACAACAATGTCATGGCTTTTGTCAGCTAACGCATTTTGAGTTGTCGTCTTCTAAAATTAGACTAAATGACTAAAATTTGACTTAAACTAATAGGCATGTTTCCTCTAAAGTCTAAGACTAATACTAAATCTAAAAAAGCTGCCAAAATTAACACTGCATGTAAATACTGTTGTGTGAATATTAGTAGCTAGACACATTGGTGTGATGGAAACACACTTATTTGTTGCCTCTCAATGCATCGGTAGCACCTGCTTCATTTCCATCAATGTCAGATCCAAGCAGTGCCTCCCTCCATCTTTTGAAATATTATTTGTTAGCTTTAATTTCTTTTCCCGGTTTTAAAAGTCATACGCAGTGAGGCATGTTGAACAGCATGTTGCACCTAACAGAAGACATACAGTTTTACCTGCTTAATAATTGCATTCTGGAAGAGACACAGTTGAGAGAGTGAGAAAATGAAAAGAATCAGGACTATTACTGCACCCAGCTCTAGTAATTGTATATTCCAAATAATGAATGGAAGCCTTGCATGAGCTAAATGTATTATGAAAAAAAGAAAAAAAAAAAAAAAAAAATTTCAAATAAATATTGAAACACACCCACTAATATGAGCCAAACAGCAATCTGCGGCCCTGCTGCTAAGCAGAGAGGGTTGCTGTGGCAGGTCACACATGAGGGATTTTAATAGCTCTGGTGGTAATCAGGTTACCTTTCATTCATCACGCCCACCAACACTGAACAAAGCTATTCCTGCTATGGCTTCAGCAGCAAAAGTACTGTTTAACCAAACAATTTTTCATTTGACAATTGATGGAAACAATAGCAGGTCATAACCACTTCCAACGATTTGCTGCACTGATGGTTTACATCCTGGACGAGCTCAGTAAGTGGGAAATCACACATCACTTGGAAATGTCATGTCTGCACTGATAACTCTGCTGAGAAGAGGATACGTTGTGTGTTATGAATATGCTCTTATTAAAACTACCTTAATCTAAGATCAGGCAGTAAGATATTCAATATAATAAAAATTGTGAACCGATTAGGACAATTTGTAGTTACATGGCAACATTATTAAATTAGCGTAGCTTAAAATAGCCCCAAACAATCAATTATTCCTACTTGCCTTGTTCCATTTACACTAATATATTTCAACAGTCAAGGGTGTAGATTTTGTTTCAACACTGGGGGAGGACACATATGAAGGGAGGAGGATGGGAGTCCTCTCCCAGGAAATTGTGAGTGTCAAACACATCATTTACTGCGTTCTGGTAAATTTATATGTACCAATTTTTGCTTTTCCTGCATCAGTTTAACCACTTGAGACCTGAACTTTTGTTTGGTATGCATTTTCAATTTTCACTAACTATTTGGGATATGTAGGAAGTATAAAAAAAAAAAAAACAAAGCATTTTCTTTGAAAAGTAAGTAGATTTGGAAAAAAAATGTCTTGTATGGGGATGATGGGTTTATTTTTAATAGTCACAATTATGTAATGAGGTAAAACACAGTTTATTTCAATGTCTGAACACTGTTATGCAAAAACAAACAGTACAACATGTGTTGTAACTCCATGGGTTAGTGGTCAGTGTTCACACTGTTCATTTTAATGCCTGAACATAGCTGTACAAAACAAAATTGCAAATCATGCAACATATCTAAAAGCCTTGTGGTCTGTTTGTTTTGTAACTCTCTCTTTTCTTTGCTCAATATTCTAAACTAGGAATGTCCTTTTTGTCTATAGGAAGAGTTTGTCACACCTAATTGGCCCGTGCGAAATGGTAAATGGTAAATTTGGTCAAATTTGAGTACTATATCAAACTACAAACATTGTTAAGCACAAATAAACAAGTTAAAACCATTAATTTGATCAGGTTTTGTAGGCTTTGTCCTCTTTTCTGGCAGGATCAGCTACAGACTCTCTTGGATGGCTGGCATCTTGTTTTAAGATGGATTAGTGTATTGTGCTTTTGCTACCACTAGATGGCACATAAATGTGTCCACAAATGAGGACAACAGGTCTTATGTATGCAAAAGTACAAGGTGCAGCAAATCCAAAATTGAATGTCCTCATATGAAGATGCAAGGTCGCCGGAGGTAAAGGTGAAAACTTTAATTTCTTCAAAACTTAAGTTCTCTGCTTGTTACATGTTTTTGATTTTGGGGGATAAATACACATTTTAAATATAGAGGAGGACGTGCCCCTTGTGTCCCCCTTGAAATCTACACATATGTCAAAAGTGTATTTTTTATATCTGATTTTTCTTAACATTTTTTTCCTTTGTCAGTTTGGTTGTATTTAATTTGTACATCTAGGATGTCTGCGCTGAGGTCAAAGCGTATTCATAATGTGCTTTTAACAGAAGAGGAGGCTGTAGATTAATATATGAAGACAAGTGGGTCTGAAATTTATCCATACATAGTCTCCAAATTGGATTAATTAACCTTAATTAACCTTGCCCTATAATATGCAGCATATTCTCAAGTCGCTGTGAGCAGCGGTGCGGACACGAGCAGCTCCCTCTGCAGACCTGCTCGTTGCAAAACTGCAACCAATCCACTTTGAAATGAGATTACTGATTAGTTCAGCTCCAAGTGATCTAAATGTAAAATTATTGGGCTCACTGATTTATGAAGAGGACTATAAGGTCAGTTAATATATGTCATATTGGCTGCAGGACAAGTCAATTAAGAAGCAGCCTTTAATTATTTCTTTAAACATAAATCTCGTCTTAACCCACGAGCACAGTTTAACTAATAGCTATTTGAGACTCTTAAGCCCTATTAAGAAATCAACTCTTAGTATTTTTCTCAAGATTAATGCCAGATTTGGTACTTTAGGGTCACTCTGATGTGTCTACCTCAGGGATGTAAAAAATGGAAGCAAAAAAAGTCTTGCTTAAGCTATATGGAGACATTTATTTATGCTGCTTGTAAAACAAGGGAGAGAACCACCATTTTTTGACCCTGCTTCTATTTATTGATCCATCTATAATGTCCAAAATACCTTCCAGTCTTCTTGGTATAACTAAATTTATCGTGACGTTAGCGGCCAGTAAAAAAAACTGCAGCGAGACTTTTGTTTTCCTCTCTGTGCCTGTGGGGTGTTTGCACCTCAGCTCAGTCAGGTACAGGAGCTGAGAAAGATTCTCGGGCAGCCTGAATGCCCTCCCACTGCATCCATGCTGAGGACACTATGGATTACTTCACATTTAAAAGCAAGTTGTCAAAACACACTTGTAGGAGTCCACCACTGCAAAAGTGTAACAAAGCGAGGCAGAGGTTCATGCTCTAACAGGGCGGCAGCACAACTAGCCGTGTCGATGGAGTGAGAGCCCCAAGGAGCTGATTGTCACTGGTGGTGTTTCTGCTCCGCTTGCCCACCAGCTGCAACAGAACGTGCTGCAGTGGGTTTCATTAAGGATTGTTTGTGTTTGTGTAGAGGGAGCGCAGGTGTGCGACAGTGACGGACTCCTAACTTAAAGAGATAAATTGAAAGAGAGTGAGGGGGAGGAAGAAGTTTGTGTCGCAGTACACTCTGAATAACTAAACGCAGAGGTGGAAAGACTAGTAGGATTTGGAGCTCAAGACATTTCACTCAAATACAAGTTAAGTCAGTGTGTGAAAATGTACTTTCATAAATGTAAAAAGTAGGTCAGGTTACAACGGGCCCCATTGCGCGATATTATGTCTTGCCCTAGTCACGGCACACACACATTAGGCCTGCACCTACACTGACACGTATCATATCTCCTCGTCACATGATCAAACAAAATCATGATGGGTTATGGGTTATGATGATATAAGATACTACTATTAACTATAAGAAAATCTTAAGGATACAAAATAAATTATTGCGTTGTGTACTGTAAATTTAATCTTTGCTAAAACACAAGTTGGATTCATGTGACTTGTAATGAAAATAAATAAAATTACAAAATGAAAAGTTAAATGAAATTCAAACAATAATTTGCCCCCCTGCAGGAACACTGAAGACCCCCTCAGGGCCGCGGACCCAGGTTTTAAAGTACACTAAGGTGCAGTAATGCTACTTATTATCACACCAAATATGTGTTTTTTAATTTGATTGCAATGTTGTTATTTTTTTTGCTGCACTAATATTAAGTGCTTGCGCCGGCCTGTGAACACGGCCAGTGAACGCAAACATTTATAATGTATCATTTCCGTGTCTGCTGAGTGCAGAGTGTCACCTCTCTGGAGCTCGGCCCTCCTGCAGCCGCAGACACACCAGCAGCTTCATCTCTGCTGCAGCTGCTAATTGATAAGCTTTCTTTTGTTCCATTCTCACACAGTTTATCAGGACTTTTTCATCTTTTGGCTTTGACTCAGTAACAGATGTAACTTGAGATGTAGCGAACTACAATACATGTGATAAAAAAGTACTAAAGTAAAACTAAAATTATAGACTTTGTATGTGTATGAGTATACAACAAAAACGTACAGTTACAGTGATGGAAGTAAATGTAATGTATCACTTTTACCCCTCTCTGAATATGGCACCAACTTGACCAAGTTCTCAAACCTAGTTATTTTTTAACCGTTAACAATGGTTGAAAAAAAAGGTTACATGAACATTATTTTGTTCCATCTTATTTCTCACATTTTTAAACATAGAAGACAACACAATGCTTTTCTGTTACACTGACAGTAAACAGACTTCATCATACTTTTGTGACTTCAGTTTTGACTGATGTGTCTGCTTGAAGCATCACCTGCTTTTCTTTTCTTACTTGTCAAAAATCTGTCCAGTGTTCTTTGTATTTCATTATGCTGTCTGAAAGCTGAATCTTGATAGCAGGTGTGAAAGCACTCTTGTTCTATAAAAACTTTCCACTTCACATTTTTCATTTCATTCCTGTGCTCCTCCCTGCAGTGCATCTGTACCCCCCATAAGGGGTCCTGCACCCGCAGTTTTAGAACCACTAAAGTGTACCTGAGGTTTCTTACCAGGGGGTCGGGAATATGGCAAGCAGAGCTGCAGCTACAGCTGAGCAGTGGTGGAAAGTGACCAAGTATATTTGCTCATGTACTGTAAGTGCAGTTTGGTGGAGCCCTTGGTAGACACCAAAACAGAGCTAAAAGAGCGAATACTGGATTGATGTATGTGTGTGTGTTGTTGTTTATTTGTTTGTTTTTTAAAATCTATAAAAAGACAAGTGATAAAATAAAATAAAAAATAAACATAAAGGGATTTTTACCAGCAGAATTATATTCCTTGCAGTGTGGACAGTTTGAAACCTAAAGAAGACCATTACTAACGCAGGTACAATGTGCTATTATTGTGTAATTCTTCAAATACAATATGGGAAAATATACTCTATTTTCATAGCTAATCCAGTTTATCTAAATCTTAAGGTAAACTGTTAAAAATGTACTCATGGTCTACTTTAATACAGGTTTAATACAGTGACTTCAGTGTGTATTGCTCAAGTTCTTCTATTATAATTTGAAACAATGACATAAAATTGTAATGAATGTATGTATTTAATATGATGAAGCATTATTAAAAATGTAAAATTAATAATTAAATAAACTAATCATGAGTCAAGCCTAGCCTGTGCTTATGACATCTTGGGCATTAAATGGATTTGCAGAAAAAAATATATTACTAACAGCATGCTTTAAATTCAACCTTTGTGCCAAACACAATAATTTATCTTTTCACAGTTCTAAGTTAAAGTGTTACCTCTTCCTGACAAAAAAAAAGATCAATTAAAATAAATAAATAAATAAAATGAAATAAAAATATCACTGTGGCTAAACTGCAAACAGACTTATATAATCTGTGATAATGGATTGCAGGTTGTCAGAACTTTGTTGTTAGGGGTCACAAAGAAGAAGGATGGGCTTCACTGAACTGGAAGACATGCATACTGTGTTTACTGACATAATAATAAAACCTAAAAGTCATATTGTGAATTCTGGTGGTAGTAAACCAGACCTATTCTACTGGCAGCCTGTCGGCCATATCCATCCCAGAAGGAACCTCAGAGTGGCCAAGCATACATAAATCTGATATACCAGTATAACAAAAATATGTGAACTGCACATAGTGTCTGGCAGTAGCTCTGTTGAGTTACACATGACCATTCCTGATAGGTGGGATGCACAGTGACACCGCCAATGTGAACATCAGGACTGTGGTCAAATAGTCACAAAAAAACGTCCTATGTCTTTTCCTAAACACTTTTTATGACCTCAGTGGAAAATGTCAGGAGGTGAGGTGTGTGTATGTGTGTGTGTTTGGGACAGAGACAGGAGAGGGAGACACTCGTAGAGAGACATATGTGTTATGTCTTATGGTTACTGTCACTGCCACTTGTTTTGATTCTGTGCATTAATACCGGTGCTCATTTTTATTCTACACTTGTGATGTGCCTGGCCAGATATGTGTTATTATTATTTCAGAAGTAAAACAATAAGCATTGCTCTTTTTTACTACATCCATTTGCATTTGTTTAAAACTTGTCATTAACACAAGATTAAAAGAAGGTTTAAAAAGGCTGCTGTAAATGTCTGGCCTATCTACATTTCCTGTTTTTTCCCAGCCCAGCTGAATTTGTAATTGAAAAGCCCTGTAATAAACAGTCATTTCTGATTCCCTGATACTTGATGATAAACCATCAGGGCTCCAAAGTGCTGCACACTCTGACAGACTATCGCAAAAGTTCCAATTTGTGTCATTCAAAGGCTCCAATCTGAAGAATAAATATGCTGCCTCCACTGCATCTACCACACTAAGTAATTCAACTTATAGGGGGTCTGTTCCTTGTGTACAGCATCTCAAGTGTGAATTATTTACACACCGTCAAAATGAGAAGAGAAGTGCAGGATTAAACTGCTCATAGCATGTAAATCCACTCATTTGATTTATGAATTTGTTTGTCCCTGCTTCTCACTGGAAAAACAACACGCCATCTCTCCACACCAGAATAATTGAGCATCTGAGCGCAGTCCATAGATGGGATGACAAATTCCCTGTCTACAGTCATTTTTACTCTGCAGATCACTGTCCCTCCAAATTATATTCCCTGGGCTGGGAAAAAGTCGCCCGACACTGGCGGGGTGGTGACCAACTCATAAAAGTGCTTAAAAGGAAAGACAGAGCAAAGATGTCTGAAGATCAGAATTTAAGATGCTTTCTCGGAGGTTTATGACGTGTGTAGCGTTCAATCTGGCCTCTGCGCTTAAATTAGGCCATTTATTTTTATTGCTTGTCATATTTTACAAATTGCTACTTTTCAGTAGCTTTTTCAAGGAACACTGGCTGTCTGGTTATCTCTTAAGTGTCACTCAAAGGTGATTAATGTAGCAAGGCTAATTGACTTTCCTGTTGTCAGTTGGCTTTATCTCTGGTTGGTGTTGCTGATCAGAGATCACTGATGAGAGCTCGGGGCTGACATATCTGCTCTGCTTTTTCTTCACTGCTGCACCTTTAGTTTAATAAATTATTTTGGCTATTTTGGCTGTCCATCAGTCTCTTTTCCAATTCTTGAAAGTACAGTAAGAGACCACAAATAGGAAGAGCATCTTTTCTTATCCAAACATGGCTAGAATTTATGGACAAAACAGTGTTTTTGAGTCAATCTGGCCACTCCAAAATGGCAACACAAGCTTTTTTTTTTGAGTAGCCCCACCACTTACTTTCATCTGAAGGCACGATAGAAGGTTAGATAAAAGCACCCAAGCCTCCCCAAAATATGAGCCTTAGAACAAAGTGGAAAAGAGCAAGAGACATCTAAGGTACTGAATTTGTTCCAAAAAAAAAAGAGTCTTTTTGGCATTATTTTTGGCTGAGATGAAAGCTGTTGTGATTTGTGAAGTGGCGATGTCTACTTCACTAAAGCCACTGATTGTCCCTGTCCAGATCCATAGACATGGCCTCGCCCGTGCTGAAAGCATGCTGCAGCACTGGTAAAATCCAACACCCTCCCCCTTCGCCACCACCTCCTCATCCATCCACTCTCAACAGCAAAAAAAAAAAAAAGAGCAAAAGAAGCATTGTTGTAAAAAGGGCTCGAGGAGAGTGGCGAAAAGCATAATTTACAACATGCTACGGCCAATGCCTTCAGATGCAGAGAGGACATCGTGGGGGGGCTTCACCAAAGGCGTGCTTTTCAGAGCGCACACAGCTGCGCACATGTTCACTTTGGGTTCAAAAGAAAGCATGAAAGCACACAGTTTGCCTGCGAGGGACATCTCAAATAAAATATCCATTAAATTTGTCACATATAAAGGAACAGTAGTGAACATAAGTCCTTTCAAATTTTCATTAAAAAATGTTCTGCGCTGAGCTTACACAAAGGCTTCAGTGTAATTTTCAAAAGGGAAGCGGCTAACAATGATTAATAGCCTCAGAACAAGTAAACGTGATGCCCCATCTAGATCCATTAGCATTAATTATTGCAAACCTGGGCTGGCATTACAAACAATGATCCAGATTAGGCTGATGATCACATCCCAGACATATGAGCCTTCCAAATGCCAGCACGACTTATCATACTTCAACAAGCCTGTCCAACCGTGACCATGAGATTCATTACAACCTGCGACTCCTAAGTGGATGGTAGGTAATATGTGTGTGTGTGTGTGTGCGTGTCACAGCTGTTTTTGTTAGAAAATATCATCACATGGAAATATATGACAGTAATGTGTTTTCTTGAAACTTTATGGCCATTTTGGAGTTTATGTTTACGGTTCCTTTGAATTATACTGCATTTTTAGGCTCCCCTCACTGAAATGAATGGGAGTGTGTGGACAAAATAAAAAAATAAAAATACTGTCAAAAAATACAATTCAACAGCAGCTAAAAACTGCAGGCTCCTAAAACACTTCTCTAAAAATTATTAATATATGAATATATAAAATTTTTTTTTACTTTTCATATTTTTGAAGGTAACCTAAGCACCACTTAAAAAAGACCAGGTTATGCACCAAATAAAGAATTATTCAATTCAATGACAAAAAACTTTAAAGGAGATCTATTATGCTCATTTGAAGTTTCATGCTTGTAATAAAGGTTTCTACTGGAACATATTTGCATACTTTAATGGACAAATGCTCTCTTTTAGCACCTGTCTCTCCATATCACATTATACTTTGAAACCGCTATAGAGCTGCAACACTAAATTGCAATTTCATAAAGTTAGGGTTCTTGAGCAGCTCAGTCACCAGATGATTGTATGTTTCTGCAAACCACAGATATGTATATTTGTGCATTTTATACATATTACATCAACGTTTCTTAAGTGGCATAGTTTGGACTACATTCATATAATTTGACGTTCTAATTGGGAGGTGGAGTGGCTGGTGGATGGCATGCAAACGAGGTGAGATGGCTGCCAAGCTGCAGACCACTGCAGAACTGGGTAAAAAAAAAATTAGGAGCTTTTCAGCAAAATGTTGCAGCATTTCCAGTGGTTATTTTGGCACCAAACCTGGGTATTTCAGTCAAACATGATCTTTTCTGTTTCATACTAAGTACTTACTGTAAACATATCCACGCATTCACCGCAGTGTCGTTGAAATGTCAAGTTTCAACTTATCTTCTCAATAATAATGTACAAATGTGGCATATCTGTGATTTGCAGAAACATACAATTCTGGTGATTGGGTTGCAGAGACAGAGATATCAAGAATGTTAGTCCCTTTGAGTGCATATTTGGAGCAGGTGAGAAACCCTACAAACAAACAGTAATGTTAATTTTATGTCAACTGGCTTAACCTAACTAGTAACTGTCGACGCTTCTTTGGTTCTTTTCAACAAGAGAGATGCGTGTCAGAAATACACAAAGTCTCCCATTTAGAATTACAAGTCAAAGGCTGATAGAATTTATTTTTTGCCCCTGTTAATTATAATTATGCTCTGACTAGACTAAATGTGTCTGAATATGACATGGATGTGGCATTAGGCCCCTGTCTACTAAATGGCCACTTCTAATGTGCAGCACTAACTGTAGAATAAACATTCAGTGCCTTGTCACACTGCTGGCATTTTCATGTTAATGTACTTTTAAGTATATTTAAGTGAAAGTAATTGTTGGGCAGAATGGCCCCTGAGAGTCTACATTAGTATATATCATATTATTGGAATATTATTTCACACATAGGCAGCATTTTAATGTTACAGCTGAAGGAGGTGGAGCACATTTTAACTACTTTCTATACAGTGGGATAATTAATTATGTATAATAACAGTATTTTATTTTTGATTGATTGATCCTATTTTGTTCATTCTAAATCTGTGAAGTGACTAAAATTGTTAGATAATAATGGAGTGAAATGACAGGAAAAAAAAGTATAAAAATGGAAACACTTTGGTTAAGTACATGTACCTCAAAACTGCACTTAGTACAGCACTTTTCTGGACCACTGGACCAAAGTGAAATTCCCATCCTATCCTTAAACCAGCTTGGCACAAGCTATCCTTACTATCCTTAAACCGCAAGTACACAAATAATAAAACAAAACAAACCAACAACAACAACAACAACAACAACAACAAAAACACAGAACTAAACTAAATGTAACAAAACAAAACAAAACAAAAAAACAAAAAAAACAAACAAACA
>JAPZEB010000012.1:33370564-33383599 GCA_029783705.1 Chaetodon striatus | reverse complement strand
GTTATTAGTACATATGTCTAATTTTTCTCTCATTAAAACAGTCATACACACAGTACTGTCCAACTGCTTTCCATGGACATGTTTTTTATAGTGTCTGTATGTGCAAAATAAAGTGTAATGCATTGTTACCAACTCGTATTGCCAAAATGGCTAATCTGGCTTGAGGTGGTATTGCCAATAGCATCTTGGTTTTTCAACTCGAGTGTGACATCACCCCCGAGCTGGCCTCCAACTTACAAGATACATTGAACATAGCTTAAGTCCTGCCTTTGTTTGACCAACCCATCCACCCCGACCTCCTCCCTATGCAGACTTTGTCGCTCCTTATACTATGTCAACTGACTTCCCCTTTCCCCGTCAAAATTACTAGGGCCACTAGAGGTTGCAGCCTAACAATAACCAGAAATTTGGTTCGTAATTGCTGCTTGTACAAACAGCCTATGCAGTTGTATTTTGGAGGAGGACATTCTCATATTGGAAGAGAACAGGGATTGCTATGACACTATTATTAGCACGTCATTTTAAAACACAATGTTCTTTAATTGGGCTCATTTTTAATGAATTAAAAGAAGGCCAAATGAAAGCTGTTGTTATTTTGCAATGGACCCCTGGAATCCTGTTCAAGAGCCCCCCACTATGTAGACCCCCAGCTTGGTGTCTGGTTGTTTTAAATAGCCTACTTTTACCATTTACCTCTCAGTGTACAATGTTAAATCAGGTCAATCAGTGTATCCGTGTGTGTTACTGTGATCTATTTTACTGCTTGGTCTTTGTCAGGAAATCATCTAAAAATAAATGTATGCAGTAATCCAAAAAGTGCCTAAACTGACAGCGAAGGGTTACAAATGAGAGGATATCAGCGTCCTATTCATCTCTGTGCTCCCACTCTCCAGCTAGTATTCACAGCAGAGCTGCTTTGGTCTGTCAGAGAGCAGTTTCTGTGCTGACAAGTGACAGTTTAAAGAAGAAAACAAAAAATTCTCTAGTCCAATTGCAGTTGACAGTATATGAATTTATAGAGCATGGCTCAGCATAAATAAAGAAAACAGGTTGAGGAGCACCTAAGTGAGTCCACTTTGTGAAATAAGGTTTTCATCAACTCCTTTCCATACTCTAACTCTCATATAACAGCCTGCTCTCGAAAGCAAAGCAAAAGATAGTACATCTTCTGAGGAGCCGGGTGAAACATCTAGAGCAAATGTTTTTTCTGAGCCTCTACGTGGAGTTCATTAGAGATACCGTCATCTGTGATTGTTCCAGATAATACACAAGGCTCCACGAGTGGAACAGATACAGCTGCGACACATGAACCTTGAAGAAAATGTATTTTCTCCACGCTGCTGGAGGCCCGCTGAACGTCGTGGGCAAGGCTGCAAGGACGTAAAGGCTTCATAAATGGGTTCAAAGTGACAAAAATGGAGAATATCTGCACGCATCTTTCATGCTTCCTTGTTACTATTAGAATATATAGTTCTGTCACAGCACATAAGTAGTTCACTGGGCTGGGGATATTCATTTTCTATAGTCAGGACACTGATATATGGAATATGTTTTAACAGCGAGGGTCCATTTCACACCCACTGGTTTTATAAAAGCAGAGAGAATGAAAACTGAATTTAACAGCATAATGATGTCATTTAAAACAAATAAATTATAGTTATTTTGTCATGCTCATATTTTGGTTTATTAGATCAAAAATTTTAAACCCAATTTTGTTCCTTAACAATGGCACTATTTATCCAGAAGAAACTGTATGATTTTGATAACACTTTAAAAACAACACTACACTGTAAAAGGACACTGACTCCCCACACTTAAACCAACCTCTTATTTAAAAGTTGAATCCATTATGATTAGTATTTTTCTACATATCCACCCGTTGCCAAAATAACAAATTATTTCCTTACTTAAGTTGTTTTTTCTTCTGAGTCTCCTTGACCTACATTGGTTCTTTGCAATTAGCTGTAAAAGGCCTGTAATTACTTATTTTATACAACTTTTTCCTCTGCCACTCTCTTTCTCTTGTGATTAGGCTTCTATGTTTGCAAAAATGGCATCAGCAGCAATCAGTTCAGGAGATCCATTTAATTTATTTATTTATTCACAGTTATATTTGACTGTTACCTGAAAGCAGATTGTTGTGTGTTGTTCTGCAGAGCCAGCCTGTGGCATAAATACTGAATGTCACCAAGAGGTGCAATACATAATGGAATTATGATAATTCTTAATGGCTGGAATAATTTTGTGGTTATCTTGTTTAGGACCACCGGAGACAGTGGCAGGCTGTGGGTTACAAACACTTACACATCAAACATTCAAGTTCTGTTTAACTACAAGGGCAACTCTTACATGACAGTTCACTGAGTACAGCTGTGTCTACTGTCTGAAGGTCTTGGTCAGAAACAGGTTTTGTGGAAGGCCTTAAAGGAATAAATCCTTCAATCCTTAACCCCTTCAGATCACTGGTCCATTCCAATAGACACATGTTTTCCTAGGATGTTTAGACCTATGATTACTGTCATCTGGCTCCACCTAAATGCAAAGATTGATTGACAGGATGTTTTTATGCCAATCAGTGTTCCACATCATCTCATCAAATTCGACTGCATTAGAGCCACGCCCTGTTTTTTAACAAGCACGGCTGACCGTGTAGCAAGGACGAAGCACAAGGAACCTTTCAGTCTATCAGTCATATTGTTAAATCACATATTTTGTGTTTAAAGTTTTAAAGTAAACATACAATGTTATATTACTTACACACATGAAAAATATCATATCAAAGACATAGCTTTTTTTCAGGATTTTTTCTTTTTTTTTTTCAAAAATATCCATCCATTGGAATGGACTGTGGATCTGGATATAAGTGCAAAATGAAACAGGTAGGGATAAACTGTTCTAATTGGCTTTTCTTATGATACAATCAACTTATAATGTATCCTATTGATTATGTTCACAGAATATTCATCTCAGAAGGTTTGTGACATATTGTTTTCTGGAAACACCTCAGAAATTGAGTATATTTTGACTCGTGATGACAAATATAATACAAACTATATATTCAATGTGTTTTGAAGCATTACTTTATTCATTGATATTAGTGAAGTATTCATCAAAAATTAAATAAATTCATGTTTTATGTTGAAAAATGGTCTGCTAAGAACATTTATTGTTATTTTTAGATTCTCAGTCCATTAGAATGAACGGAAAAAAATACACATAACTAAGTATTCTAATAAAAACTTCTTTTTGCTAATGATTTATCAGTGCATTTAGAATAGAAATCCACCATCACAGTATTTCTCCCTGTTTGGAATATAATTGGGCTCTGAATGGATAGACTAGAATTAATGTAGCACAACTTCAGGCAGCATTATGCTGTTCACACTAGCTGCTGAGGTTTTGAATTATCTCTGAGATTTCTGCATACCTCATTTAGCTTCTGATATTCGATTGGCACTGCTTTGCACCACTGAAACTGTACAAATGAAAAGAGTTCACAGTGAAGCCTTTGGATTAAACTCAGTAACCAGGACTTCATTCCTGGGATGGCTCATTGCTCATGTTTATTTCAAATGTATAATTTTTCAATGCATTCAGTATCACCGATGAAATTCGGTTCAACTCGATTGCATTTGGGCTGACAGCTGAAGTTTAGAGATGGGTCTAACTGTGGAGCTCATGTCTGGGGACCCCAGTTCTGCGAGCTAATGGGAAGAGAGTAGTGTCAGACTCAGACATGAGGTGCGTCACTTCCATTGTTTTGTTTGCTTGTTTGTTTTTACTTAACCAGATAACGTTTCTCTGGTCATGACTTAAATGGTGTTGTTTTTTTGTTTTGTTTTTTTTGTCAGAGAAAAAAAATAGCTTAATACTCTTTCTTAATATTGTTAGGTGGGAAAGCAATGCTCTGCTAAATTACCTAATAAATAAATGAATACATAAATACAGTGTAATAAAGTGCAGGCGAAGTTAGTTAAAGAGGCTAAAATGTATGTTAGCCCTATTAAACCATGTGAGATTCTAATATTATATATCCCCTGATGAAAAAACAAAAAAACAAAAAAAAAACTTGATCTTGGTGAATTGTGTGTGTGCCTAAATTGCTTTCAGAAATGTATATTCAAATACAGAAATAAAAAAAATATACATTTTCAGTGTTTTTTTTTTTTTCAGTAAAAAAAAATAAGCAAACACAAAAACACCATAAACATCAAGCTAATCTTTAACAGCACATAAGCTGTAACTATAAAGACTCTACTCACTTTGCTACCATATCTTGCCAGCTAATGAGCAATCCTTTCTGAGTGAAAAGTTACTGAATTAACTATTACAGTAGCCCATTTGCTTTTATACTTGTGTGGCAGAAAAGGAAGTGACACATGTCGTGCCTAGGGACCCTATTCTCTTGCCGCTGGCTCACAGACCCATGGTAATAATATACTCCTGCATGTATGCATGTATATTGTATTTATTATTCATACTTACTTATATTATGAATAGTATACACATCACTAGTGGATTTTTGGAAATCCCCTGCAGAAGCACTGATTTATATTCAATTATCTTACACATTCTGAGGTACTGTAATGCATGTATTGTATAGCTTTCAGTGTCATCTGTCGAATTTCCTTTATTTCTTTTTTATTTCACTCAAAGAGACCAGTCTTCTGTTCATTTTTCATAACTTTTAGTTTGTCTCTCGTGCCGCTGAGGCATGTTTTTTCTGACTAAACTTATTTCTTTCATCAAGGGGCGGAGCCAGATGTGAAAATATTCGGGGCTTAGCTCAGACCCAGGGAGGTCTGTGGGCATGCTCCCTCTGGGAGATTTTTTTTGCCGATTCACAGCAGCTATAAGCACTATTTTTCAAACCATTTGGGATGGTTTTCAATAGTAAAATGCCTAACAATCTTTACATCATTTAGGAATGATGCACAGAGGGAAAGGGAAAGAAAAAAAAAACATCCTGTAGAGCCTACGTCCTATTTTGCATCTAATTGTTCTCCCACTGTCTTCATCATTCTGAAACCAAAACAACAAATGGTGAGGATGAATCATTTTCACTACTTCACTCTCTAAAGAGGCAAAAATCGTCTTATGCTATTATTTCTAAGTTTCATTTCATAGGTAGGGAAGGAATTTGGTGTAAACAGCATTACTAATCTTGAAACCTATTTTCCCTTTTACTATGCTGAAGTAACATTCACAGAATAAATGTTTAGCTGACAAATCTGCTACACTTGAATTGATGCCATAATAATCTGGGCTGCTCTTACTATAAATCAAGGAACCCCAACAAGGCAAGTAAATGAGGGCTTCAATACTCAGAATTAAATATTAGGCCAACAGCGCAACATTTACTCAATTATATTAGACGTTTCAGGGAATAGCATAGCAAGATAAACAGCATGAGCATATGTTATATGAAATACACAAAGTTGATGGTATTTTAAAAACCTAAAAGATTTGTGCCTTTGTGCCCCCCTCTGCCTCTCCTTTTATCTTGTCCTTTGTTTTTTGTCTGTCACTATTTCTTATTTCTGTAAACTGGACTTGCAAAATCCTGTTTATTGTCTATTTAGTTGTTACCTCAGCAGTAATACTCTCCATAAAACAATGCCAGTGAATATCACAGATGGGAGATGTATATCGGCGGATACCTCTTACTTCAGCGGAAGATGCTTATGAACTGATTCAATCTGTGAGCACACAAACACAACCGCACACACACGTGCACACACACCTCCCTCAGCAACTGCTCTTGAGTTAAGTAGCAGAGCAGCTCAATGGCTAACAGCACACACAAATTTGATCGTGCTGCAGCTCCCGGGAGAGATTGTGAGTATGAGTATAAATCATGTAATGCTGAAAAAAAAAAAACAAGTGTGTTCAGCAAACAAACCTCAGGTGAATAAAGCTTAGACACAAAAAGATATATGATCCCCTGGTGATCCCTATATGATCCTCTTCAATGAATATTCAAATAAATACATTAAAATTCAAATAAATATTTAATACTGCATAGCACAGAGAAAGCTTTGTTATATTAGCATACTTATTCATATCAGCAGTAAGCTGGAGGCAGTTATCTTTACGTATGAAATATTAAAGAGGCTGACACAACCATTTATTATAACTAATGCAGATATGATGTGTTTAATTGCTCAATTTGTTAGTCACTTGTTAAGTAACACACTCTGTGGGTGTATTGTCTGTTGTGTGATTGACTCTTTAAATTGTATATTCTTATAATGTCTAAAAACATCAGACTAATTGGTGTTATTCTTAAGTACGACAAAAGCTCATCTGTTGGAGAAATATGCAGTGCTTACAACTGTGTAGTCAGCGTGTGTGTGTGTGTGTGTGTGTGTTTAGTTTATGCTGTGTACATATATATAGTGAATATATATCACACAGACTTGATTTAATAAGCTGCAGATGTGATATAAACATATGTACTGGTTGCATCTATAATGTTTACTGTGCTAAAACAAGAGCACAGTTCTGGGCTCAGAGTTAGTAGGGACGCAAAGCTGTGGTGGAATATGACAAGAAAGCAAATAAATAAAAAGGTCACAGTGTGGTCCATTAATAACTTGCTGTAAATAAAATACACAAAGACAAAGCTTACATTTCCACTGTGAAACCAATTCAGTGTTATTTGTTTATATGTATGTACAGTCAATATATTTTCACTTCCAACTCGTTAAATATGGCAGCTTGGTCAGTGGCCTGATGTTATTTAAGGTACCCTTTCAGCTTGAGTTTTGGGTGCTTAGGGACAACATGCCAATTTTTGTTACAAGCCAAACTTCTCTTTTAAGATAAACTTCAGTGTTTATGAGAAATGTTTTTTGGCAACTATTTTACGTTTAGGCAAAAACAACAGAAAATAGTTTGGTTAAAATTAAGTTTTTTATATAACTTAGATGAAAGATATACTACATAGGATCCCAAAAAAAACAATGTATAGACTCATATGACCCACCCTCAATGTGTGGCGGTGTATTTATCTGCAGACAGTCTTCTATTTGCCTGTATTTTTAACCTCTGTTTGTTATTTGTTAGGCTGCACATGTTCTTTTGGTCACTCTCAGTTCCGGTAATCAGCACAGGTGTAGATGTGGTTTCACAGTATTTTACCTGTTCATTCACTGGCATGACGTTTTTTTAGAAAAAGAGGGTGAGTGCCATAAAACACAATGCTGGACTTCGGCATTGATTTCTTCACAGTCACAGTTAAGAGCCTACTCAGCCTGTTAGCGGCCTTTTTTAATTGATAGTAGTCACTACGCTGTGCTCAGGACGTTTATGGGTGTGTACGCCCAGAGCGCTCAGGTGAGGTCAGGGCTTTAGAAAAAGGAACTGAGCAGGTGCCAGACTGTAAAGAGTACGCATCAAAGACACACAGTGCAGAAAGAAATGCAAATATAGCCAGGCGAAATGCCACACGAGAGTGAATCTGGGGTAGGCTATTATTTTAACTTTCACCGGTGAGCGTCTTTAACAGCAACCTATAATCCTGCATTTTATACTACAAGTAAGCTACAAGTATGTTATGTGAAACGTATCTCACCTGGCATTAACTATATAAAAACTCAACACTGATGTTTTGGTTTCAAATGGGACAAAAAACAGCGTCCTCCTGGGTGTGTGTTTTACCCATTCACCACTCCTCCCTTCCGTCTTGAGTGGGCTTTCTTGCTCTTTTTACTACATCATTGCCAGAGATGGGTTTACAGACCAAGACGCTAAAGGGCGTCTTATGTGTCGGTATCACACAGCAAGTGAAATAACTAAGCTGCTATATATGACGCTTGGGGAATGAGAACAGGTTCTTTTGGGGTTTTTTTGTATATGTGTGTGTGTGTATGTGTGTTGAAATGGGCTGGAATTAACAGATGTTCCTTTTGCAAAAATCATGAGTTTAATGCTGTGTCACATTTTGGTGAGAGGTAGCTAATTGTTCCAAGTGTATTCCTCTTGAAATAATTGTTTTCACATTTTAAATGGATTATTACTGTAAATTGAAAAAATACGGATTTGGGTTTTGCTGTTTATATAAAACCTAAAGTGAGGAGAAATAACAGGAAGAGTTGGCTGGATTTTAAACCAACTTTAGCCATGCTTTTACATTGCTATGAAAAGTAGTTTGCGGTTTACAAACAACACTGCTTTGTCTGCTTCTCTTAATATCTTTTTCAATATCCAAGCTAGCAGGGCTTTATGTTTGGTTCATACAGTGCCCATGTTCATGATAATGAGGGAGCATGTTAGCCAGTGTAACAGTGTGGCTCATGTCTTTTTGATAGTATTTGGACAACAGTGAAGGTTTATGGCAATCACACACACACGTTATATATCAAATATGGAACATGGAAGTGTCTTAAATTACACTTTTGAATTTTTAATGTGTTATTCTGGTATTTTTTAAAATCATGATGATATTTTATTCATCATCTCTGTAATAGAAATTTGGGAAACGCCCGCCACAGCCTAATTCCTCACAGAAAATCCCAAAACACTGCACACACCATTATTTGAGCTGTCAGTTAAAATGAAACAACGCCTCCCTCATCACTTTGTTGCACACTGGTGTCTGTTGTTGCAGTCAGTTAGTACACAAGCAGGTGACCAGGTCAAAAATGTAATTGGATTTTTAGATTCAACTGGCACATGTGTTATTATCAAGCCTTTTTATTCATTTGTGCATGAAAAACAAATCAACTTATAACTCCCCAGGCTGAGGAGTGTAACTAAAGCTGAAATAAACATCTGTACAATTCCTTTCTCCAAGCCTATATGAAGTTCACTCTACTTGCAAATCCATTATTGCACTCTGCAGTATATTAAAGCCAAGCTTTTTTGGTCTGCATATTGTGCATCATTCCTGTTTCCAGTAGTCAATTTTCAGCTACCTCTCTGATCCATATCCAGGCCATATCATCCATTGTGAAGTGAGTTTTGTTCCAAACTGATAAGCAGCAGGGTTAGTACAATAATCCTGTTCTTGAGCTTAAAGATCTAAAAATGCTCCAAGATGTTCATTTCCAGCTCCGCTGAAAACACATTAGTGTTATGGAGGTCTGAGTATATGCATCCCTGAAAGATTGTTTAAAGCGAATGTTCATGCCTGGTGAATTTTGAAAGGAGGATAAACCAATTTTAGTCTAAGGGCGACCCCTTCACGGCTGTGGTTCATTCTCAGCGGGTCTGCCTGCTCACACTGCTCTCACTCTGTAGTTTAAAAATGTATACTATGTCCTCATTAACCCCGCTTTTCCCATGGTGTAAATCTGCATACCCGCTCTTGCTCTGACATCAAAGCATTCTGAATGAAAAAGAAGACAAATATTCGTATTAAGACAGTTATAGAACTCTCGATATAGACTATATGCAGGGGTGTAGTGCTGCTGGAGCGCACTGGAACAACGTTTTGTCACTTTTTTTCCTAAGTGATAACAAACAGAATATTCACCGTTTGCATAATCCAGTTGAAATACATATACATGTTTTTAAAGTACTTATAATTCAATTAGTACTGAAGCATGTTAGAGAGCCTATAAAAACAACTGGAATGGTCAAAGTTGCCATACTGACATTTAAGGTGTGTTGGCTTATTCACAATGTCAACTCGTGCATTGAGTAACATGCATAAAAACATTCCACCTTCCAAGTTGCCAGTAGCTGCCGGTTGCAGCCTTTGAAGGCAAAGTGAATTGAATTTTTTTCTTCGTCTATAGCTGCCAACTGTTAACTAGTAAAGATGAAAAGGAATTGATACATCCTTTCATGTTGTAATTACAGTTCACTAATGTATGTAAACCTCCACTGTAGGAACAGTGTTGACATAACCTTAGAAACAAGCCACAACTGAACCATGCCTGTGCACCCATGCACACATTGACATTGTACATTTTTGCAAACCAGGGATGTGTTACATTTGTATGGTATTATGTGACAGATACACTGAAAATGTAAAGTTTCAGCAGTGCTGTGGTTAATGTGTGGTTTATTCTGAGCACGACAAACCCTGATTCTTAATGATCATGTCTTTGCTTAAAATACCTGGGTTTGGTGGCACAATTCATGCTGGAAATGAAGCGATCTCTCAGTAAAAATACAACTGTTTTCCGTGACACTATCCTGGCTGGAAATGCAGCAACTGCTTTTGTGGCACTATCCCTCCTGAAAAAACAGCTACTGCTAAAAACACCTACGTTTAGTAGCTAAAAAAACGCTGGAAACACAACAGTGATTCACTAAAAAACAACTAGTTTAGTTGTTCGTTGGTCTCAGAAAGTGTCTGCAGTGGTCTACAGCTTTGCAAGTGTCTTGCCCACATGACACACCATCAACCATCCCCTCCACCTTCCGATGACAAAGTCAGCTCACACATACTGCGTGACTTTACAAAAAAGTTGCTGTTATAAATATGAAACGCACAAATATAACTGTTTGTGGTTTACCAAAAGCCAACATCTTCTTCTGCCGACTGGGCTGATAGGTGAATTCAGGGGCTTAAACAAATAGCACTACATCTTTGACCATATGCAGATATTAACTGACATGGCCTTCTGGTTTAGAGAATGTGCCATAAAGCACCAAATGGAGCTTGATTCTTGCTCAAGCTAGAAATTGAGCTGTTGTAAAGTCATGTCATTTTTGGGCTAGATCTGCGATACCTGCTCCATATCTCTAGAATCTGGTTTAAATGTCAATCTGCAACCAATGATTGACATCCAGTGCCAATAATTAGTGTTGGTGCTAGAAGGAGTGCCCTTTTTGTAGTAAAGTGAAAAGTGCAATATACATCAGAAGCATCACATTTTCAGTAATGTGAAAAATCCTTCTTTTCTGAGGAATTAACACAAATCATAGCTGGAAAATAGTTCAGTAGAGTATTCCAGCGAATTAATGCATGCCAGGACACCAGCAGTGTGCAGACTTGGGGTCTAACCCAACCATATCTTAATGAAACTTGATCATAACCACAACCGTTTTCCAACTGTAACCATACCATGAAGAGCCGAACTGAAACTGGAACTTCTGGGTCACAAAAGTGGAGAAACCTCTATCAAAATCCCTCTCATGTTTCTAATAACACAAACAACTAAAACCTCACCCTTGGAACACAACCTTACTAAACAGCATGTGATGTGAATTACTCTATGTTTAGATAAGGATGGTATTTTTTTGTACAGGTTCCGGATGTGCAATCTTCAACATATCAACGTTCTTTGTGGCAACAGGTGATACACTAAAGCTGAAATTCGCAGTATGACACCCACATTTTGTGGTTTAACAACACACTTTTGGTAAGACACGAAGCATGGTCGTGGGTGTTTTGATACTTAACATGACAATGATATCATGTAACAGGAAGCTGGTAGATATGTCTCCATAAAAAAGATACAAAGCACCTGTTTGTTTAAGGAAAGGAAATTCACCCAACTAGCACATACTGTTAGCCTCATAGAAAGTCAATTTGGATAGTGATGCATGTGTAGTTTGATGTTTCTGCTTCATTTTATCATGACTTCAGGTTTGAAATTACACCACTGCTTTGAGACAGTTATTGTAAACTGTCAAACGCCAATGCTTCTTTGGACGAAAATTTAATTCTTCAAAATACGCTATTTTACTTTGAAAGTAAACCAAAAAGGTCCACAATCCATATGCAATGCTAAAATGCTGATTTGCCTCAGATCACGTTTGCAAGCCTGATTCATTCCTGAGTTACAGAAATAACCTCCATGAGGATTCAGCTCCACCCAAAGCATGCTGGTCAATTATCACCTGCTGCGTGCCACTTGATCATGTGTGATTGTTAGAGCTAGATGAACGCGAACGCGCACAGGCGAAACCAAGGCCGATGCAATATAGCTCAAGGTTCCCTTAAGCAAATCTGATAATTCAATGTGCACAAGAGGGCAAGGGGTTCACAACAGGCCTAATGGGTGTTGAGTAATGAGAGGGAGGGTTTCACCAGAACTCAGACCTCATCAATAGAGCCTTTTCTTCATCTTGATTCGTATAATACCTGTTGATTAAACGCATGAGTGATTCAACTGATGCTCTCTGGTGACCCCTCCTATTTGTAAGGGAGACAAATTAAAGTCCTCCATCAAAATGTGATCAATGCCAGAGAGCCTCTGGCTGAAATGGGCACCATAGAATAATGAAGCTATAAGTCAACTTTACTGCACGGTAAATGAATGATGGACGTTTGAAATTGGTGATTTCCTGTTAGTTCATTGCTCCTTTACATTGTATATTAATTTGAGAAATTAACCTCAAGTTAACCTCCTTTTGCAGCATATTTTTAAAAATAACAATTGTAGCTCAATTTACAGTATGCTATTTACTTTGTTAATTGAATAATTAATTTATTCAATGAATCACTGATTGACGGGCGAAGTACCACAACTAAAATGGTAGACCAGTGTCAACAGACCTAATTGGGGTTTGGGTCATGCTCTACACTCATTTTACATTTCTTTTGATTAAAAAACACATCTTGTTACTCGTGGAATTTGAACAATAAATCAAGTCTTTGGCTTAAGTGTGCAGCACCCTATTTATGTCTCATTTTAAAATAAATGACAATGGAAACACATCAGCATTATTCAGACAGTTCCTTTTAATTTAGATCAACATTACTGTAAAGGTACCCTACACAACAGTACTAGTATTGGTCAAACCTCCACAGGGTATCTTTAATGTATGTGGGTTTGCTAAAAACAGCTTTAATAGTTATGCATTGATTTAAAGAATGTCTATGAAGTTGCCATGTTGAATAATCATAGATAACATGTTTGAGGTCTGACAATACTATCCAGCACTGTACTGATTACAGTGTATTCACCATTTAATATCCCTTATTGGATGTTTTACAATGCTTTGTGTAATGTCATCTATGCTAGTTAGGTTCAAGGCATTACTGTAGGTTCATGGCAGTGGGCATGGCCACCCTGATACAATTGCTGGCTTTCCCAGAGGCCCCATTTCTTTAAGAAGCTGTGCAGGCATACT
>JAPZEB010000012.1:33343819-33357396 GCA_029783705.1 Chaetodon striatus | reverse complement strand
ACTGGTATGAATTTTTTTATTGTGATAACATTTTTAGCCATATCACCCAGATTATCAAAATAATCAGAGTCTCAAATAGCTTAATTTGTCTGTCCAACAAGTACTTTTTTTTACCAAGGTATGAAACCAATAGAGGAAAGCAAATAATCATGCATGTCTGAGAGGTTGCAGATATTTAAATAAATAAACACTTGATCAATGATCAACATTTTTGCATATTTAGCATTTCAGCATCACAGACCTTTTCTTTTTCCCTTTTAAAGAGCAACTCAGCAGGTCCTATCTCAGCTCTGATCACCAACCCTGAGTACATTTAATTAGAAACAGACTTACTGTAGTTGTGCAGCTGAGATCTTTGCAGACACTAAGCTACATGCAGTGAGGGATGAGATACCAAAGCAGTTGGTAAAGATTACTGTATCTCCAAGGGGAACATAAGTATAAATGGTGTACAAGGACCTGCATGAATGTGGCCTCAAAAGGAAAATCTTTACCTACATTACAAGGGCAAAGCTGAGTGTTGTCCTTTCTGTGATCTCTATGCAGAGTAGAACATTTACAAGCAATGAGAACTCTTTTTTTTCTGTGTAGGGTTAACCTTAACTTGAAGTTTAAATAAAGCCTAACAGACTGTAGACCTAAAAGCCAGGAGTATACAAAGAATCCCTGAGCCCTCTGTCACTGGAATTTCCACATGGTTTTCCATTTATGCAGAAAAAATGGCTGTTTCACATTCACATTGTTCTCCTTGACACAAATGGCACCCATTAATATTTCAGCCACAATTCATCTCTAGGATATAATGTTGGTTCATGAACTGACATTTTTGGTTGCTTACTTGTGCAAACAAAGATCATGACATGCAAACTGAAAGATAAAAAGCAAATGTAATAACTGCATGGACCTGGTCGTCTAGGGTCTTGGAAGCAGGCAATCAACCCAGCCCAGTCGGCAGAAGAAAATGTTGGCATTGTACATGAACGCAAACCATAAATATGCAACATTTGTTCATTTCATATATATCATATCAACAGTTCTAAAGTGGCAGTTCTGATTACACGTACAGGAGCTAACTTTGTCATTAAAAGGTCAAGGGGAAGGTAGATGGCTTGACACCTAAGCATGACGACTGCCAAGCTGCAGACCACTGTAGACCACTGTTCTAGACCCCCCTGTGTTCCAACATCAACACTGGTTGTTTAAATCAACCCGTCACTGCTTTTCCAGCAGCTTTTGTGCCCCCAAAATATGATCCGTCCTGACCATAATCAAGTGTTTTTTGTGCCTAAAATAATGACAGACAGCTTTGTTAGAAATGTAATGCTCCTATGCATGCACTACATAACAATGTACAAATGTAACATACAGTATCTGTGGTGTGCAGATATGTACAATGTGCCAAGATTTTTTCTGCTGATTAGGTTGAAGAGGAATGGAGCAATAAACAGGAATCACAGGTGTTTATGTTCTGATTTATGTTACGCCCTTGATGTTAGCTGCTTGTTTGCAGTCCACTAACTGTATCAAACCTTGTTTTTCTGTCTATTCAACATTTATTCCACCAAAGCATTGAAACTCACAAAGCTGCTGTTTATCAATGTCACAAGTACATTAGCGTCTCTTATCACCTTTTGCTTTCTACTTGGTTTAAAATAATTAAGTCTGGGTAACAAAGGCTGACTATTTATTTGTCTCTTAGTATTTCTGTAGCTGAAGCATAATAACAATGGCAGTAACATCATTTCATCACTGCAATAGGGATGCTCTCCATAAGGTGCTATTTAGATCCTAGTCCTAGCACAGCCTTTCAGGTTGATTTTATCAATAAGGACTATTCAAAATCAATAAAATTCACCCAGGGGTCCAAACAGGACCAGCTTACTGTGACAGCCCTAGAGCACAGCTCTCTTTTGTGTACCCGCCAGACTGCTGTTGTGGGTGGCACCTTCCCTTGGAGAGTGACTTCTCCAAACTATATCACCCCGCCACATCTCAAGTGCCAGTCCAATGTTGAGAACTCATCTCAAGAAAAACTGAACTAAAGCTTGAGCTATGGAACTTATTGTAAGAGAAAAAGTTGAATTTGGTTCCAGTTAACAAGTCTTGACCGCTGTGGCAGGGCACTCTATTTGTTGCTTTTTAAAGAGTTTGCAAAAGTTTTCTTGTCCAATGTCACTTGAGGGAAAACATAAATATAGGGGGAGCATTTTTTCCAGTGCAAACAGTCTCAGCATTTTTGTAATACAGTCACAATATCATCCACTTTCCCAGAAATCTGTCAAATATTTGGAAACTATTGTATGTAATGAAATAATGACAAATGAAGACCTTTCAGTGATTCTAATAAAATCTTAAATCTGAGCACAATCCCCAGTACTGAACGTTGCACCCCATATTGTACATTATACACATTTTAGTTGATAAAAAAGTGCAATGTAAAGCTCAAATACAACATGTCTGCATGAGGTGCACTGCAGCTGAATAAATACATTCTGAAATAAGGTATGTGTTTTATTGAGTAGAAATGCTTATGCCTACTATATGTTTTTAGATTTCCACATAGTGCCTGACAAGTCAAAATTCAACTGACTAACCCAGATTTAAAACAGTTTGTATGGAAACATTTTGAACATGGTCATGTTTTTACAGCTGGCACAAAACTAGTTGAGTAAGCACAGAACACTACTAACTATATTATTTGTTAATTTCGTCCTTATAGCAAAAAAATTCCAATCAATTGTTTGTCACATGAAATTATACATGGTACAATTTTAGCAAACTACAATCCCGTGAGCTCCTTCAACTTGTGCACTGTTATTTAGTCCTTTTTTGCCTCCTTTCCTACTCTTCTTACATTGTTTCGTGCTGCTTTATGATTGTTTCCAGACTGGCTGCAGTCAGTGTGTTTATGGCATCCCAGATGGTTCTGGTTATCCATGGTTTCTGATTGTAGAATGATTCAACTCTACTTCTGGATACAATAGCTTCTGTCATTTTGAAAATTAAATCCACCACAGACTCAATGAATTCATTGATGTCATTGGTGGCGTAGACGGTGGTGTTCTGGAACATGCTCCAGAATGACTAGCTCCATCCGTGGAGGGATGTGTCTTAGTTTGTTTACATATCATGACCTCAACAATATGGCCACGTGGCCGATCCTCTCAAGCACGGGCAGCAACTCCACTCTGCAACCGTTTCTGAACAGTGAACAGCGGTCATCCTGAGTGTTTATTCCCCATGTGGCACAGGGAGAGCTGGAACAGGACAGCACCTCACACTCCACTGTCACACCAGTCCTTATTCTCCGTAAAGCGCAAGCCTCCTCCCCTCTCTCATCAGAGTCCTCTGCTCTGTCAGATCACCATATAGGAAAAGAGTCACATGGCTGAACAGCGCTGCCCAAGATTTAGCCGAGTTTCCGTGAAACAAAAGATATCACAGTTTCTGATACTCGACTGGAAACTCATGTGGCATGAATGTCGTGTTCCTGTTTTTTATTCAATGCCTGTGCAATGGCTAGCGGGATGCTAGTTCAGCTGGTGCCCATCATGTCCGTCTCCTCTCATGTTTATATTTGAAAACCTCCACCTATCCAGCTAGCGGACTTATAAGAAAGAGAGTTAACAGACTGGTGAGGTTATTTCTTTATCCCGATGAGTGACTCAGAGCCATGTGCCACCACCGTCCACAGCCAACCATACTTCCAAAATAGATATGAGAGTAAATTTAGCCCAGAAAAATAGCAAAGCTGGACATGCCTGTGCCTACATTGTAAAATATATAATAATTTGAGTCATGCTCAATAATTCAGTCTTGTATAATAAGATCAGACCTTATCTTAAGTTAGGCAATAACAATTTCAAACAGAAATGATGTGCATCAGTTTTCAAAAAGAAAAAATTGAGGTAAAAGAAGAAGTGAGGTGTATCACACGGCCACACAGTGTATACAAATGCACTGATGACCCAACAACCATGTCAAGGTGGGCTTGATTGAGCTTCTGTGTATGCGGACGTGTGATTATCTGACACAAATTACCACAGTTTTGAGGCTGAATGGATCTGCATCTCTTATCTAATCCAAAATGAATAGTGTTCCATTCCACAGCCAAGCCAAATAGGCATTATCTTGTTCTTTTTTCTTATTGTCCTTGGTTTAAATGGATGAAGCAGCTAATTGCACTTTGAAACAATGACTACAGAATCGCATTTATCTGAACCACAGACATCTGAAATGGTCTGCTAAACAAACACTGCCTTTCTGGAATGCCTAATTATTTCATCTGAGACAGAGATGAGTTTTTGAATACCTGCATATTGCATCATCTGTAGTTCTCTCCAAACTTACTGCACATGACTAGGATGTTCTTTATGGATGTTGAAAGTCATTAGGGACTTTTTTTCTATGAATAGTAAACAACAAAAAGTATTAAAGAGTCTGCAGTGAAGTAATGATAATGACGGCAGACGCCACATCATAATTTCCTCATTTAATAATTAGAAAACATCCATTGAGCAGCTGCAACATGTGTCCACTAACTAATCGGCATAATACCAAATTCTTGTTCAAAATCTGTGTTGCAGCAAAAATTCATCTGGTGTAATAGTGTTTGTGAATGTGGATAAAAGAGCCTCATTATGTTACATCAGATGATAAGTTAAATTCAAAGCTTTAATATTAATGTCAGTGCTCACTTGCATCCAAATATGTCCTTTTAGTTGTCTTTTAATATTCTCCAGAGGCATTTGGTACCATGAAGGTGCCCTTGAGCAAGACACTAGACACTAGTAGTGCTTCAGCAGCTCACAGGTCTGTGTGTGTGTGTGTGTGTGTGTGTGTGTGTAACATTATACTACTCAGGAATGTCACTTTATCTTTGGATACATAAAGGTAAAACTGTATGAGTTTTTATCAAGAGACACTTTTGATGATAAAATCACTAATTAAAATCCACTGCTGTTCACGCGTAAAGCTTCAGACCAGTAGTTTCACAGCGGTGTGATTGTATGTGTAAAACTGGCGCTAAGAAGAATGAAAATATTGAGTTGATGAGAGAAATCTGAGAAGAAACACACGCTCCACCATCTTAAAATAAAAAAATGTGTCACCTATGTTTCAGTATCTCATTTCTTGGGTGACTTATTTAACCAATTCCAATATGCCTGCGTATTAATAACAAGCCTGAATATGATATTTTTGTATTGATTCTGCCTAATATATTTCATCAAGGCAGCAGCCATTGTGTTAAGCAGGATTGCATGAAAATAAAAAACAGTATGCGGGTGGGAAAAGCTATTTACAAGTAGGGTACATACATATATATATATACACATACATATATCAAGCCCTGTGTAATATGTCTGTGACTCTTGTGACTTTCCAGTGAGCTTAATGTACTTTACATACTTGCGTACTTGTATAACATTTCTAATAATATGATATTTGTCTTCATGATTAGTATTCAGCAAGTCACACAAACCACAAACAAATTAAATCAGTACATTCCATACGTATCATATCGGCATTTTAAAGTGAGCTAGCTTTGTCATCAGGAAGGGTATGGTGGATGGTGTGTCACCTCAGCGTGACACATACCGAGCTGCAGATCATTGTTCTAGACCAACAATCAACCATGTATTTTTCGTGAATCATTGTTGTGTTACCAGCACTATTTAGGCACCAACATGGGTGTTTTGTAGTGACCCGTCGTTGTGTTTCCAAGGGCTTTTGAGGCACTAAATGTGGCCGTTTTGTAGCAATCCATCACTGTTTTTTCTAGCAGATTTTTAGGCACTAAACATGGAAATTTTATAACAAGCCATTGCTGCTGTTTCAGCAGCTTTTTATGCACCAAATGTGAGTGCTATGTAGTGATCTACTGCTGTTTTTCCAGCATTTTTTAGGTACCAAACATGCTTGTTTTGTGTAACCCGTCACTGTTCTTCCAGTAGGGATATTGCCACTTTTTTTTTTTGTTTTTTTTTACCAAGACATAGCTGTTTTTCCAGCAGGGAACATATTGCCAAATGGTTTGTTGCTGTTGGTTAGTATCTTTTATGGAAAACAGCTGGTGTCTGTAAATGTGTATCATTAAAATGGATTCTAAGCTATATATTATTGCTTTGTGGATGTCCTGGTTTTAGTCTCTAGTATAAATTAAGCCCTTAACTCTAATCTTCACTTCCCATGTTGCAACTCGAGCATTTTTCATTAGACCCCCACCCCAATTGTCTCCCAAATGTTCAACCCCCAACTCATGATAATGCCATCATCCTGGCTGGAGTACACTTTAAAACTTCAGGACTGCATGAATTCATAAATTACAACCTGCTGCCAGTGCCAGCACAAAATGTTTTAACAATACACTGACTAATCAAAATGTCATTTGAACAAGAAGTGTTTAATTTATAATTTCATTGTTATTTGTGCCAGGTTTTTTTGTTAAATATAGAAAAATGGAAAAATCACTTTTGGTTGATAAAAAATATTCACTTACAGAAATAATAGAAAACTTGTCTAACCACCATGGATAATATGACCTCGCTACTTTGCCTTCATTTCCATCTCTTGTCCTAATTTACTCTTTTCACTCAAAATAATCCTCTTCCTCTTTCAACATAATCAACAAACACTGTTTAGTCTGATGCTCCAGTTTTGAGTTCATAAACCCTTTGTATGTCCCAAAAGCTCCTGATAAGGAAGATGCACTAAGATTTTGTAGTTTGAGAGGAAATACAAGGACAAGCTATATATATACGTATATATACATATATACATACATACATAGGTTTTTGTTTTCCTAGCGTAAAGAAATGTCAGAGATGTAGTCCAGTTTTTGTAAGCATGAAAATTCTCCCCAAAAACTTTTTGAACCAACCCCAGAAAGCCTGTATTTTGTAAAGCCTGCTTGTATTTTATCAACAGTTATCAATACACAGCAACACAGTGTTCAGAGTATATTTGTAACATTCTTTTTGAGTCATCTCAGCCAGCCTATTCAGTCCTTTAATCTCGATTCAGACAAAGAAAATAACAATGCCCTGTGGGGAATGCAGTTTGATCGACTGGTTATATTGTACTAAATGAGAGAGGAAAGATGGCTCTCACATAAGAGCCACACCCAGTGGAGCACAATACACCTCTGAAAATATGCTATTGTGAATCTTCAGGAACAACAAATCCACTCTCAAACGTGGTGTATTATCAAGAAGCATGAACCTGGTCTCACTCTGAGATTGCTTGGAAAGAAAATGTTTGCAGGCCTTATGTAAGTACATTCAATAATGCAGCACCGCCAGCACTCAGATCCCCCCCTGAAGTTGGTCGCTGTGTGGCGATGCTCTTATTAAGCACTCAATTAAAGCCATTCCCAAGGAGAGGCCGTGTGCAACAATGTTTGAATTAGGAAACGTTGCGGGCTCAGACAGTCTGTGAAGACTTACCCCAAAGGACGGCGGTGCCTTGAAACCAAAGGCGTGGAAGTGACAGAGCATCATGAAGCATCGCTAAAGCAGAGAAATTATTCTAATATGATTGGATTACAAATAGGACATTTACAGAACCAATGAGACTAGATAAATAGAGCAGGAAATGGAGCTGTCTCAATGAGCTGCCTTGGATCTTTTTCCTCCTTCAATCTAAATATTAAAAATGAACAGAGAGATGGGACTCGGTAAACAACACTGAGAAGCTCTGCTGTATTATAGTCAAGTGTACTTATTCCTGGCTGTTGTGTCAGCGCTCCCAATTCACAGCGGTGCGCTCACAGCTGCTTTTGATGGTGAAGATCGGACATATTTTTGTAAAAATTACACTTATTCATGACCTTCCTTTAACTGAATTAGACAACAATCTTTCATCCCCTTAGAAGCGAAGTATGGTGGGTGGAAGATTTTGTATGCAGATAAAAGATTTGTTTCAATGAAATCCAGCCTGTGTCGGGCAGGGAAACATCAAACTAAAGGAAACTCATTTAGAGAAGCTGCCTTTTGAAGAGTTTTTTTTTTTCTGCAGTAATTGTATTTTGTTAGCAGATGTAGTTCCCAAAAAAGAAACCAAAAATTCACAAAATGGTATCAGGGAGCCTGACAGTGGGTCCTCCACATTATTTTCTACATTCCTTCCATCTTTTCCTGACTCTATGAGCTACAGGCAAGTGAAAACAAAATTCATCTTTTCTGAATCTGCCTGATGGCACGCTGACACCTCTGGAATACAGCCTAATTGTAACTATCATACCTTTTTAGAGTTAGGCCAAGGAATAAACGTGTACTTTTCCAGTTTCCTGCTTGACAGGCGAGATTTCTTCACCACTCGCAGCTCAGCTTGTCAAACAACTCTATTATGCCAGATTCAAACAAGTAATGCACGGCATACATAAAACCACACTGCACTCCGGTAAAGTGGTATCAGGGGTCTGCAGCTTCCTCATCCATTATGGGGTTGTGGAAAATCTCACGGCGCTGTTTACTTTGAAAATCCAACAGAGTGAAAAAAAAATAGTGTAGTGCTAAACAACTAACACCAGGCATTTGCTTCTATTTGCTGCTCGGTGCCGTGTTTATCTCCGACAAGTGATTTTAACCTGATCAGCAAGGCGGTCACATATATGCACACTTCATGTGTTACATTGTCTGGTAGAATAGATGCAAGGATGATGGACATTTGACAGCAGCAGAAGAAAGAAAAACAGATCTGCAACACAAAATGTTTACTTTGAGTCTTTGTTTTTTCCATAAAATACTGTATACAAGGGTTTCTACTTTGTTCTCATTTAGAGCCAATTAACGATTAATCGATTAGTTGTCAACTAGTAATCCTTAACTAATCCTTAATTAATTTGATAATCAAATGATTTGAAACTTTTGTGAATATTTTCTGCTTTCTTTACTCCTCTATGACAGTAAACTGAATATTTTTGGGTTGTAGACAAAACAAGACATTTGAGGACATCACATTGGGCTTTGGGAAACAATAATCAAAATTTTCACCATTTTCTGCCATTTTATAGACCAAACAACTAATCAATTAATCAAGGAAATAATCGACGGATTGGCTGACATTAAAAATAATTCTTAGTTGCAGCCATTTTCTTATTAGATTAATCAGGTGATCATGTTCTATATAAACCGATTCATCACTTTGCGTAGAAAGTGTCAGAAAAGAGTAAAAAAAAATGTCACGGCTTCCCAGAGATAAAAATTAGTGTTTCAATCCATTACTTCATCAGCGAGAAACTACACGCACAAATCTTCACATCAAAGAAAATGAAACCAGAGAAGCTTTGCTTAAAAATTGACTCAAATGATTAATCGATTATCAAAATAGCTGCCTATTTATTTATCAATGGCTGCCTAATCAATTTCTTGCATATTGAAAGCAACACTCTCAGGTACTTTTACCTCCTCAGGCCTATAAATTGTATATGTTTGCTTGAGAAGAATAAAACACAAGGTTGAAGTGCTCTGTGGCCAATTATTACTGTACATTATTCCGAATGTTGTATTTTCTGATTAAGACATGGGGAAAAATGTTGGAATCATTCTGGTTTACACAGCATTCTTTGGACAATGTACACAGCGCACTGAGAATATTGGTCTCAATTACCTCTTGTCTGTTTACGGTAAGTTTGTCATGGATACGTTGTACACAAACCAACTTGCCAACAGTTTGCAAGGCTGGGGAAGAGGTACGTGCTCAAAAGAAAAGCCCATATTCTGGTCAGAAGGACAAACACACCTACTTTTAGACACGAAAGATGTGGATATGAAGAGGTTTTTTAATACACCCAAGTATCGCAACGCCGATTTTTTTCAAGAAGTTGGTTGAGGGAAATGAAATAGGAAGGCTGTGTTCGCATGGGCGAACAAGTCTGCCACCAATGGCAAACTTTGAAAAAATCCTGGCACAAGTTACAGCCGTTTCACTTGTCCATATTTTGACGTGATAAGTGACATGTAAGAGTATGCAATGCCTCATGAAAACAGGAATATTAGTGAAATGTTTGTTTTTTCATTTAAACAGCTTATAGGAATCTTGTCTTTTTCAGAATAAAGGGGAAAAAGCAAAATATTTTGTGTATATAAACATGGTCAGGTACATTCATTAATAACAATCCATTGGTAAGGATTGTTCAGCCCAAGATGTAGACAAAGAGGTAGAAAACAGCTGGAGACAAAGTGAAAAATGAAGCAACAAGTCTTATTATCGCCTTCCTCTCAAACTCCCAGCCTGCCTCACTTCAAACAATTGACAGACTGATGCTGAAACTATTGTGATTAATGTGAAGTGTCTATGTGGTCGTAATGACATCCTGTGACAAAACAAGTCCCTGTGAAGACTACTCCTGTATGTAATACAAGAAGGAAACAGCCACATGTAGGAAGTTCTCCGTCATATCTCACACACGCATACCAAAGAGAAACACATTCTCCCTTTCTTCTGTTCCTTCAGCTAGCTTTCCTGGAGAGACATGAAATAAAAATGACCTTGATGAAACATTTCTTCGATACTTCCCGTGGAAACCGCGCGATGAAATTTTCATGCCGCGCCTCTAAAAGCACCTATCCCCGGATATTGTTAATGTCACTTCTGTGCTCCGTCACTTCTGACAGGCGTGTTGGCTTGCAGGACGTCACCAACCATTAAAGGGCTGTTTTCCTGAAAGGTTGCATCCGGACGGCCTGGGCCGCATGACGCAGCTCCTGGATATCATTAGATACCAGTCAATGCGGTAATTAAGCTGCACTTTGTGCCTGTAGCATCTACATCTTCATCAGATGCAAAGGTTGGAGTTAAATCTACTCTCTGCTCCCCAGACTTTAATTCAGCCATTTTTAAAAATCTTAAATATTTATGCTTGGATCTCAGGAGAGTCTCTGCTCTCTTGTCTCAGGCTTTTGGGGGAGCTATCGACACTAATGTTCACAAATCAAGACTGAGCTGTAGAATAATCTTCCCGGACACTTTTTAAGGTGAAGTTTTCTCTTTTTTTTCCCGCTCTCCGCTAACCTTTAGAAGAAGTTCAGCACTTGTCAAGTCAGATGAGAAGTCTATGCAACTGGATCACACACAGAGTTACTGGAGCTGCTCCTCAGTCAGACGCAGGCTTAATGGGGAATGAGCCAATACATCATCAGATAGATGCTCATTTGCAGCGTGATAACACAGCTCTGACAGGTGTTATCATCACACTGACACATTTTCCCTGTACCAGCCAGTTTATTGTTTTCCACAGTGGAAAAAAAAATCTACAGGAATCACTTTTTGATATCATTTGAGGGAGCAGCTTTGGCAGAAGCTGGCCCGTCAGACGTGCTGAAGCTGCACAGATGCTCATCTATTAAACATATTAAAGTAGGCTTATATGGCATTTGCTGGCCATCAGACTCCAGGCCCACAGGCTACCACTAGACAGTTAATATAGTGAGTGACAGATACACTGATAAACACCATCAGAGCAGTGGCTCAGCAGCTGATTCATTCTAATCTCATCAAACTGTCAACAAAAACACAACCTGAACTTTCATTTTGCATTAGTTTGGATAATCCTTAAAGTGCGTAAAGCAAGGTGGGTTTACCTTCAGCTACTCAAGACTTAATTTTAAAGACATCAGAAGGTTGTTTGTGCTTGGAGCTCAAGTTTCTCCTGGTTTTTCCGGTTTAATCCCGCGGTATCCAGGACTAGACTAGATTCTCGTGTCCACGATAGGTGGTCAGCAGTCGGCGGCGGGCAGTATAATCAGCAAAATCCGCAGGGATTATTCATGGGAGGGTCAACGCACGAGGATTACTAAACATCTGCACTGATCGGAGACACACTCAAACACACACACACACACACACACACGCACACACACTCGCAGATTACTTTGCTTCCACCACCATGATAGTCCCACAACAAAGTAGACAGAGGCAAATGAGATCAGCGGAGGGTGAAATTCAGAGAAGGCAATCCCGGCTGCTGCTGCTGTCTCCTCTATACAGCATCAGGGTTTTAATGTAATCTGTAAAAGTTAGGATGTAGACTGGGCTTTATTTAGGTCTGAGCTGCCACTACTGCTGATCTGATGGAGATTTAACTTAAGAGATGCTCAACTTACTATATGGAACATTATGGAATATTAATATTAATAATAATAATAATAGTAATAATAATCTTACCTGTCCTCACAGCAGTAAATATCTCCGAGGAATTCACAGCCTCATATTAATCCGTATTTTATCACTATATAAAATTCTGCACACAGACATCACTGTCGAGTCGCGGCGACGCTCCCGGCCAAAAATATCCGTCTGACTTGTGCGCAAAGATGCTGCTCTTTCTTTTGTGTGGCGTTACATTCGCGGGCTGTGCCGTTTCTGTGCAGCTCCACTACTGTACCTCCATCCCTGCCTCTCTCCTCTCTGTCTCTCTCAGTGTCAGAAGCACAAGTAGCTGACGGCGTGGCGTCTCGCAGGTTGCATATTGGAAAGTGAAGCCTTGGTGTGCTCACTCACTCCGATGCGTCAAGTGTCTCTCCCTCTTTTCCCCTCCCTCCCTCCTTGCCTGCTCGAACAGTGCTGGAGCGGAGCGGAGCGGGACGCACGCACACGCGGCCGGCCAAGAAAGAAAAGAGAGCGACGGAGGGAAGAGGAGGAAGAGAGAGCGCTGTCTTGTCTGTCTGCCCCGCCGACCAGCCTCCTCACTGCTCCGGCCATTCAAGCGGAACGGACTCCCCCCTCCTGCTACTACTACTCCTTCCTCACCTCCTATTCCTTCTCCTCCTCCTGCTGCTGCTGGGATGCCCAAGCAGTCTGGATTGTTGATGGAACATATTGTATACCTTTCAGCTGGCTTGTTACACTGTGGTTAACAACCAGTAATAGCTCTGAAGAGAGAAAGGAAAAGCACACATTCCATGTAAGTTTTGTTTGTTATAAAAAACACAGTATGAAATTTCCATGATAAAAAATGTGGTTTTTGGTTAACTCTAATGTGCTGCTTCGGCTACTGAACTCCCCCAGCCCTCTTTAACAGTTCAAACACATACTTGTAGGGGAACTCAACTGTTTTTATCAACACATTCTCACCCCAACCTTGTCACATGTTAATGTTTTTGTTATGGACTTTCCACAAACGACATGTAAGGTACCCTCGGTGAGTTGGTTGTTGATGTTCTGGGACACCGTGTCAAGTTCTGCCTGTTATATGCATTGTCTTCTTTCAAGATACACTCCTGTTTTCAGAGGAAATTGACGTTTGGCGCTTTTTCCTTCCACAACAAAGACACATGATTGGATTTAGGCAACAAAAACACGGGTTAGGTTTAGGAAAAAAGAACAGGGTTTGGCCTTAGAATCTTTAGAATCTAGAACGCAAACATCACTCTCTCGGGTGAAAGTCAGTGTTTGTTCGACCCATCCACCACCCCTTCTGCCTGCCCCACTCAAACTTTCTCCGCCTTAACTTTTGTCCTTGACCCGACCCGTTTCCCCCTGACGCCGCCTGGCAGCGTTAAACTATAATGGCAACCAGCTGCGTATCATGCCAATGTTAAAGGATGCCTTTTGTCATTTGTTTCTGACACTGTAAG
>JAPZEB010000012.1:33289112-33301663 GCA_029783705.1 Chaetodon striatus | reverse complement strand
CACTCACACACACACACACACACCCTCACACACACACACACACACACACACACACACACAGTTGTGGGCCCAAATTGTTGTGGTGTTGATAACATTAAATGCAAAAATGTTTGTTGATACACTGAAATTTCTAATTTTTATTTAGGTGTCTGGCTGACGTATGGTGATTTTGAATATTATTTTTCTACAGAGGTATGAGCATTTATGCTATATTGTCAATCCCCTTGAACCAGTAACTTTGTACGAGAATCAAAAGCACATAGATAATTTTATTTTGATTAAAATTCTTGGTTAATTGCCCTTCAACTGTCATTCATAGGTATGACAGTGTTTTCTTTTCTTTGTTTTGGCACTAATTATGTTCACCTAATTAATTGTTAGCATGATAAAATGCTTACATAGGGCAAGTAAATAAAGATGGATTAACAATCTTGTAATCATTAACATGTTATAGAACTAAAGTGAATAGAAGTACTTTTTTTTTTTTTTTTTTTTTTGCCATGTGGTTGGTGAACAGACCAACAGACCGACTAACAGACCGGCACTGCCATCCCTGGAGCCACACTGCTAGTGCGGCTAAAAACTTCCTGATGCAGAGAAAAGAAGACAGCATGAGCCTGACTCACCCCAATTAGGTCACAAGCAAGACAATATCTGAATAATGGGTGGAAAACTAAAAGTAGTGCAGTCACCTAGCCAGGCTTCTTTATTCACACTTCTGCATATATGTTGTCTCTATATGAAGTACATTAATGAGGAGGTGAAGGTTACAATGAATTGAACACCATTTTAGATACATCTAATTAATTATTAACCAATTTCTTTATATGCGGTTAGATGCAGTTGCTACGGTTCTTTGAATTAAGGCTCTTGAAAAGCACAAACCCTTGTTGTATTATATGGACTAGTGGAAGGTACCTGCAGAGGATGTTGATGTAGATATTTTCCCAGTGTGTACTTTGCATTCACAGAACACTCCTCAGAAATGAACTCATTATATTATAAGTTCCTGGTGTTGAATGTGAAAAAACACTTCATGTATCATGTAAGTTGAGAACGTTTCCTGTCTGTGCCTGGGTAGAAGAATTAAATGTAGGGAAATGCGATTATCACCATGATTTCAATTATCAGGTAAGGAACACCTCTGAATGTTACAGCTAACTTTGTGCCTCAGGTTGTGTTTCCTCACAGATAAGTTTATAGTGCAGTTTGATGAGGACCGTGAGGTGATGCATCTTCCTTCCTAAGATGAAAGAAAGATGCATCACCTCACATCTGTCAAACATGTTGATAAATGCTGATCAAACTAGGAGAGGGTTTGATAATGAAGCTCCTGTGGTGGGTTTTGTGTTTAGAGCCTTGACCATCACTGACTGCCTGTGCACACTGACACGCATACACACTAATACATACAAGCAAATCGTGCACCATGCGGTGTCTCCTCAACTGCATTTTTCTATCGTCTATCTCACAAAAAAGAAACACTTTTATTTTAATTGAGACAACTGGCTCAAGGAATGTGACAAGGAGGGTGTCCACATGAGAGCTACACTACACAAATGTAGTGGGGTGTGAAAATAAGTGATGTTAGCTATGAACGCAGTGCATGGATGACATATTGAATCCTAATATTTTGAGATGTGAAATAATGTTCACAAATAATTTTCTCACAAATTCAAGTTTGGAATGTGTCATTAGGTTTTGCAGCTGTAGAAATATGATGTGTATGTGTGAAAAAGTTTCAAGCACAAAGATATAATTTTCACATGTACATTTTTTTTTGAAGCTGTAAAAATATTTTGTGCATGTGTAAAAATGTCTTGAAGCTTTAGAAATACTTTGTGTGTAACTAAAATTTGTGCATAGTGGTCTTAGAGAATTTCCTATTTGTGTATGCAACACTGAAGTTTCAAACCACATAGCTAGAGTTAGCAGGGTTTATACTTTTGCGTTGAATCGGCCCGTAGATTCTATTTCAGTGTCATACACAGATGGTAAATTTGTTTCAGTTTCAAAGATTTAGTGAAACCTCACTGTTGAAAATATTCGTGCAGAAATTACACATACAAAAAATATTTTACAGCTTCAAAACTTTTTAACATAAAAATATTTCTACAGCTACATTTTTTTTTTCTACATGTGCAAAATATTTTTTTTTACAATTGTAAAATGTTTTATGGCACATTTGCAAAATATTTCTACTGTTACAAAACTTTTTTTTTTTTTCACACTGCACAAAATATTTCTACAGCTACAAGATTTTTCTTTCTTTACACACGCACAAAATATTAAAAAAAAATAATAAATTTTTTTTTTTACATATGTGCAAAAAAATTCTACAGTTACAATTTGGTTTTTTTTTTTTACACATGCACAAAATATTTTTGCAGTAACAACATTTTTTTAGTCATGCAAAATACTAAAAGTTTTTTTTTTTTTTTTTTTTTACAGATGCACAAACTATTTTTTAAATTACAAAACTTTATCCACATGCATAGAATATTTCTACAGCTACAAAAGATTTGATATCTATGAAAAGGAAACTTTTCCACACATGGACAAAATATTTCTACAGCTGCTAAATATAATTTAATTTGCTCAAAAATTCTTAACTTTTTTTTTTATTTTTCAATTTGTTTTTCAATATTTTTATTTTACAGTTGTATACCCTCTGTGTTTTATCACTGCTGGGGGGAGGGGAAATAGCTATCAGTCAAAACATGTTTCTATATTGGACTATTAAAGTTGTATTGTTAGTCAGAAATACTTTTTGTTCCAAATCTTAATGACTCTTAATTGATTTCATAAAGGTGCTGCTTTTGCTATGCAGACTGTGTAGAGAGGGTGGAAGCAATTTTTAAGGACTGTCCTCAACAGTGGAGGAGTCAGTCTCAGTGGGGTTACAAAGAAGGTAACAATCAAAAATCACCAATCAAGTGATGGGATTCTTTGCATGATTAAGTGTATTAAAAAAAAAAAACTATCTCTTGAGTTTCATTTGGAGAGCAAATACAAACAGAACTGTCACAGACTGGATGGCTACAGAGCTACAACTGCCTTCAATTTCTGTGCAAACAGCCAGAACGGCACGGACGGAGCACACTTCATTGTTATTTTTTCATGCTTTTCGCAGATCCACCATGTATATTGTTGGATTGTCGACGAGGCATGGGCTGTATTTCCTTGAATAAAATAGCCCTGACTTGGACGTATTTGCTCAGTGATGCTTCAATAGCATTTACTACCCTCGCAGATGGCTGCTCTCCTATAGCCTGGAGGAACATAGTCAAGTCTGAGCTGCTTTTAACTGTAACCCAGTACGCTGGCTTCAGTTGTGTTGGTATTACAAATATCTCAGGGAGAGGAGTATATTTATTCTCCCAGCACTGGCATATGTGAACAAGAAAGCTCTGAACATTTGAAATTTGAAGTAAAAAAAAATGTATGCATGTTTCTATAGAACAGCCTGTGGATGCTCTCATTGGGTTAATAAGGCATGAGCTGATATTTTCAGCTTCTGCATCCCACATCTCTACATAGCTATTTCCAGTGAAGTCAGGAAGCTCAGTCATGTAACAACTCTTATGCTTTTCCCCATGAGAGAGATGATGAGACTAATCCAGGACCGTTCGATCAAATGAAACTTTTCAGTCGAGCTATTTTTCAATGTCACATTTCTTTATGTTTGATCCATGAGGTAGGCTTGTCCCATTGGCATCATCTATCATCATCAAGTCAAGCTACCGGGCTCTCCTGACCACTGAGCAGTCGCTCTCGGGAGACGGATGCCTCCGAGGAACATCTGTCAATCAAAGACTCGTGGAGGCTTCGCTGCATTTCCATCTTCAATCAACCACAAAGAAACTCATGAATCTTGCACACTGGAATCTAGTCCTGATGCTTGTAAAGGTATGCATGCGAGTGCACTGGTATTTAGGTGTGGGCATGCAGCATACATGCACACACAAACTCTGCACATACTCAGACTCCATCATTTTTTGACACTCCAGTTATCCGTATAAAGATTTCACATGCTTGTCACAGATGTGATTCCCGTGCCAGCTTTGTTAAAAGAACAGCTCCCAGCCAAGATGGGGAAATGAGCCTCTTGGAGGAGAGTGTATTAAAGCCAGGAGTGTAAACACTCATTCTAGTTAGTGTTGGCACCTGTGTGTTTGCGGAGGTGAGTGGTGTACTCTAAAATTTAAAAACACTCTCTATTAATCTGCATTCAAACAATTTGAAAGATGCAGTAATAGCTCAAAGATGAATGCAGAATAAGACTTTTTCAAGCCTTTGGATGTGCAGGAGCAGCAATTTAGTCCGTCACTTGAGAATCATTTTTGAGCGACTTTGAAGGCTAATCAATGGCACACAACGTCTAACTACAAAGACCTCTGATATAAGCAGTCTAGTTAGCAGAAAATATCTAAACATGCCAGTGCTGCTCACCTAGATGGACTGAGTGAGTCCTTGAAATATCAATGCATCGAACAGCTGCTGATGAAGTGCTGATAGTGAGACTGTAGAGAGGAAAATCAGTGAGTGAGACGGTCCCCTGAAGAACGGAAGGACAGGACAGGCGACAGATTTTGGGATGCTCGCGGTCACCAAAGGTTGAGCACTATTCAGACACAGAAGATGACAACGTTAATTGGGGTCACTCCTCTGGGACATCGTCTCCTTTCAGTGTAATTTTCTTCGGTGGATGACTTGCCCACAGGATCAGAGGAGAAACTGGTACAAATTAGCCAATTTTTTTGTCAGAGACTTAGCAGGGAATTGGGAAAACTGGGATCATTTCATCACATCATAGCGGTGTTTAGACTCAATGTGCAGCAGTCCTCCTTTGCCAATAATAATAAGTACTAGTTGCCAAGTTGCAAACACCATGTCATTAATCTGTTGTGCGCCACACTCAATTACTCCATTTTCTCCAAGGAGAGAGGAACAGACTGTGGCCTTAACTGTGGTTTCACAACATCTATAATTAGAAAAACAATTATTCAATTTCATGATAATCATGGCTGCAACACTGTGTAACACTCAAATCGCTCCCTGTGTACAGCTAGTGTGTGTCTCATTGTTCCCTCTCACCTTCAAAGTTCATCTGGGGCTAATGAACACAGCTCATAAGAGCTACATGCTCCCTGATGGTTTAGGGAGATATTTTACTTGTTTATGTCCACCATATGGTTTGTGCAACGTTTCAGTGGGGACCAGGGAATAGGGTTACCTTCAAAAGGGGTCTCTACACACAAATGCCCAGTTTCATGCTTGCTTATGCTTTAGATGTGCAGAACCTGGTATTTTTAAATGCTATTTTTAGGTCACTTTGAGGGCACTGCCACTGTTCTTTTACTGATGAAAAAGTACATTTTAAAATAGTTTATTATATATTTAGTTCAGCATGTAAATTGCCTTGTAGTGCCACAACCCTATTCAAAGGGCTGTAGATAATGGTTGGCACTGTAGGCAGCAGTCCATGCAAAAAATGGGGCGTTTATTAACAAAATATTAATGAGACTGAAACTGACAGTGTAAGCTTTCAAATTATACACAATGACAAAAAGCATAAATTTCAATTTAGAAGTTACTACTGAGAAAATATGTCACCAGTGGGCAGCCCAACACACACCCAGGAGTGCACCAACTTTACAGCCGCAAGGGGTGATGATTAAAAAAAAAAAATTGAAACAATGTGACCCACAGAGAATTATTAGCTAAATCTGCAGCTCCCCTCTGCTTCATGGGGTTTTATAGTAGGTTTCAGCTCATTGTTTCACTCTCTGACCCACAACTTCATTGTTTTGGTTCACACTCACTGCTCTCATAGTGTCATTTTTGGCCCGAGCAGGCAGCTGTTTTCAAAGACCAAACTCTTAATACCCATTGTACATGACCTGCTCGGCTTGCAGACAGCTAGAGCTAGCTGATAGATCAGATATTTCCCTCAGGAGTTGGTAGAGACCAAAAACAGAGCTAAGGAGAGAGCACATGCAGCTTCCTGGAGAAATAACACCTTGGACTTAGGACTTAAATAAATAAATGTTGGGGAAAATGAGGAGAGCATCTTGATAGGGCAGCAGTAGCTCAGTCCATAGGGACTTGGATTGGGAACCGGGGGTCGCCAGCTTAAGTCCCCTTCTGGACCAAATATGGAGTGTGGACTGGTAGCTGCAAGAGGTGCCAGTTCACCTCCTGGACACTGCCAAGGTCCCCCAAAGCACTGAACCGAACCTGCGCCTGTCCATGGGCAGCCCCCTCACTCTGATATCTCTCCATTTAATGCATGTATAGGTCTCATTTGTGCATGTGTGTGTATTTAGGACCTGTGTGTTTAAGACAACAGAGAGAAAAATGTGACTTTTCCCTTGGGGATAATAAAGTGTATCCTCTTCTTCTACTACTATTCATGAACGATATATCAAAAAATTGAAATATGTGCTGTTGAAGTGGTAAAGTCTACATTTATGAATGCAGGTTATATTGGATGTCATAAATTTCAGTTTTGGTGCAAACTATAGAAGGTGTTTTGTCACAAAGGGGAAATTTTCTTTCATTTCAGTCAATTAATCACAAGTTAAGACAAGTGTTCTGATGAGAACATGGACAACAGTGGCAGTAATCAGTGATATAAAGCCAGTCTCAGTGACTCTCCTATCCAAACTTACACACCTGTAAGCAGCGAAGCAACATACAGCCTGTGTTCTGCCTTGCCTCTCCAGTTAGCATCCGATAGTGCTGACACTGTCCAGATGTCTACACAGTACTCAGACTGATTGCCTGAGACAAAGTGAGCAATGAAAATAAATGCCCTCACCAGAAGAAAATCCTGATCAGATCAGAGCTGAAGGACAGAAGAAAAGACAGCTAGTGAAGTAAGACAGGGCATTTAAGGTAAAGCTGCAGAGTGTGTCTTGTTAGGTACTGAGTTCATTTGATTTATTTATTTCAATTTTCGGTCAGCTTTGTTTGTTCCAACATTTCAAGGTTTTCTTTTTCTTTTTCTTTTTCTTACTTCATCGTTAACAAAGAGTCTTGTGATATAGCTAACAAGCTTAGTAGTTTCTGTAACATCTATGCATCTTAATGATGTTGAAGCATTGGTTGTCTCAGTAATTGCATCTTTGAAGACAACTGCTTCACACAGAGCACAAATGGCAGTCCTCAGATTGGTAATTAAAAGTGTGCAGTTGGAGCTGGGATGGGATGATTAAGGCAGTACAGACTCGACTGACAGATGACGGGATGAAAACTGTATTGATAACAGTGCACAGTCGGTATCAGTGTAGCCCTGTCATTCATTTACATACAGTACACACACACACACACACCTACACCTACACACACACACACACACACACACACACATCGGAAATTTCTTGGCCTTATAAAGTTGTTAGGGCTGACGTGTTAGCGTGCTGTTGCTTATTTACACATCCAGAAGACACAGAATAATATTATCATTCCGATCTGGTCTCTCAGAAATCTGTGAAATTACCACTGCCCCTTTAAGACTGCATTACATGGTGGTCACACATATCATGTTAAAAGAACACGCTGGCTCTACAGGACAGTACAAATGGAAAGTCAATTAGGATCCGTTGTCAAGGTGGATACACGATTCCCTGGTTCAGTAGTAGCTGATTGTTCCTACTTTAATTTTACTATGTGTTGGTCTAGGGATTCCTGTTCTGTTGCTCTTCCTGAGGTCTCCTCCATTTTTCCCTATCCGAATCAAGGGTCAAGGGTTAGGTTTAGAAAAAATGTCCTGTGTTCAGTTGAAATTAGTAAATACCATGTTGCAAATATGTCATGTGAGTGACATAAGTACATGACAGACTCTTTGTCTTCCACCCACCCTACACAGACTTCTTTGGCTCTTTATACTATGTCAGTTGCTCTCAGTGTCAAGTATTGCCATCAGTGGGTTAACATTGGAATAAGCTGAAAGCCAAATGTGTCTTGATGTGACGCCAAAGGGTGCCTTCAGCATCTGTATCACATGCCTAATGGGGTGGCAAAGCATCGTTTTTTGCTGACCTGTTAATGAGAACAGGCTGAACTTGGACTTATATGTGGAAAGTAATTTACGTTGTCCATTAACGACAGTATAATCAGCAGCTTCAGGTTGATTATATTGTATAATTATTTATATTTAATAATTATAGTGATTATATAAATCAGGTTCATGTGAAATAATTTGATAACTGTCTCTGTATGTCTCTATGCCCCCTCCTGAGCTTCATCAGCGTGCTAACCACTGTGTCGATAGCAGATTGTGAGGCATGTAACACATCAGCATAATAACTCAGCCACATTAATTTTTGGCATTTATAATATGGTCTTTTCCTGTCACCTTTTGTGTGTTCTCACATGCCATGCTGCAGCCTTGTGACACTCCTTACCGTTAAAACTATGCACATCCTTAAAGTTACCAGTTTAGTAAATCTTTCCCCGTTATCAATTTGAATAATCACACAATGATAGATGAGCAGTTTTTACAAACATGCGCATCCGCATGCATTAACGCCACTGCAAATATTTAGTAAGCACGTCCAATCTGGCTGTGTAGAGTCAGCCTTCCAGTACATCAGTGCACTGCAGTGTTGTCTTATATCAAAGTTTATCTTCCGACTAGTGCATCATCCTATTTACAGAGCAGATTAAATGTGCTGTATGTTTATCAGCCAGAAGAGACCACAGAAGATAGAATCACTATTTACACATTTATAAGATATAAGCCCAGAATCAACTTGCACAAAAATAAAGAGTATGAAAGCATCTATTGCATTTGTGTTTATCAGAATCTAGAATAAAGAGGATGAAGATAAGTCCAATCACTGGTAGTTAAGATCCTTGGAGTTATGAATCGATGTAAGAATAGAGGGAGCTGCCTGTGTGCATTACAAGCTCCTGTGCAAGTAATACAACACATATGTGGGCAACAAATGATGGTGTATAAACTCATGTTTCTCCGATCAATAATTTACAGAGGACTGATCGACACAGCAACGTCCAGATCCCCGGGGATTTCCAAGGTTAATGGCATACGTGCATTAATGGGCTGAAATGCTAAAGGTCGCTTGGCAGGGTATGACAGATAAGAAGACATCATTGTTGTGTACTGAATGACCGAGCAGGCAGTGTGCCCTAATGTCAAATGAAAAGACAGATTGCTCACAAGTGCAAAACATGTAAACTTTGCTTTGAGTAAAAAAGGACATGCGATGGTGGATTCATGAGATGATTGTTTGCTGGTAACGTCTCAGCCCTACAGCAGCTAATCAATAATGGAAGACTGACACACTCGGTAGTGCATATACTCACCAGGAATTCATATACAATGCGGAGGAAAAGAAGACATGCTGTACTGTATGACAGCAGATTAGACATAGAATGCATTCAAAACTACAGAATCATATCAGTGTTGCAGAAGTGTCGTTAGTACGAGCATTCCCTCTGTCGCAGAAGCGTAAAATAGGCCACATTCACGAGGCAGACCTTCACACTCGGTGCTGAATTGCTGCTCATATCAGACTTTTTTGGATGTTTTCTTCATATCTATTCTAGGATGTAACCAATATGTGACACCAATATGAACTGACAGCCATGTTGAAAAGACTGTGTGAAGAGTGACAGTAACAAAAGATGTCACATATCTGCAGCTTGTTTTGAACACATCCTGGGTTTGATGTCTGCCCTCTATTTTTGACTTGAATTGAGGCTTCTCCCCAAATATCAGTCAAGCCATCAAATCCACTTCTTTTCCACTGTTGTTTTGTATTGTCCTGCAGGACGGAGAAAATCCTGGCTGAACTGAGCTGCCATAGTGCCAAAGTTAAAACATTGGTCAATGATATGATCAATGGTTTGTACCTTAAAGGTCCAGTGTGTAGGACTCAGGGGCATCTACTGGCAGAAATGGTGTATCTTATTCTCAACTATGTTTTCATTCGTTTTTTTAATCATCAGAAAATAACAATTGTTGTGGTTTTGTTACATTACGCCCCATTTCCACCAAGTAGTACAGTACAGTTCAGCTCAGTATGCTTTTTTTCTGTTTCCACTGTGAAAAGTTGTGGATGCTACCAAAGAAACTGTTCCGTACCATCCCCACCTTAGGTCACCCCTTTTGTTGGGGTACCTAGCACACAGATCTGGTACTAAAAGGTGGAGCTGTGAACACTGCAGTCTGTTCATCAATCAATAGCAGTTGGTCACTCTAGCTCAGGGCTGAGTTGTGGCTGGTTTTGAGGCTCATGTAACCACTGTTCATACTGTGGAGAGTTTTATATACAGTGTATTAGTAAAAAATAAATAAATAAAATAAAATCTTACTCCTGACTTACAAAGCTCTAAATGATCAGGCTCCATCATGTCTTAGACAGCTCATAGTGCCCTATTATCCCACCAGAACACTGCGCTCTGAGAATGCAGGGTTACTCGTGGTCCCTAAGGTCTCCAAAAGTAGAACAGGAGCCAGAGCCTTCAGCTATCAGGCTCTTTTTTGTGGAATCACCTTCCTGTTTTGGTCTGTGAGGCAGACACCGTCTCCACTTTTAAGACTAGACTTAAGACTTTCCTTTTTGACAAAGCTTATAGTTAGGGCTGGCTCAGGCTTGTCTTGGACCAGCCCCTAGTTAGGCTGACATAGGCCTAGTCTGCCGGGGGACCTCCTATAATACACCGAGCCCCTTCTCTCCTTCTCACTCTCTCTCTCCTTTGCTAACATTCATGTCTTGTTACTGCATCTCCCTAACTCGGCTCTACTGCATGTCACTAACTCAGCGTTTTCTCCGGAGCCTTTGTGCTCCACTGTCTCGCAGGTTAACTCGTACCGCAGTTGTGCCTGGATGGTGTGTCATGGTTGTGCTGCTGCCACTGTCCTGCCTGATGCCTCCCACTGCTGCTGTTACTATTAGTCACACTTGTACTATTATACACATATCATTGTCACATGCATATAAAATCATATTATTAATATAATATCTGTCTCTTTATGTTTCATTGTGTCATATGGATTACTGTCAATTTATTATGTTGATCTGTTCTGTACAACATCTATTGCTAGTCTGTCCGTCCTGGAAGAGGGATCCCTCCTTCAGATGCTCTTCCTGAGGTTTCTACCATTTTTTCCCCCCGTTAAAGGGTTTTTTGGGGGAGTTTTTCCTTATCCGCTGTGAGGGTCCTAAGGACAGAGGGATGTTGTATGCTGTATAGCCCCCCTGAGGCAAATTGTGATTTGTGATACTGGGCTTTATAAATAAAAATCGATTGATCGATTGATTGAATTGAAATCATGTTACTAACATTGACCACTTACTCTCTGACTGAGTCGAATTCATCTTCTGTGGGACTGAAGGCTGCAATGAGATTTCTCCATCACATTTCATCCTTGGCAACATGCTGCTCCTCACCCTATTACAGCTGCATCCTGTCCAATAGGCATACCAGCTAGCAGGGCTGTTTCTATCTTTTTGTTACTATGTTGTTGTTACTTTGTTACTATGCAAAATCCCATTTTGTCCCCCATTTCAATCTTTCATAAAAACACCCCCAATCCGCATCATATTCCATATGCATATGAGACCAAAGGCTATGCTTTACACATAAAACAATACTTAAAAATTAAACTCAGCTGCATTGTTAACACTAAAACCAAACTAAGTTTTGTTGGCTCCCATAAAAAAAGACACTTGCCACCTGGCCTAACAACTTTTCCGGAGGGAGACCCTGCATTGAAGTAAGTGAAGACTGAAAATGAGTTCGCTAGCTACTGTCAGCTATGTTAAGTTTTCATGTACAAAGATAATTTTTGGTGTTATAATGAATAGAGGGGTAGAGAGGAAGAGATGGGGAGAGTGTTTGAAATTCTTAATATCTCAGTTGTATAGGCTATGTTTATTTGTTTGATTAGCCGACATGCTCATCAAAACAAGTGCTGTTATTTCATTATTTCGCTATGGGACACATAGAAAGTAACTTGTACTTTGAGTAATTTAGTAAATAGGTACTTTTAATTGAGTCATTTTTTATGGGAGTAATTTGACTTTGCTCTACCCACCACTGATAACACATTTATTGTATGTTTCCAGCAGCAGTGGGCAGCCATTTTCAGTAAAGTAAAGCCCTGATAAACTTCATGATACCTGCTCAGTACCAAACAGCAGAAAAAGTTAGTCACTAGCATAGTGGACTTTGCTGAACAAGTGGCAGCTAACAATCTAGATATCGGTGGTCAGAAACACAACTCCATATAACTAATAATGTTGCTCTCGTGTTGAATGTGTAAATTATCAAGTTGCTAACACTCAAAACTAGATAAATGGTGACTTTCAGAGCTGTCTGTCAGCTTGGTTGTTAATGCCAAGTGGCAAATAAATAAATAAATGAACTACACTTAGGGCCAGATCCAAAAAGAATGGATTGCTCCTGCTAATAGCACCATTATTTGCGCAGAATTAGCTCACGCAATCTGCCCTGTTTTAGCGCCTTATCCTCAAAAGAATTTGCTCTAATCATATGCCGGCGCTAACACGCCCACA
>JAPZEB010000012.1:33265720-33280438 GCA_029783705.1 Chaetodon striatus | reverse complement strand
AATAGTTGGTTTGTGCTTGGATAAAAACAAGACAAACTTGTAGATCAACATATCCTCTACAATGGCTAGTATGGTATCTTAGGAGCTAGCGCCCCACACTGTGGTTAAGGACTTAACATAAAGTTACATGGGTTAGGTTTAGTGACGAAACATGGTGACGATGTACCTTAAAAAAACTCAAAGTTCACTTGGGTTCCAAACACCAGCCTCCTAGGGGTAGTCCTGTGTGTTGTGATCCATCCATTACCCAAACCCTCCTCCTTACATGAAGCACTTCCTCATTTACTTCTGTCAGCACATTGGTCACATGACTGCAGCCTCTCTGATTTCGTGGGCGATAAGCTAATTGTGGTGCATTACATCCCTGGAAAACACAACTTTTTCCCTGCTGTTGTGTACTGTCGTATTTGCTGCATCTTTAGTTACAATGCTTCAACGGCTCAGTGGCTCAAAACTGGTGGAAATGGGGGCTGGTTTGCTATAAAGCACCAAAGGTCCAAGAATCCTGAGCGTACCTGGCACAAGAACCAGAGCTAATTCAGTGGAAAATGGGTATGCATGAATTAACTTTGATTTAATGGATGTCTTTGATGAATTTTAGAAATGGGCTAAATTTCCACCGGATCTTCTGTTGTTTAACGTCCAGTCAGGAGAATGGTCATTAAACCTGATTGATTGCTTGAATGATCGTCAATGTGGCTTTTAGAGAATGAAGTTTTGCTCGGCTGTCTCACACTTTGAGATGATCCGCAATTCCATTTCCCACATGGCTGACAGTCATTTGCAAATTTTATTGGAGTAGACTATAGACAGCATGAACAACAGAAGAAAAGACACCAAACAGAAAATGGAACAAATAAGAAAAAAAAAAAGAGTAAGTTTCTTTAGGTCAGTTGTCTTTGCTTGTGGAGAATAAGGACCAAAGACATAGTTAAGATCTATAAAGCACTTTATACACACATGCACTAACATGCATTTGTGGTTAGACCAGTTTACCATAAGGGTGCTTTCACACCTGCCCTGTTTAGTTTGGTTCAATCAAACTGAATATGGCCTGCCCCCTTAAGTACAGTACTTAAGGGGGTAGTACTTAAGGGGGCAGACCAAACAAGTACTGTACTGCCTTAATATGTGCATTTGGTACACCTAGTGCATCAAAACATTGTTTTCTAGTTGGAGGCCCGCCTCGTTTTCAAACTGTATGGTTTGACTCAAATGAACAATGACAGCAATATAGTACACGATGACCAGCGCTAAAATCAACCCACGTAGTTGTCCCTCTTTTGTGACATTAGAAAGTGTTGCATTTATCTTGCAAATTTCCTCAATGTTTTGTCTACTTCCTGGATTTTTCCTACATGGAAATTCTGACCAATCAAGAGCAGCTTACTCGCACAAGGCATTTCATCTGATCCACTTGTAAATGCAGCCGTGAGAACACAAACCAACTCTAGGCAATTATGCAACTTTTTAACAAAGTTAGTCCCTGTTTCGGACCAAAGCAAGCAACATCTAGGTCTGAAAGAACCCTAACAAACCACAAAAATCTTGTATTAAAGCACACACAGAGGGAGCGTAACCTTCTCTTCTCAGGATGCCAGTACTCCACTATATCTTTGCATAGCAAATAGTGTTTTGCTGCTATATTAATGCTCTGAGTGATGCATTCAGAACCTTTCAGTAGTCATTGCTTACATAGATTTCTTCTCAAGTGAAGGGCATCATTCACCACAGTATTTATATATAGGCCCACCATGTATGGTTTTAAGTCAGCAGTTTGACAATAAGTGGAATTGCTTTAACTTGTTAGTTACTATTTTTTCTTTGTTCCTGAAGAAAAACTACCCCTTTCTTGACACGGTTTTGTCGTCAGTGCAACCTGTTAGAGTCACACAGGATGAAGATGCCTCATTATACTTTTTCACCATATTTTCTGTGATTTACACATACACTCACACATGCACAAACAAGCTTAAACACATCAAGTAATTAAAGGGTTTCAATGTGAAGAATTTATTGAGTCTTTTTGCCATCTCACAGAGATATCTTATCATGTTAATACAATGGTATTACATTACTGAAGTAACAAATTGCAGGTTCGGTTCAAGAAGCAGATTAATCAGAAATGAAAGCAGAAAAATTTTATAAATACAAATTTTGGACATCATAATGAGATATTCCAGCGAAAAGACATACATAAATATAAACAAATCAAAGCAATAAATAGAAAAATGTAAAGTGGTTACATTTTTAAGGTAAAGGGACAGCACAGAGTCCTTCAAAGCACGGTTTAGGTTGATAAAGATTTTATGTAGCACTTTAGTCATAAATATAAAGAATAACGTATACAAAAGAAAATGAGGGACAAACTATTCTACATTCCTCTTAAGGACAAAACATATGTGTGCTACTTTTCAAGAAAATCTATACACATATATTATTGACAGATGATGGGTTAACATTTTCATGATGAATACATTGTTAAAAATGAATAGGAAAGTGTGTGTCCCAAAAAAGTCATCCAGATGTGTTGAAAAATGACAAACCCTACGAGTGTATGTACAACATAGAGAAGGCAATACAAATAAAATATGTGCTGATCCAACAAATCCGAAATCTAAAACATTACAGCAGCACATTTTTACATTTCATCACAACAACATTAACAACACCTTCTCTCTTATACCTTTAATCAATCAGCAGTGCTTTGCATAAAGGTCACAACTAACATAAAACTTGTCTCCTACAGTAATGTTCATCTACAACTATTCTGCATCAGGGAAATATGGTTAAATGTAATCATGTTGTACTGCAGATTATGGTCATCATCATATCAGACAAAGCTGGATGTAAATTATCTACAAATTATTCAGTGTTATGATATGATATCTTGTTAAGGTATGTTAAATAGCAAGAAATGAAGGCTGTTATTCAAAAATGTCCTGTTTGGATCAGATGGAATTTGTTTAAAGACAAATGTTGTTTCTGTGATCAAACCATACATGTGCAAGTAGGTGAGATGCAGCTGCACTTCTCAGTACTCTGTGTGTATATGTATTCACTAGGCTGTGATGGATGCTAATGCCAGCGTTTTCTGAAAAGCGCACTAAATGCACAAGACAGTGGTAACAAACAGAGGTTCAGGAGCACTTTCATACATACTTCTCTGTCAGGTTTTGGATATAGCTAATTCATGTTGGTGTTTTAATTTTTTTTTTCTCCATCTTTTGCCATTTCTCTCCACTAAAATAAAAAAAATACATAAAACACAATTCTTAAATAAAGTAAATAACATACATTCTATGCTTGCCCTTTTGCAAAATAATTACAATCTGTATGTTTAAAAGAGTGGTTTACAGCAGGTTTGATGAATATAAACTTGATAAGGCAAAGCAGCTTTGTTAAACATGTAAAGAATTCATCTTATCTGGGTTTGCATCTGTTCCCAGTATTCGACCCATTTACGCAACAACTCCAAGTGTTTCTTGATACATGTGTGAAAAGCATCATGAGATAAGCCAGCGTTTCCTTGCATATAATTTGACACAATAAAACAATTAGAGCTGTACTAACTTTGCGGAGGAATAGAAGCTGGAATTAAAGTGTTGATGAAAATTGTCTGTTTTGATGGATTTGTTGACACCTATAGTGACAGGTGGTAAGTAACTGACACACATGTGACTTAAATTGTTTCATGCAAAATGAAACAAGGAATGTCTCATGTGGAGGCAGCAGTCTGACAGATATCCACAAATATAGTAGCATGGACTGCATTTTGAGTGCAACAAAACCGGATCTAGTAATTCAAGAGCAGAAAAAATGATGCGATGACTGTCTTTTAAAGGTTATATGCATCAGATATGGCAAGAACTTTAGTTTAAACATGCAAAAAATTAACGGATGTTATCAACAGAATGTGAAGAAGTAGCAGTTTTGACATCTGTGTGTTGTGTTGCAAAGTTAACCAGCTAGCATCAGCCTGTCCTAACTTGTAATACCACTTATACGTTGAGGGGCAATAGTGAGTCACTGTAGTATCCAGTCTGCCCTCCTTCAAAATAAATAATGTCACATGTATCAATTTTACTGAGGTCTACTGTTTTATTTTAAAATAAGTAGAAGTTGACTTTTTTATTTTAACTGGCAGATTTAAAGAGGAGGTCCACATTTTGTTTCACATCAAAGTGTGTTTATGGGCCATGGGGAGTACTTATGTGAAAAAAGTCATGTACAGCTTTATAAAGACCTCAGAAAAAAATCTTTTAAAGATTTGAGTGGTGCAGGGATGACATATTTTTGGAGGTCAACGTGCAAGTAAGCATCACCCTAGTTCTCTTGCCCAAAAGCCAGTGGGATTTTTCCGCTGCAGAAAATAATCTCAGTGACAAAAGTTTATGATATTTACAAGTTTTTGTTCAGCAAAACAAATCTTTACAAATGAACACCACTTTTATTTTTTTCTGAAGTGTAAATGCAATCGCCCGAAGAAAAAAAACTATTGTTAGTTTATAAACAAACTACACCACAGTCACATGACTTCACCACCACGACAAGGCTGTAAAGTATGGTCTATACGTTCTTTAGTCTTATTTAGCCACTTGTTAGCACCTACTGTTTTTAAGACACCTAAAGCCTTCAAAATTCACAAGAGGGACATTCACTGACTAATTTTATGTTGTAGAACAAAATATGAAAATCTTTTAAGCTTGTGGTAACTACAGCCCTTACTTTAGGCATCTCACACATAAACCATTCAAAAAACCCCTTTGAGATGAGAGAACAACTTGAAGCAGCATCAGCTGACAATTCCAAAAAATGAAAAAATCTGGGGGGGTTACCAGACCTCCGCAGCTTGTCCTCGTCTCTGATTGAGGGTGGCAGCTCAAGGCTACATTAGCTGCCACAGCATAACACACCCAAACCTCCAAACAAAACGTCAGGTTTGGTGGCATCGATTTTGACTTTTTCCTTTCAACTGTCCATTTCGTCATCAACAATGTAATAAGAGTGCAACGCTACGTCAGTGGAGTACTCCTTTAAAGGAAAACACTGCTGGTTTGTTTTGGCGTAAGGCTAAGGAGCTGAGCTAATGCTACTTCAAGCTAAAAGTTATCTTTGAGACAAACTGTGATGTTTTTGGGTTACATGGGGTTAGGAACTACACAAGCATGCAGAAAACATTACAAAAATAATTGTGCACAAAAAAATATGAGATACATTAGATATATTTCATTTTGCATAAAAAACCAAAGGATGAACCACTGTTTGCTGTAAGTTGGCTTTTTACCAACATGCACAGAATTTTGGGTGCATGCATCATTATCTGTGGATACATTTTGGGAAATATGCTCATTTTTTGTTTTGTTGTTGAGATGACAAAATCAGTACTACTCTTGCATCTCTATGATAACTATGGAGCTGGATCTTGGAGTTAATTAGCTTAGCATAGTGTAAAAGAGTGTAATTTCTAAAATGAAAAAAATATATTCCTTTAATTTGTGGGCTAATTTTGGCTCCAACAACAATGAAAATAGCATAGGACAACAATCAAATTAGTTTTTGTATGAAGAATTAACACTTTAGGTCCAAATGATGAGAACAAAGTAAATACATATAAACTGAATGATTAGTTTTCAAACTGAATATGTGCATTGTGTGAAGTAAGTGAAACTTGTATCTTTTGGTCTGTAACATTCACAGAGGTCACAGCAAGCCAAGAAATGACTTGGAAGTTGAGGCAAAATAGGTGGAAACAGACAGTCAAAAGTGGAAACTGGGACATGAACCTTTGCTCAGGTTCATTTCAAAATGACAGATAAGAAATTCATCTTTCCATGTTTATCAAACTCATGCATCCTGGAGGATTGCAGTGGTCCTGAAAATAGGCAGATGAAAATGTTTTGTAACTGTGCTGTTGCCTATGAGTAACAGCCAAGCCACAGATCTGTGGGCATTTGACAACCTGTCAGAACGCTCCCATCATCCAGTTTTGGTTTGCAAACCAGGGGTTGAGAACCTCTCTGGTTAGCTTCTTATTCCATAAATCTGACATGTAGAAGGGAATCCTAAACTATATTCATTCTGATGTCAGAGCTTAATAAAGAGCCATAGGAAGCTACCAAATAAAAATAAAAAATACAAAAAACATCATAAAACAGCAAATCTTCATTGGAACTGGACTCAAAGACCCGTTTGAGTTTAGACCTAGAAAGAAAAGAAAACAGAACATTAACCATGGAAAACATGTAGAGCTTTTTCAAAAACCTAACCCTAACCCAAAACTTAGCAACACATTTCCACTCCAACCTTGTCGCATGTCAACGTTTGGTCATGGACTTTCCACGTCCAGCTATGACGTGCAAGATACCCTAGGTGCATTGCCTGTTGATCTTCTGGGATGGCGTGTCAACTTCTGCCTGTTAGATGCACTATCTGATTTCAAAATACACTTAAGTTTTCACAGGAAATGTTCAATTTGCATGCATCTTTCAAAATAAACACACCACGTCAGTACAACACTGCAAACTGACATTTTTTTCCTTCAACTACAAACACACATGGTTCGGTTTTGGTAACACACGCATGTGGTTGCGTTTAGGCAACAAAAGCATTTGGCTGAGTTTAGGAAAAAAGTACAGGGTTTGGCTTTACAATCTTACGGGAAGTGTTCACCAGGCTCCCGGGGGGAAGCCACTACCCCTCCTGCTCACCCTACTCAGACTTCTGCCGCCTTTATTGATGTTGATGCGTTTCCTACCTGACTGTGCTGGGCACCAGTGAAGAAAAACGACAAAAAGCTGCGTATCATGCCAATGACAGCTTTTTTCCTTTGTGTTTGACACAGAAAGTCACTGACCAAGTCCCAGTTTTCGAACACTTTGGAGTGAGACTGGGTAGAATTTAGAGCATCCCTTGGAATTCTTACCAACATGCCCAGGTCATGAAATACAGATGTCTTCTCACATCCCTTGGCATGAAACATACGTCAAACGCACTTTTTGGCATCTCCATGAGACACAGCCTTTAGCATCTGTATGTGATGCACAGCTGTCTCCTGGGTGAGTTCTAACGTGCTTAACATTGTCAAAATGGCCATAGTTAGGCTGAGGCAACCAAAATACTTGGTTAGGTTTAGACAAAAACAATATTTTGGGTTAAAATAGGTACATAACATGATGTAAATAGGTCGAGTGAGTGAAGTAAGCACATGACGGATGGACATAATAATGTAGTGCTATATCAAAACACTGAGTTCTGGTCTTACATGAGACACCAACAGTGGTGTCCAGGCTTGTAATCAGTTTGTTTGAGTCACCCACCTATACCCAGACTTCTCACTCTCTATACTACATCAGTTGCCCTCAGCTTCAAGTATTGCTGCAGATGAGTTTACTTTGAGGGTAGATGCTAGACTGTGTGTCTCATAGAGACAACTTGTTAAAAAACTCCTGCACACTGTCTAACTTGCAAAAATAATGGCTTTAATGCTGTGATGTTTCAGTAACTAGACCTTCATCAGGCAAACAGTTTTATAACAAAGAGAAGCCCTCTAATGTAGGAGTGCTGTGAGTTTGCAATCAGTCACATTACCCACGTGCAGTGGGAAGGCATAAATACCAAACATCAATTTATGTGACAATCTACAGTGTCATTAACAGAGGCAGAGAAAAAATAAATAAACAATTGTCCTTATTGTTAAATTTCATTCTCAAAAAACATATATTTTTCCAAATCTCACAGGTGACATTAGAAAATGAGCCTGTAGGCATATGTTTGCATGGAAAGTGAGAAAAGCATCAATACAGAAATAGGAACCTTCATAAAAAATACAACAAGGCCTCCAAAATGCCACTGGGTAAAAATTACATAAAAATATACAAGACAATAATCTAATCACTTGTTATTATTCTTTCAGAGACCCCAAAGGGTGCCTACAGCATCACTATAACATGCCAAGGGACGTGACGAGGTGTTGGTATTTAACAATCTAGGATGAGAACAGGCTGTTTATACACGCGTGGTTGCGATCTCAGTTCTCTAAGAGTTACAGTGACTCATATCCAAAAAAGGCATGCCTACTCCTGTACAGAATTCCAAAAACAAATGAAAAGCTTTGTTCCAAATGTATTATGTACCAGTTTTAACAAAGGTTTGATAATAATTGTGTTACTGGCGGTGTCAAGTTAAACATGGAAATTGATGTTGTGTATTTGAAAAGAAATTAGTTAAAAACCTAGAAACTCATGAAAATCAATTATTCTGTTTAAATGGCTCACATCTCAGGAGTTATTAGAGGAAATGTAAAGTGTTTTATAAATGGGAACATGGTGGCACTATACAAACCACAATCTAATGAGTTTTTGCCAAATGTCATTGAATTCTGTTAAGCATTTTTTCGAGATATCCTGCCAACACACAGACAGACAAAGAAAACTGAGAACACAACCTTCTGGACAGAGATGATTGTATATTTTGTGTCTCTTCTTCCTAGGCGTACAGTGCAGCCTTATTGCAATTCATATGTGTATTCTGAAGGCCTTGTTCAAGCTACGGTAAAGCTGATAAACAGTATCAGTCACACAGGGGATTAGTTACACAGAGTGCACCCATCCCACTGCTTCTCTGCTTAATTCCAACTGCAATCATTTGCATGCTGCAGAGTATTTGAAACTTACTGGACATCTTTGGTATGCGGATGGGCCCACTGCTGGTGCCATCACCCCCTTCGGTCAGAGCTTTGATCTCAATGAGGTAGTCCTCTCCAGAGGGGATTTGCAGCTCCACACTGGTCTTATTGGTTTCCAGTATGGTCGTTCTGCCGTGCCAGTTCTGACGATACACAACCTGGAGGAGAGTGTGGATCTCGGGGTGAGCATTTCATTCTTCAGTCTTAACAGTCAGAAATTAAAACTTTACGACCTCTTAGTGACGGGATGCACGGCTTCATTCAACATATTAAAGTGTGTGAAAAACAAATCAAATTCCCAAAAGCAGAAGAAGTGTGTGCAACCAAATTCTAGTTATACAGTCACTCTCTAGAGGAGGAATTTAATTCAACATGCCTTGTGAGATGCAGGTCTGACCCAAGGACTCAAACTGGAAGGACATATTTTTAAAACATGACCTCAGCCATCCTTTTAATACATTTACTCATGTAATTTTATTTTCATCAGAATGGAGCATAATGTTTTATTTCAGACTTCAAAAGAAGCGTGGGGCACGGAGAGCCAAATGGTGAATTTAGTTTTAAAAACATTACAAAATATGTCAGAATTTTTTGCTTTTGATTCAAAGTAATGCCTTTGCAAAATCGTAAAACCATTCCTGTCCGCACTGCACACTCAAAAGACTTCACAAAAGACTTATCATTAAATAAGCAGGGCTGCATAAATATCTTTTTTTTTGTTTGTGTGAAAAGCATTATCAAAAACCAGTGTTTTTTCCACACAAGTATGCAAAGTGGATAAAAAAATGATTCACTGTTGTACTGGTTGTAAGAAGCTGAATTCTTTCTGTGGCATGATGCTTTTCATTTTATCACCTGGAACAGATCTTTTAATTTTGAAAGGCCAGACAGGGCCAATCCATAAAGTAACACTGGAGTGCTGAGGTCTATCTTTCCACTGCGATGAGAAAGCCATTTATTGGGATGACAGCTGCTGAGGCTCTATTTGTTTCTCCAGTTCCTGAGTTTCTGCTATTACTCTGACAAACTCACCTTGTATCCTGTCACCTCAGACTCATTTTCCATCGCCTTGACATGTTCCCAATTCAGAAAGATCTTCGAGTTGGTCAGGTTCCACTCAATATTCCCTGGAGGCTGACTTGGAGCTGCAAGACAGCATGTAATTATACAGAGACGAGGTTCACAAATGAATGCATACAGTAAAGCGATGTCATAAATAGTATTCTCTAAACTAAGTCTGCTGTCAGCCTTGGAGTATTCATCTGATGCTGCAGCAGAGGTCAAGAAAAATAGAAATTGTGTTGCTTCATTTACATGAGTGCTAATAATGTTTAAATGAAAAGCACAGAAATATTTACTACATATTTCAGTGAACAGCTGCAGTGGCAGGGAATTGTTCTGACATTGTTTTCTATGCAGCCTCATCATAAAAGATGGAACAGGACACAGAATACATTTCTGGGGTGTGTATTTCCTGACTGAATTCCTCAGAGATCGTCATTAACAATCCAATCTTTAATGTTTAAATAAGGATGTAAGGCAACAAAACAATTACTGCTCACCTCAGACCTCAGTTAGACTACCAGCAGGTTCTGTAACCTAAACATACACTGTCAATTTAACTGCTCATTTATACCTGAAAGTTTCACACACTTACAGAAATATTTCAAGTTTCATAACTACATAGTTCTTGTTAGACAACAGCAAACGATCCAAAGCACCAGTAGCCTCCCTGAGTCAAACATGGCATGCCCACCAATGTACACCAGTGGCACTCCACACTGCTTTATCCATGGATGCCAAAAAGTTCAACTATCCAGATATAAAATTACCCATATTATCCACATGATGGGGCCCATAGAACAAATGCTCTTTAGAGACTTTTGCCAGTTGAGCGGTGAACTTCCGATTTAGTCCTCCGCTGACTTGAATGGAGATGAAATGATTAAATTGCGCAGCTCTTCTAGATGGACCAAATGGATCAAATCCTGACAGTGAAGCAAGTCATCTCCTGGGGGTTGTGATGCTCAAAAAAAATGTATTCACTGATTTACAGACATCTCTTTTCCCAATGTAAGTCTAACGGAAGAAGTATTTTTGGGCCTGATGGCGTCAGAGCCTGGAAGTTGTACTTATACAGTTTTGCCACTATATTGGATTGGCTTCAAATCCAAGTGCTGTTCCTGGGGGGTTTGGCTTTATGTTCCCTGCTATCCCACTATTTAGTACCACACCCTGCACGAGAGAGATCTCTCACTGCGGAGATCTCTCAAACTACATGCTACATACACTTGTCAGAAATTCAAAACTCTGGCTGTGCTGTTCTTCCTCGCACCAGCTGCTGTTCTCATACTGCAACATGGGCGATGTTGTTGTCCATGACGTCATATAAAAGTGCCCCCTTCTCAGCGTACTTTGGGACAAAAATGACTGTAAAATTGACATTGTCACAAAAGAAAGTCAGCCACAGAAATACTTTATCTGCAAACTAATATAGTAACACAAACAACTTTAATAAACTTTTTCCGTTAACACTTTTGGCCACACTGACAAATGATTTATCTTTCCATTGTCAATTGAGGTGCACCGCGCCAAAGATGGACCATCTCTGGAGTAGGGTCCAAAGTGCGCTCAACCGCCTCCAACTGGGTAATGGTGATATGTCGCCAAACCCCAGACAACCCCCTCTGTTTTCAAAGGTCTGTGTTCAGCTCTCAGTATTTTTGTAGCTTCTAACTTGCCTTCTAACTAATTTTCCCTCCTGGGTCCCTGTTTTTGTTTCAGATATCTGCTTTAGTTTGCTTTCAGCTGTATGAGTTGTGTTAAGTTACTATTGATGAAAGCTCAACATTTCCTTTTTGCTGCTTCACAATAAAAGCTTTTACATAACAAAATAATGGGGGGCTTTTATTGGGAAGAATGAAAGAAGGAGAATGAAGAATGAAATAGGTTTATCACTGAATTAGCAAAACTTTGTTAGCAGCTGTTTCTTACAATAAAAACAAGCCAGGGAGGAAGAGCACAAGCAGACACATCCACACTGAGATGTTGATGAAGAGCTGCAGACTATAGGCTCTTGCTGCACCTCTCCAAACAGCTCACCTCCAACAGGTAAACTTCTTGTACTTGCTGTGCTGTGTGATTGAAAAGCACTTGCAGCAAAATGCCGTGGATCAGCCTGCCACCTTTAAATGTCATCTCTCAAGACAAGCCTTCATCAGTTAGAGACACACTTTCAAGTGGATAGCCCTGTTGTAATGGAGATTAAAATCCCTGCCATGCTGGGCTGACATTCTGATTACTGTAAAACCAAACCAAGCCAAGCCAGCACTTGTGAGAGAAAGGATATAACTGTGTCGATATTTCCACCTGTTTACATTTATTAGTTGTCTCTGTGTGTTCTTTGGAGCAGAAGACAGAGATCCCTGTTTAAAAATGAAATATTTTTCTTCTTATACGACTGATCAAATGAATGATTATGAATAATTGATTTATCTTAATTGTTTTCCTTTCTTTAGAGGACTGTTTTATTGCTGGACAGATGGTCTTTTCATATAGCCGGGATTTCTCTGCAGAGATACAAATACTTTTGAAATTAGTGCTTAATGACCAGAGAAAACAGATGAAAAGGGCTGTGGGATTTACTTTTTCTCAGGAGGTAGAAAACCTACAACTACCAGAATGCTCTGCACCACACCGTCCTAATAAAATGTGTTTCTGAAAACATTTGCGGTGAGAAATAGGCAAAGCAGTAACATAATCTTGTGTCATATTTGACCAGCACTGCTTTGTTTTACCATTTGATTTCAGTTTCTAAAGCCTCCATTTTTAAAATACAGGAGGAATATGTTTTCCCTGAACATAATCCAGACAGCGATTATGTTGTCATCACAACCTTATTATGAATGATACAAATGTAATATCAAGGAGACAGGGTTGCTCCTGATTGGTAGGAAATAAAAGCGGCTGCACTGTCCTGTGAACTGTAAATGATAAAAGTAGAGAAGTCCTAATTAAGTTTTCTGATGACATTTAAATTAAGGATGAGGTGCAGAGATAGCTGAAGTGTTGGTATGTACTGTAAGTGGTAACAGCAGTTAAAATGCAAATTGAAATCAAAAGTGTGTTAAAATTATCTGACCTGTCGATTAGAAAGTAAAATAATAGGGTTTTAGAGGCTAAAAGCAGTGTGAATGTTATTTGTAATTTTTAATAAGAATAATAATAAAAAGAAAAACATGAAAGTCCATCTTAAAACTCGTATGTTATATGCTCATAGGAAAAGTCCCTGGTCCCTCTTTATTCCTCCTCTCCATACTGGCAGAGAAACAATCCCTTCCTTGAGGGACAACCTACAGACAAGTCTCAGGAGAATGCACTAATCTTCTTCCTGGTAGTCATGTGTAGGTTTATTGTCAGCGCCAAACAACCCACATGCGACTACGAGGACTTGGCTCAGTAAGAAAACGCTGTCCAGGGAAACACAAGGAGGTAATTTGGAATTAAATACAGTAACACTGGAAGACAAACATTATCTGATTTTCTCATACTGCTGAATGCCTTTTTTGCACTGAATGAGGAGGACTGGATGTTGGGTCCCGTCTCTTACGGTGGAGTAACATTAGGTAGGTCAGGGATTTACAAATGTTAGAAATGTCAAAAGTCTTCCAGCAGAACCCCATCTACCTGAAAAAAAAATTTAATTGCAAAAAACACGTACATTTTTCTGATTTTTCTGAAAAAAAAAAGTAAATTTTATTTCTCAACATTATTTCAAAGCCTTATGTACACTGCCAGATATTTAAAGGAGCTCTATACAACATTTAGAGCATGTCTATAAATCGGACATGGTTCTTAACATAGAGGTGGTTGGCAGGGAACGGTGCTTAAACATAACGCAAACAATGCCAACAGTGCTGACAGAGCTTACTGGAGGGTGGGCTTTATGCTTCCACTATGTTGCTAACTGCTATATGAGCACAGTGCAGAGCGTTGGCAAGTACCTTACCAGTAAAATTTGCACACAGAAATTCACATGTGTGTGAGACCGGTCTATCTGTCACAACAAAGAGCAGAGAAGCTCAGATAACAACGCACACAGAGGGGGCGTGACTTCATTCTCTGCCAGGACACTATGTCTTTACATAGCAAATAGCTGTTTGCCCCCCTATTAAAGTTCTGAATATTGTGTAGAGCTCTTTTAGTTCTTGTGGAGTATAAAACATTTATTCCACTTAAATGTATGTCGTTTTTTAAAAATCTAAAACCTAGTCTAATATGTGTGAGAATTCACCGAAGGATTGAGAAATATTACAGGCAACATGACCTTAATGTATCTACAGCCCTGGCTTCATGGCCATTATAGACAGGAGAAATACTAACAGCTACCAATAGCTCTTCCAACATGCAGCACATTCAGTATGACATGTGATTATTGTATTTAAAGGGCCACAGTGTAGGATTTAAGGGGATATATTGTTATCTACATAGGGAGCAGGTCCTCATCTACGGAGACTGCCATGTTGCAACACCACGTTTCTACATTAGCTAAGAATGGAGATACCAAACACTGGCTCTAGATAGGGCCATTCATGTTTTTGCTCCAGCCATGGTATTTCGCAGGCCCTCCATGCCAGGAGCATCAGAAGAACAGAAATTCTTGGGGGATGAAACTGCTTTATTCTGTGTTTTTACACAGAATATGGTTTTAACTATCAGGTCCATTTGTTGTGGAGAGAAAGAGACCTCTGCAGATAACTAGGCTACCAATGAAAACCTCCTGTACGAAGAACATTAACGGAAAACTAACCTGGAGAAGTTTCAGCTGGTTGCAGTCTGCAGTCCTCACTGCTAGATGCCACTAAATCTCTCTAAACCTCAAACACAGTTCTTTCAAATAGACTTGAACCATCTGAGGAATAGGATTTAGGTAAAAAAGCTAAGCAAAAAATTAAATAAGGCACATTTTTTTTATCTTGAGTGTGGACTCACGTGGTTTCTTGGTGGTGATGTTAAAAGCAGAGCTGCAGGGT
>JAPZEB010000012.1:33230024-33262704 GCA_029783705.1 Chaetodon striatus | reverse complement strand
GGTATACAGTATACACCAAGTGTGCTTGCGGTTGGTTACCTAAGGCTGGTGCTGCGTGCACATTAATAATCATGATGGGGAAAGGAAGAGTCATTTTCTCTCAATGAAAAACAAAACATTTGTCTCCTTAAAGCGTATGACTGCTAGTCATGGCTGTTAGTGATGGAGACAGAAAATGAATGCGCATGGAGAAGGCACCTGTGGTCCAAGCCACCCTCATCCAGTGGATTGATAATGCCAGGTCACTCAGTGCCCCCTTGAGTGAGCCCTTTAAAGGCAGAAGAATTGGCAGCAAGCCTGGGAGACGACAATTCCAAAGTTTCGATAGCCTGGTTTAAACGATTTAAACAGAGAGTACACTGTGTTTAAGAAACTGCACAGAAAGGCTGCTGAGGCTGACACAGTAAAAGTGAATAGTAAATAGGATTGTATTGTACTGTAAATGTATTATAAAGGAAACTGACCATCTGCAAAACCCCTTTCAGTCATAGCTTAGCAACTTTAATGAGTGATGGCAGGCTTGTCAAGCTTTGGATTTCTCCACATGCAGATGCAGTATCCATGGGGCTGCAGTAAAAGTGATACTCTGCATTTAGAATCTCAAAACTTGTGTCTATCTCTTGCCTTTTTAAACCAGGAAATACAAGAGCAGTGTAAGGAATGGATTAAACAGTGGCTTCTTCAGTTCCAATGAAAGCCATTAACTTAAGCATGCCTGTTATTCACAGTAGAAACCTGGTGTTACCTTCAACGCCCAGAGTCAGCACCTCATTTGTTAATGAACTACAGTATCCCGTGGGCTTACAGGTTCAGGTTTGCAGCTCTGCCATGCTCTGTAACTTTACATATTTGATTTGGGGAGGGTAACAACTTTGCCAGCTTAACTGAGTGGTTCTTCTACTCAAATCCTTTTCTCATGTAAAAGTGAACCATTTGTTGTAAAAATGCAAACAATAAAGCAGCAATCTAACCTGACTTTTTTTTTTTGCTTTTAATTTGAAAAGTTGCTGTTAAAATAAAATCATATTGATGTTTGTTTTTTTTCAGCTTTTTTATTTTTTGTTATCAAAGACTAGGTATTATTATTGGTAAGCTTTCAAAGGTTTCTCATTTTCACATGAGTCAGATGAAGAAATGCAAAATCTGCCAGGGAAAGTTGTCATTTCATCAAAAAAGAGGGTCACTAGCAAAAAATCAAAAGCCTACTTTTGTCTACTTCTGACTGAAATCAAGGACCCTTTTGTTTCAAAAATGATCACAAACATGCCACTGTAGTCACTGTAAACCGTACAATGGTAGAATGGAAAGCTTGAAGTGGACCAGCTGTACCTGAGGGATTCAGGGCTAAGTGAACTCAAAGTTGAGGAGGAATTGTGAGGGAGCTGGACAGCATCCCCCTCACTAAGGTGAAAAAGACACACACGTGCATATTGACTGTAAAGTCTGACAACATAGACTATTACCAGAAGTTTTGTTTTTGTTGTGGTGCTTACTAATTCCTCTCTCTTCGAGGTTTTCTTCCAGGGGGCGTGTTTTCATGGAGTACACACATGCGAATAAAGGCACAGGACTCCAGCAGCTGTCAATTACCTTGTTAGGCTGAGGGATGTTTCAGTAACATTTAAAGCTTTGTTTGGAAAGTTTTATAATACCTAACTTTTTTCATATATGCTGACACTGTCAGTTCATGAGCAGCGATTGACATGATGAACTGTGAAAGAGACTGCTAAGCTCTAATTGGTTGTTTTTGGTGTGCCATGGTGGAATCTATTAAGTGCCATTAGAGGCAGAGGGAAGAGGAGGAGGGACATTTTTTGGAACATCTGCCCTGTGTAGTTCTTTCAGAATATAGTGACAGTTTCAGCAAATGTGACAAGAAAGTTCTTTTCATAAAAGTTACTGACTGTAGCTTTCAACCCTTTCTGTCCAAGTCTCAGTCAGAGACAAGGCGGGATTACCATCCAGGCAAAGTGGGTGACTGCCCAGGAAGCCTGTATACCTAAGGGTACAGTACAGGCACTGTCAGCTAAATTTTTGGTATGTGCAAGTTTGTTTGAGAATTTCACACTGTCGCATGACATCTAACTGTGCCTATCCTGCAGAGGGTGGCTGTTCAAATCTAGTTTTACGAGCTGTATTATTGCAGTTTACATTGTACTCATATGGTGCATACACCAAAATAAAGTTGGAATTCATATTACCACATTAAACTGACACAGAAAACCTGAGGCAATGCAGTGCTCTTCCAGCATTTAAGGGCTGGTTGATGTCAAATAATGAAGCTGCCATGAGTAGACTGCTGTGTGAGATGGATGTGATAGATTCAGATAGGGCAGGACGCTTTTGCCCTGGGCCCCTCTAACAGGTTGATCCTGCCACGGTCAGAGACTTTTAGAGTGGTATAGAGTTTTAACGGCAATGCAAACAGCCTCAAAAGTTTGTTGTTCGAAGTGTTGATAGGTTGAGTTTGCTGAGGATTTTTTTACCTTCTCAGTCTGTTAACACTTGGAGCTGTATTTAGGTCTTGTGCATTCAGTCAGTGAAGATGTACCCAAGTGCTACTGCTATTTTCATTCATAAAGGCGCAGCAGCACTATGAGCCAAAAGGTTGAAGTAGGAGATGAATTGAAGGATTTGGTGATGGGTCATTATCCACTCAGTCACATTACATCTCTCATACTTTTCAAACAGCTGTTCCAATCAAAGTGGCATATCTCAACAATGCTGCTGAGTAGAGACGGTGTCTCCGAGAGGAAAATCGTTGTGGTGGTGCAGTAAGGTGAGACATGGCTGCAGGGCACCTCAAATCTACAGCCAAATGCAAAGGTGTGTTACTACTCACTACCTGAAGGTACTTTTTTTTTTAAACCGTTATTGGCGTGGTTTGGATGTATCTTCAGCAGCAGAGTCAGGGCTGACTTGAACATATATTTGTCATCTTCTAACACATCAAGTAGACATTTTAGAGGACTCTCTACTGAAATCAAAGGCACTGCTACTGATGCCTAACTGGTTTTTGTTGGCCATCATGCATGGAGAGCCCTTTGGGGCTGATCTACCCTGCTGGGACAGATAGGCAGAGGCATACAAGAGCTCTCCAGGCTCTGTGCTCCACAGCTGACTGCGGAGAGGATTTTATCAGTTCAGACTGCAGCATTGTTTCCACTTACCAACCCGATTCTTTATTCATTCCTTTATCGATCCTTTTTTAATAAAGACATGCAAGTTTTACAGTGAGAGCCTAATTTATGGTGAACAAAAACTTTTGTTCTAAAAGAAAGGTATATCCACCAAAAGAAGAAAATAGGGCAAAAACACTTGTTTAAAAAAATGCACCCACACAGAGAAACATATTGTCATTTCTCCCACAGCTCAAGTCCCGCATAAAAACATACTCAGAGAGCATACCTCCTGGAGACCATGCCTCACACTGGGTATGTTTACATGCACACTAATATTCCACTGTTGTGAATATGACAATAATCTGAATGATACTCATCACGTAAAAGCATATTCCATTTGGATTCTTAGAATCTAGCACTTCTAGCACACATTTAAGAAATTTGGACATGGATACAGGGTGTTCAAAATATGCATCTCAACTGGGGTTTTTACCACAATTTTCATCACAAGGCCTCCCACCAGTTTACGGTCAGCTCTGTGTGTCGTCATGGATGCATTCTGCATAAACCAACTAGCCAACAGTTTGCAAGGCTGGGGTAGAGATGCATGCCCAAAAAAAAAGCCTACATTTCTGGTCGGAAGGAGAAACTTTCTAACATTATGAAAGACTTGCATCAACAGATTTTTGGATATACAGTATGCAAATTTCGCAATGCCAACCTTTTTAAGAAGGTGGTTGAAGGAATGAAAGTAGGAGGCTGTGTTTGCACGGTCAAAAAAAAAAAAACGCCACAGGTGGAAAACTTCCTGGCACAAGCATTATCCGTATCACTTTCTCCATATTTTGATGTGATGAATGACACGTTGGGACAAGTTAAGCAAAGTATGCACTGCTGCATATAAATGGGAATATTAGTGGAATATTCATTTTTATTGGCCATGTAAACAGCTTAGTAGCAATGTTGTTCTTTAAGTAAGGTATAAAGAGACTATAGGCATACACCTACATGTTTTGTGCATGTGAACGTGATAACTCTCTGTGTTAAACATTAAAGGAATCAGCAGTGTTGGCTCTAAATGATTAACCAGAGACAAATCATTTGCAGCTGGTTCTAAATAGGGATCACTTCTTGATTCCCAGCACTAAAGGCCTCCGATAAAATACATTTTGGCAAAGCACCATGTTCTGGCAGAGTGTATGAACAGGATATTATGAATGGGCTATGCTCTCTAGTTTCACTGTCTCCCTCCCTCCTTAGCTGAATTCATAGACTCACTATGGCCTCTCATGAGGCTGTCAGCATCCTCTTCCAGCACATTTGGGAGCAACTAAAGAAGGAGGCTATTGGCGGGGGTCTTTCAGAGGACAACATATACAAAAGTTTGTCTTCCAGATATTTTCTGGGACTCAGGAAAAGCAGGTATCCAAAATGTTTGTCAAGCAGTACCAAATAAGCCACTAGGTTACTTGTAATGGAATGTACAGAGATAGTTTTACTGTGAGGAGCTATTGGAAGAAGTCCAATCAAGCCTTGCTCTATCCCCGTAAACTTTTTTTCTCATGTGTTGGTGATACCCTGGGAAAATGAGTCCCTTCACTCTGCCTTTCATGGAATAACCTACATATTAAACAGGTTACCATTTGGACATTCAGTAGCTCCTCGCTGCTTTTAACAGTGTGTACATACAACATTAGAGCCAATGAAGTCTTCTACATATGTGCCCATTCTAATAGCCCAGCATCAGATGTGGTTTATGTTAATGTTGGTCTGTATCTGCTGCATGTGTAAATAACAGTATGTGGACGTGTGAATTGCTAACAAGTTTGCTATATCAGCTAAAAATGTGGTAACATGTCACTTTTACGTTTACAGCTTGCTTCCACTGCCCCCCAAGAGGCCATCAGTCATGGTCTATGAACAGATATCTGCATATGAATGCAGAATCTATAGGCAACAGGGCAGGATTTTGGTATTGAAAGTGTTCTGGTTTTTGTTTGTTGACCATTTGTAGTTAGAGTAGTATTAACCAGTCACATTTGAGCAGGCTTTGGTTGCATGCAGGTAAACGGTTTGTGTGGAGAGCAAAAGAGGCGCAACACATTGGCCGCAATGCAATTCCAAAACCCATTAACTATAGTCAGGAAGCATTATTCAGGCTGCCTGCCCATCCCATTGTCGTGAACACGCTATCTCAGGAGCACCTTGAGGGAATTTCTTCAAATTGGCACAAACATCCACTTGGACTTAACAATAAACTGGTTTTAATTTGGTGATCAAAGGTCACTGTGACCTCACAAACTTGTTTTTGGCTGTATAACTCAAGAATTCATACGCTAATTATGACAAAATTTCACACAAATGTCTAATAGGATAAAATAATGATGTGATGACATTTTATATGCAAAGGTCGACTTCACTGTGACATCATAATGTGTGCTGGCCATTATTCAACACCATAACTCAGGAACAGAAGGGGAGACTTTTAGTCAGTGACACTAAGGGCATATGTTCACATAGTGTTCTTTTGTCGGCACCGGCATCTTTTTCATTGTTCTTAATGAGGAGTGAGTGTATGCAGCTGCATGCAGCCACCTAGAGAAAGAGTAACTCTTCCTCCAACAACAAATGCATGTGGTTACGTTTTGCCAACATACACATTGTTGAGTTTAGGCAACAAAAGTCTGTGGTTGGGTTTAGGAAAAAATGAACAGGTTTTGGCTTTACAATCGGAAGTCACTGGCCAAGTGCCAGATATCAGTGACATTGGAGTGAGACTGGGTTGGAAAAAGCACCACACCCTGTGTCTTTTTTCAGAGTGCTTCACCTTTTTTGTGCAGCCACTCTGAGCACTTTGAGGTGAAAATCTCTGAACTTTTCAGAAAGGCTGTGGTGATATCAGTGATGGTGCTTTAGCTAGGATACTGTCTACTGTCACAACAAAGACAGAAAGGCTCATTTTTTGGGGAGCAGATTGGCTGGATGTTGCTGGTAAATGATGCACTGTCCACTTTGTAAGCTTGTTGTTGACTGTGAAGTCAAACCTCTGTTAATGCAGTGTTATATTAGCTTCCTAGCTAATGTTAGTGTCAAGATACTCTTGTCACAGACACATACCCATGTGAAGCACGTCATTAGAAAAAGCACTGGGAGTGTTTTTTATAAAGCGCTGGGATGAAATGCTCCCCAGCGCCTTGCCACTGCTTTTCCACTGAAGAAAAACTCTATGTAAACACAGGCCCTGATGTTGGATGCCCACCTTGAAACTGCAGTGATTATATAGATCTTGTGTGTTGAAAATGTATGTAGACCATACATGCTTTGCCAAAAAAATTCACTGAGTACCTTTTATAAAATTCCTTTAAAGTCTCCAATACAGATCTGGATAAACATGGATGTAAACTGCAACTTGACTGGTTAAGAATATGACTGCAAGGCGCAAGTCCATTTATTTATTTTTATTTAAATGTATCTGCATTCATTTGCAGATATCTGTTTATAAAGATTACCCAGAGGCCAAACTGTCTTCAGAACAATAGCTGATGGGTTCCAAGATTGTGTAAACAATGACCAGCACATAGAAGAGGAAGCCTTGGCTATCCAGGACTTCCATTATCTGTTATCCAGAACCCTTGAAATATTAACCATTGAGCCCAGAGGCTAAATAGTCATCAGACTGACAGAGGGGGTTCTGAGATTGTTGTAGGTATACGTGTCAGTGCACATGGTGATCACCTGGTGATCATTCCCCTGACAGCTAGAAGAGATCTCTGCTGAAGAGATGAGGGAGTCTTAGTGTCAGGAACAACTTTAAGATGTGTGGGGAACCTGCCCTTGTGGGACAACAAAACTATATGACACAGATGTGTTGGTGAAAATAACTGTGGTGGCCTGCAGAGTTTAGCATAAATAGGCCAAGTCAGGCATCAGTTGCATTACAATTATAATGTATAACATTATTTACAAAGAGCCTTTAACAAGTTGTTAATACTAAAGCACATTGTTTACTTACACACTCCACACCTTGAGATGTTTTTCTGTGTACCACCCCTTAATTTCCCCCTCAGTCTAACTGCAGCGGGATGAGCCAAATTGTCACTCTAGCCAATATCAAAATAAATGATGCCCTTACTGTAATGAGACATAACCTCTGGAAAAAGCAATGTCTCTTGGGAGGTTGGCCAAAATCACACTCTAGGACAGTATTATCTCTGGCTTTTCAGGGTCACACCCTGAAAGCACAGGGTTAAGGTCAATAACCACTTTATTCCTTGCAAGTTGTACTCAGGGTTTAGCCTGGGAACTAGATCAATCAGGAGCTCATGTTTTATTTGCCATGGCAGATGCGTCTGATTCCTTTTCCACTTGAACAGCTTTTCAGCCAACCTGGGCTTGGTTGGGGCCAATCATAGCGATTTATCTAATTTGATACTATGGCTGACAAGTTTAGGAGTCTTAGCGCCTAATGCAAAATACATGATGATGTCATGTTGATGTCATTATACATAAAGACATGATTCACCTTCATGATAAGTAACCCTTACCCTAACCTTACCTGTCTCTCTTTTAGCCAAACACTAAATAGCTAGCTAAAGGCTAACTTAGCATTTCCCTCGGGGCCTCCACTTCTGGACCAAGGGGTGAAGGAGGCTGGTCATGAACTGAAGTGTAGGTATGGTGGGCGAGTCATGTAGCTGGTGGGCAGGTCACATTGCTGCTCCAGCTGCAGCTATACCTACTTCATTACACCAGGGAACCTATGGCGAGCATAAACTTTTAGAAGATTTAGAGACACAAGTGACAAAAGCCCTGTAGCTGTTCACATCTAAATGCATGAATGTGTTTTCCACAGATATGTCACCCATCATGAATATTACAACTGTCACACTACTCTCCAGCAATGAGTACTGATCTGATCCATTCAAGTGATCTTATCCAATAAAGTGGTTAAACATTTTCTATGTGTGATTTAATGTTGATCTCCTTCTATAAGCATTAAACAGTGGTGAAGTTCTGAAACTAAATACCTAACTAAATATGAAATGAGTCACTTTCTAAAAGCAGACTCAGCATCTGTTCATCCAGAATATAATATTTGATAATTACTGTGTCGTTTACAGTCGGTATATCACTTTAATTAGAGACCAAAATGAAACATAACTGACTGTTGCAGCCTTGTACAATAAACTCTCTGGCATTGTGCCCAGGCAACTTAAATGATCCTCTGAAACATGATGTGAGAGGCAATTAATGTTTAGATTAGATGCATTAGAATATGTCACCAAAACCCAGTGGACTTATTTAAGAAAACTTTTGTTATTGTGAGAATTTAAATTAATATCTACCCACATGTTGTTGACACTCTTGTCAGATGAAGCTGGTGCTGCAAAAATAGTATTTCATGATATAATTCCTGCGGTGAGATAACGTGTGTCGGTGTCTTTCTAGATAGGAATACACAAATAATGATGAATCATTTTCAACATTTAAAACTTCAGTGTGTATGATTTAGGGGGATGCACTGGCAGATATAGCATATAATAAGTATGTGTTCTTAGGTGTGTAATCACCTGAAATTAAAAGAAGTTTTGTTTTTGTTACCTTTGAATGTGCTGCTTATATCTATGTATGTCTACGGAGTCTGCCATGTTGCAGTGCCATCAGAATGGACAAACCAAACACTGGCTCTAGATAGGGCAGTTTGCCTTTTAGTATCTGCCAACGAAGTAAGCAGCCCTTTCGAAACGAGGGGTGTTGTAAAAAGACTGATTTATGTGACACTTTTTTAAAATTTAAAAAGTTTTTACTGGTTTAAATTACTAGGTTTGTTTGTTTTGAAGAAGAGGAGACCTCTACTGATAATTTTGCTCTTAAATCACAGATAATTTGGCTCCCAGTAAAAACCTCCTGAACGTCTGGATCTTTATTTATCAAAATAAAAAGGCAAGCCCACATTAACAGGTGCTGGTGTCCTTATTTGTAACGTAAAACTGCTTATTTAGTGCTTTTACCAGTTTAAATAACTGGGTCCATTTATTTTGGAGTGGAGAAAACCTTTGCAGATAATTCAGCTCCCTGTAAAAACCTCCTGAACAATGAACACTGAAAGAATTCTAACTAGGAGTTTATGATTGGCACATGGGGAAAGTTTCATTTAGTTGCAAGCTGCAATCCTCACTGGTAGATGCCACTGACTCCTACACACTGCTCTTTTAAAGCTTTAAAAATAAATTGATATTGTTAAGGAGCCGCATGTTTTTATATTGGAGCAAATTTGTAAAATGACTTTCCTTTCCTCATTATTATTTCAGCATAAGTATTCCTGCAGACAATTTCAGCTCATCAAAACTGCTCTGTCAAGCTCCCAAACACATCATCATGTTGCTTCAAACCGCTGTTTTATAACAATGTGTGTACCAAACACGGGCAATGACCTCAAAGCTTCTCAGCAGAGGTCAAGCCACCTGGGCATACCGTACCATATTATATCTGGGGTTTAGGAGAGTGTTATTTTTATCTAGGTTCTCCACAGTCAAATCCCAGGAGAGTGTTTGTTGTACAGGATAGTGATGTATGATGTTCACACTTTCTTTTCTTTATTTATTATTGTGAACAGAAGCTCTCAGACAGCCTTGGTATTGAGGTCTTCCGGAGACTGGAACAGCTGCCAACAGACCTCTTCATCCCCTAGATTAGCCTGTGAAAAATCGGCCGTTCCAACACATGCAGTATTTCAATGTCAGAATATTTCCACGTTATCGCCACCGGTGGTTCCATTCAAATGAACGCCAGCTTATTGTACTGTCAGTCATTCTGGGATTAATGTCTACTCCTTGTTTGAATATTCCTTGTGGCACTATTATTTCAACTTTTCTTTTTCATACCTCATATGCAATGATCTTCTCCCTGCTGGCCCCAGGGGGAATTGGTTCCCAGTACACCTCGATCTCAGAGGCTGACAAAGCGCGGGCCCAAACTCTTGATGGCGCCTCAGAGGGCTCTAAATAGGATGGTTCATGAATTATACATGTTTGCAATTAAGAGTACATTTCTTGAATTTACATGATCAACTTTATTTCTGTTTTCACAAGGCACGAGTGAACACACTCACCTTCTTCTGCCGAGAATACTCTGACAACTCGGCTGAACGGCCCCTCTCCTATGCTGTTGTAGACTCCCACTTTCACTTCAAACTGGGACAGGGGTGCGATGCTGTCGTTTCTGTAAATATACCTCGATGCATCAGGTGATGCCAGCACCGTCTGGATCCAGGTGGTGCTGCCAAGTGGGCGGAAAGCCACGACATAGCCAAAGTCCTCTCCGCTCTGCTGTTCCTCTGGAACTGGCTGAGATAGGGATGGAAGAGTTACGCCTTTGACCCAAACAACTGTGAGCAGAAATTAAATGAGGGAGTTGTAAAAAAGTAAAGGCGAAATAGTGTTTTATGTCTAACAAACTGTTGAGCAAATGTACCGATACAGCATCTTTCTGCACTCTGAACCACATCCAAAAAATGTAAAGTTGTCACCCAATCCTAGATTTACACATATGAAATTTGCACTAGCTCCGTATCTCCACTTTGATTTACACAACAGTGGGAGTCAGCAGGCAGCAAATCAGAAAAGCTCTGCCTTTAATTAAAAGCCATTCCACTAAAGCCAGGCCACTGCCGACACAGTAACTCTGCCAGAAGTCCATTCTCGTCAAAAGATTCAGAGAATGCTCTGTCACAATGAATGCCCACTCAAAAATGCCCATGATCCTCTTACCTCCCACACGATGACAAGTTCTCCTCGAGCTCCTCCGCCACCACTCACATTAACTGGTGCAACCTTGGGAACTAAACAGGCACAAAGGAAACTTAATCATCCCTCTGTTAGGACTGTTATGTCTCAGGCAGGTGCAGAGGATTCTGTTAAACCACGCAGCTCTGAATGAGGCGGTAACAGTCACTCTGAAGAGCTCCTTATTTACACAAAACAGGTTAATCACACAGCAGAGGAATTTGGGTTTTGTTGTCAGTGGCATTACCACCCGTGTAAGGTGACGTTAATAGCTGAGCACCGTATGTCAGCCCCATGTGTGAGGCACAACGGGAAGCATGTTCCCTTGTGATTCAACCAGCGGGGTGGAATTACTCAGCTAACAGGCTCAAAATAGACACTTTCATGTCTTCATGTGCGGAAAGGTCAAATTTTTTTCCCGTTGAAGCAGCTATTAATTTATAATGTTCCATAGCGCTGACATGTAAATGCTGTGTTGATACTTAAATGTTTAAAAGTTTTCAATTTCCACTTCTTTTGCATGTGACAGAGTAATCAAAGTATTGGCATGAAAACACATTTGAAATGAGCAACATCACAGGGTGCACTGAAGGAAACAGTCAAATTACATTTTCCAAGTGGGGCTGATTAATTTGTTATGAAGAGAAACAACAAATTGAGAGGATACCTGCTGCTTTGGTTCGAATCTGTTTTGATGGCGTGCTGGGTTCTCCAACGCCAACACTGTTGATTGCCACCACCCTGAATTCATAATCCACCCAGGGGTTCAAATCTTTCACTGTTGCATGCATCATCTGTCCAGGCACAGAATCAGGAACTAGGATTAAAGAATTTAGAATTGAGATGTGTTTTTTTTCTTCTTCCTTTTTTTTTATCTTTAACTGAGGCACATTTCACATTTTGTCTGCAACAAATATAAAAACATTTCACAAACCAGTGAAGTACATCAAGATGAAATGGTGACATCTGTTAACCTTTCAATAGTACTCTAATTACAGTGCGGTCAGGACCCTACACGTTCTACAGTTATTGCGAATACTGCACAGCAATGCCTGCACGCCATAATGCAATTTTACACGTAAATGCAATTAATAAATAGAATTAAGAAGCTGTCAGAAGAGGTCGCTTCGGTTAACATGGCTGACATTACTGACACAAACATCTTCCTGCAACCAGCTTGTTATGTTTTTAATCAGCGTCTTTCAGATAAAACTGTAATCTTAAATTAACCGGGGTTGAGGTTAAAGAAGGGTGAAATTAATTTAGATCTGAGGAAAAAAGGCATTTCACCTAATCAGCCTTTAATGCTTACTTCTGACAAATATTCTGGTGTAGCATGGGATGTTAAGTACAAGGAATATGAAGAGAAGACTGATATCTTTATATTTCCTCATACTTACTTTATGTAACCTTAAAGACCTAGACAGGTAAAAGGATAATAATAATCATAACTCTATCCCAGAAAAAGAAATACTCATAAAGGTAGTTCTTATACTGTAATTAAGGCTTGGAATGCCATTTTACCCCTTAGCCACAAAGAATAGAGATACATATGTTTCTAATACTTTGTTCATCCCTGTTATCCGCTGTATTATAACAAATACCTTTCATACTAACAGCAGCACCGCTTACCACAGTCTAAGTTGAAAAGCCTCTTTGACATAGTGTCTTATAAACTGAATATTATTAGTATCACAAAGCCGGGATTTATTTTAGGGCTGTTGTAATGGATTGCTAAGTTAATTTAAAATACGTAATTGTGTCTGTAATTCAGTCTGTTTATGTCTTTTACCTCTGACTTTCAGCTGTTATTGCTGTGCTTTCTGTGTTTTGTGTGAACCACAGAACTTCTAGTCCTGACTGCTGTTATTGTAGATAATGCGGAGCATTTTTCTGTTTTGTTTAATTTCAAAGGTTTGGTATTGGCAGGCACATATTTCCTCCGAACTGCACACATGCTGTAGCTAACTGAAGAAGAGCTCAACAGAAAAATTGGCAACAAGTCCTCCAGCCCATACAACCACATAGGTCAAATGTTCCTACCCTCTAGAATGACCCACAAGAGCGTTTTCTAAAAAAGTGTACCTACCAGTGTGAAGGAATAGCTAGTGTATGACCGTTAATGGTTGCAGCTTTTAACACTTGATTAATGTTGTGACATAGTTGCAGTTGCACCAAAACTATGTGGTTAGGTTTCAGCAACAAAACTCCTTGGTTAGTTTTAATAAAATGATCATGGTTGGCCTAAAATAAGTTTGTTGATTACAAAGGTAGCATAATGTTTTGGTTTTACTCAGGACACAAACAGAGTTCTCCTGGATGAAAGTCCTGTGTTTGTTTGACCCTCCCTCTAACCCTAAGTGGACTGTGTCACTCATAGACTGTATGATAATAATGGATCAAGCCACTATGATGTCACCCACTGGTCTGTGAGCTCTCGCTTTGAAGCCTCGACTTGGTATTTTGGTCATTACCATCTTGGTTTTGTGGAGCCAGAAGTGACCATGTTAGAGCCATAGGATAGAAGCAGCTTGGGGTAGATCTAATTTATAGGCTGAGATGACACCTCACAGACTGCCTGTCATTCAGTGTGGCCACACCCGTCATCATGCAGAACGTTAGTCCTTAATAACATTTAAATGATTTTTATAAAAATTCACCACCCATTGGGGTCACAGTAGTGGAGTCTATGGAGCCTGACTAGCTCTTGGTGTCAGCCTCAAATGGCCAATTGAGAAACTGCAGTTCTCAGCACTTTCGAGTTGGCTTCATTTTTCAGCCACAGAGGTTTCCACTTGTGTTTACTATGTCACCTGACTTTCTCCTTTGCTCCCGTCAAAAATCACTACAGCCACTAGTGCTCTCACCTAATAAAAAATCGTAAATATGGGTCATAATAAGCTGCTTGTATAAACAGCCTATGTGGTTGTATTTGGAGGACAGTCTCTAAATTTGCCAGGCCAGTATTAGCTTATTGCAGATATATGTGTCTTCAGCTGATACCCAACAATACATTGCAATACTGGAATGCCCATAATATGTCTATTGAGCTCACTAAAGAAAAAGTATTTGCATCTGAGAAAGAGTTAAGTCTTCTATGACCACAGACTCAAATATTACAATGTAATTCCTCAGCATTGACTTTCATTCATTGAAAAAAGGTGTTTGTGGGTGGTGCAGCTGTTACCTGTTCTCACAGTCTGCCAGCCTATAGAGAAGGCGGTCCTGGCCTGCACCATGTACATGGTAACAGGACTGTGGTTGTCAGGTCCAGAGCCCCAGGACAGTTGCACATTGGTGTCAGTAATGTCACTCACCACCAGGCCCTCTGGGGCACCAGGAGGTCCTGCAACACCCAGAAACAAGGAGGGACATTAGCCACACTGCACAACAGCAGCCAAATCAAATGAAATCACCTTAGGTTAGCATGGAAGACTCAGAGCCCACCACAGCTGTCAAGTGATTCATAACTCAGCTAACAATCTCAGTTCAGGGCTGGTGAAGATATAATAGCTGCTACTGGGAGTACCACTCTAATCAATACATTGAATAGTGCAGTTCACTAAGGTTAGACTGATTGTTTACCTATAAGGCCAATGAGTTTATTCAAGCTGAGCTGGAATATATTATAATAAGTATGTTTTCTTTAGTGCACAATCACCTGAAAATAAGAAGTGCTGTGTTCTTGTTAGAATGAGCTATGTATATCCAAATTGGGAGCATATATATAAACTATTTTATTCACAATTTTTACCGGTTTAAATCACCAGGTTTATTTGTTTTGGAGAGAAAGGGACCTCAGCTGATAATTAGGCTCCAGATAAAAACCTCCTGTACATCTGGATCTTAAGTTATCAAAGAAAAAAGGAAAGCACACATTGGCACGGTGTCGGAAAAACACTGATTTGTCACGTGAATCTGCTCGGTTCAGTGTTTTTACTGGTTTTAATCCCCTGGTGCATTTGTTCTGGGGAGGAAGAGACCTGTGCAGATAATCCGGCTCCTGATGTAACAATGAACACTGAAGGGATTCTAACCAGGAGAAGTTTCAGCTGGTTGCAGTCTGCAATTCTTACCACTAGATGTCACTAAATCCCCCTAAAATTTACACAGTGTTCCTGTAAAATAACCCTGCCCTTGAATTGTGATACAACATTATCACTTCTCTGGTCATTTTTTTTTAGCTATGAAAGAGACCATGTTCAGGTCAATCTTGTCAATGAGAGAAACTATTTCTGGCCTGGAGACATGTGCACCTTCACCCAGAGAGCCTGACTGCCCAAACTAGCTAACCAAGAGGAGAAAATCCATTAATAAAGAATAACATTAGAGACCATTAATGACCATGGATTTGGAAAAACAAGGCAGATTTTCAATTGGGATCTCATGGAATTAGGGAAAGCAGCAACATGAGATCAAACAACAGGCTGGGACTTGGGTAACTGACATGAGATTTCCTGCTAAGCCCACAAATCTGCAAAAGTAGCACTGAGCCCTCAGCGGGACTACCTGCTGCTGGAAGAAGATCACTGGGTATCAACAATGCTCCGTTTCAGATTATGCATACAGAAACATACAATCGTTATGTAAAAGCTGCTGATGTCACGCTTTGCCAGTCTGAACCACCCAGATAACAGTATTATTTTCCTCTCCAATTGGTTATCCATTTTAATCATGGCTGACTGACTGTGATTGGCACAGCTGGTTACAGTGAAATAGATCAGGCCAATAGTGTGACTGGCTGAGAACATAAGAATGAATCACCACACCCCTCCAATTTATATTCCGTGACATTTTTGGAGCATACTGTACTGCACTGTGCCATCATATATGAAATTCAGAGCTGTGAGTGTATATGGAATTTGCCTTTTCACACACAAACTCACACTATCAGGACTTGTCTCGGGGCATACAAGACAAGTTTCATGACTACCAGCTGCACTTTCTTGCCCTCTCGTAATGTTTACCACAATTACTCTGCCATTTTCTGATACTAACCAAGAAAAGAAAAGTTGTTATAACCATGTTATAACCTTGTCATATTTACCTTTTGATAAAAATTAAATTAGCTGCCCTCAATGTCATGTGTTTTGTTGTGGTATCAAAAATAGTATCAAATATTGATATTTTTCAAGGTGTAGTATTAATGTTAGAAATTCCAGTACTGTACCATATAAAACATATAGACCTTTTCATCGCTTTGTGTTGCTAGGGCAACAATTTTGGTCCCTGTTTACTTCGTGTGAGCTACCAAGGAAACTACTATATAAAAGGAGGAAGGGTCATGACGTCAGTGGCAGTGTTGGTCAGACAGAGCCATGATCTGTTTGGAGACCATTAACAAGGGAAACAAACACTCACAAATAGATAAACAAATGTCCGTCAACATCATGTAATGTGTGTTATACATTTTCTGGAAAGACTTTCTAGTCAAAAGTGAAACAACAGAGAAGCGGCACCAAACGCTGTCACTGACATCATGACCTTTCCTCCCCTTATTCATTCTTTACTCATTTGTAACTTCCAAACAAGGAAAAATTCTGTCCAAAATAATGCATCAAAAGTCAAGTAGGAACCTTGAATTAAATCAATCTCATGCTAGAACATCAGTCTCAAATATATGTGCAGAGTTATTTAGGATACCAAAGAATTATCATCAGATATGTCCTTCACAGAATATATGCTGTTGAATTTGTTGAAAACCTACTTTACAAAGTGTTTTTATTCTTGCATGAAGCTAGTCTCTGATCTTATTGGATAGCCCTGAAGCTCCCGGAGTAACTTAACCATGTCTAATAAAAGGTAAGTGTGATGATCATAGAGCCCATGGCCAAAAAAAACCCAAAAAACAGAATAATTAATTTAAAAACTTTCATGGCTGTCAATCAAAAAGTCTATTAAAGCTGTTTATCTCTGAATCTCTGAAAAGTGACATCTTGGTGATACAGTTCTTATCTGACAGCAGTGAGATGTGTGTGTCACAATCTGAAGAAACACACTCTACAAGAAAAAAAAAAGGATCTGAAATCTCCATAGACAGTCCTACAAAATGACAAGCACTGTAAGAAAGGAGAAAGAGGCATACCTCTGACAATTAAGTCTGCTGCTGCAGAGACAGTGTCAACTTCAGTGTGTACCATACACACATACTTCCCAGAATGCTTTAGCTGAATGTTCCTCACCATCAGGTCACCTGCAAATCCCTGAATACAAAGACACATTCGCAGAAAAGTATTGCAGAGGAAGAAAAACACCAAAAGTAGCAAAGTCAAAGTCAAAAGAGGAAGTATGGAAAATCCTCAGAACACATTAAATTTCTTTCTCAGTCATACGCAGTAAATCCTCCACAAAAGAATCTTGGAAGAATTCACCACAGTACGACTAGAAAAAAAGATGACATGACAGTCTAGCAAAACAAATTAATTCAGCTTTACATTGTAAGCAAGGCTACACAAAAATGACTTGTTTTGAAACTGTTTTTTTTTTCTCTTTGGATCAGTGTTTACCCTTACAGCTCAGATGAATGGCTCTAGCAGGACTTGTTAGTGTTGCTTTTTGCACTTTACTGCTGTGCGCACACACACACACACACACGCTTTTTATCAAAACTTTTTTGCAGCAAAATACAGAAATCAGTCCCTTTGTGTAGAAAGCGAAAGGCAGGCTAAACAGCTGTTGTGATTATGTTCACTGTGGAAATGTCAGTGCTGTGCAGAGACTTGAGTGGGCCTGGTGTGCTCGATCAGAGGGAGCATAAATCTTGTAATTACAAACATTTAGGCTCCTTTGTTCGGGGAGAAATTGATTGATTTGCTCATACAGTGAGATCACCTCCGGTATAGAGAAATGTCATCCCTGTTTACAGGTTTTCCCCTCAGACATAACACACAGTAACACCTGCTGGCTCTATGAATTAAGTGTACACAGTTTCTGACAGATGGTCTTAAAGGTAACTCTAAAATAACAATCCCCTTTGTGCTCCTATACAGTGGTGCCCCCAAGAGGGGACTAGTGGGGGCCTTGCCCACCCTGATACAATTGCTGGCCCTCCTATGGCCACCAGCCACAAGGGTATGGCACACTGATCTTTTAAGCTGGTGAAAATGTTGTGGTATCTTTTGAAACTAGATGACCTAAGGCAGAGGTTCTCAACCAGGGGTCTGAGAACTCCCGGGGGTCCTTGAGGAAGTTCTATGAGGTCCCCGGGAAAGTAGGAAATAGCTTATTTTAATTATTTAATTCACTATAGGAGTGAGCCCAATGTGAGTAAGGATCATAATAATGATTATTCTAATGAGATTTCACTGCCACACCCATCTCCTCAACTATAGTTGACAACGATAGAACTCTAGTCTTAATCACGTCTAACAACCAAAGTCTTTTCAGATGTAATTCCCTGAAGCGAAATCTTATTAAAATGGCTGTCTAAGACCTAATGTGTATCAATTTAAGGGGTCTTTGACACGAAAAAGGTTGAGAACCACTGACCTAAGGCGTCCATTGGTACCAACCATGCCATGCTAGTTTTGAAGTGGGCTAAATAACAGTCCAAATTGAGGCTAAATTTTGGTGAGGGAACAACTTCAACAACAGCATGGCCATTTTCAAAGGGGTCCCTTGCACTCTCACCTCAAGAAATCTGATTGAAAATGGGTTCTATCGGTACCAACAACTCTCCCCTAAACTTCAAATTAAAGGTGTACATTTGTCTTTTTAAGGAAATGAAGTCATGCACGTGTATATAAAGACACAACACATTTAAACAGGATTTTGTTAACTTTACCAGTATTAGTCTATGCACATCAATTAATTAGCATGAACTGTTAAGTTAAAAAAGCATATTAGTGTGTAATTCCTTAACTCTTCATATTGACATAGTTTTCAATTAGCCCATATACCAGCATAATATAACTCCAATTCAGTTATGGCTTTTGATTTTGGTGTGCCGAACCAAATTTTGGAGACGCCACTGCTTTTATGTTGTCATTCCTTCAGTCTGACGTTCACTTAAAGGAATAGTTTGACACTGTGAGAAATAACCATATTCACATATATTTACTGAGAATGAGATGAGAAAATTGATGCCATTCTCACATGTGTACATAAGGGAGCTGGAGTCAGGAGGAAGTTAGCCTAGCTTAGCATAAAAACTAGAGGCAAATCAGAAATTCACTTACCAGTGACTCAAAAGCTCACATAAAGCATAAGACTTAAAATGGGGAGAGAGCAAGCCTGGCAAATGCCTCTATCCAACCTCACTCAAGCTCACTAATTACCACATTATCTCTCCTCTAGCCAATCTGTCCAGATTTTTTTCTTTGGTACATATAAAGCAAACATGATATAACATGTTAATTACTGAGATTTAAAGGTTTTGGTAGATGGCTTTTGTTATCTCTGGACAGAGCAAGGCTTGCTGTTCCCCCTTTTTTCTAGTCCTTGTGATAAACTAGGCTAACTGCGTCTTGGCTTCGGCTCCATACGTAATGCACAGACATGAGAGTGGTATAAATCTTCTCATCAAACTCTCAGCAAGGAAGCAAATGAGCATTTTCCCCAAAATGTCAAACTGTTATTTTAAGATTATGTACATCTGTTTCTTCTATGACTGAATAGCTACAGTAGGTCCCCTGGTATTACAATGCATGTTACCATTGTTTTAATGCATATACTTTGAATCCAGGGTTTGATGAAGAATTAGATGGTTGAGAAGCATTTTGGAAAATTCATTGCACACTATAATCATCCATGAATATCACAGGCTGTCACAGAAACAAAGTGGCAGAAAAGCACAGGTCTAAGAAGCTTTGATATCAGCGCTATCTTAAAAAACTGATGTAGGTCACATCCTTAGCACTGATTTTTTATTTTATTTTTTTTGCCTAAAATCCTAAAGAACTAGTGTTCACCCATATTATACGTACCCCTCCAATCATCTCAAAGTGCTCCTGCCTGCTGAAATCAATGGCTTTCCCATTGAAAAACCACTTGAAAATGGGACTCAGGGACGAATCACTGGACACCTCGCATGGCAGCACAAGGCTCTGTCCCACAGTAGCATCCAAACTCAAGGGTGGTACTATAATCTTGGTAGGCTCTGCAGCATTATGGTAGAAAAAAGGGACAATTATTTGTTACAGTATGGAGCACTGTATCTCTATAAAATCCAGCGAAATGAAGAAGGTAATAAAGCTTAATTTGCCCAGAATAGTGCGACAGATTCTGCTCTATCAGTGTAATTAAGTGACCTTAAATAACTTCACTTAGAAAGCGAATGCCTCCCATAACTCAGTAATGAATAATTAAGCACACTGCAATCACACTGTCAACTAGAAAGGAAAAAAGAACTCTCCCTCTCTATAATCATCATTATTTAAAAACCCAAATCTGAAAATGCTACAGCAGCTCTTTTTAAATTAAATGTTAGTGACAAAATATTCCTCACTCACAGCCATAGACGGTGGTGGTTTGCCCCACTCTGCTACATGAACAATAACTCACAGCTGACAAAACCATGGATGACTTATACGTCTGTCAAACCGGCGGGAACATAAAACTGCTATATATTTCATTATCAATTTCATGCTTGAGCTAGAATTTTTTTCCCTTAACAAAAGTTTAAACCCTTGGCTTGAAAGGTACTGCAGTGAAAACCTGTGGAGAAAAGAAAAGAAATACCTTTCACCACCAGTGTCCCTGTGCTGCTGGATGTTCCAAAATGGTTTCTGGCCACACACGTGTACATGCCTCCATCAGATTTGGAGATGTTGGTGATGCGTAGAGTCCCATCCTCCATGATTGTCTGTCTGAGAAGAGGGACAAAAACTGAAACAGCCCATCACTGGCTCTCTCATTCAGTTATCAATTCATTAGTTGTTAATTGAATGAAAAGTGATGATAGGAATCAAATTAGAAACTACTTCCTGTCTGAGATATGATATCATTTCTCTATTATTCGCCTTCTGAACTTTTTTTCCCCCCATTTATTTCATTTTGAATGAAGGCTTCAGAATCTATTCCAAAAGTCTATTTGCACGCCTCAGAAGATAACAATTATCTTAGCTGAAGCAGAACAGATTTGCTGTAGGGTCAGCACAGTATTGACAACACAATAGCTTAAATGCACATATTAATAGGATACACAACAGGCCACCAGGGCCAGGCCGGACGATGATAGGGAGAGGAGAGCAGCACTGGAGAGAGGCAATTTGAATGGGATCTTTACCTGCAGCCTTATCGCTCTACAACATATGGAGATAGTATCAATGTGCTATAAGCCATTTCTGAATAGTATTAACATGAAGAAATATAGAAGCACTTGAAAAAAAATGTCAGGCTGGTCTCATGGGAGAAATAAAGTGGGAGTGCGATGAGAGCACTTGAAAGAAACGTGACTAAAACAACGATTACACAAAGGAATTTTGACCCCATTGTTGTCTGGTTGTAACAGCTTGTGACTTACTTTCATGAACTACATTTGCCTTTGTTGTAAGATTCTCTAGTGAAAATGTGGCCAATTAATTGGATTTCACACTAAAAGTGTGAAAAATATTTGTACTCAAGGGCAGAGATTGATGTAAAACAATTTTATTTTTACAATATTAAGACATATATACATCCATACAAAATTAATGTAACTCCAACTTCTTAATCTTTGTATTGTTAAAGTTTTATACAGTAACATGTTTTGCTTGCTTACATATTTATTTTTATACCCATCCAGTGACGCAGACAAGGGTGTCATTTTGTTTAAACATTGTGAGGGAAACATATGAACTGGGGGGGTCTGGGGCAGTGGTGCCGGCAGCCGTAATCCTGTACACACTGTGCGTACATTTTTTCAATGATTCATCATCCTATCTCGAAAATAGAATTCTGACAAAAGCAGTAGATCATGTCTTTGGGTTCCTGTTTACTGATGAATGTGCCTGAGATGCATTTTTTGGCTGTGTTCACTCACTATGATGCAATTACATTTGGATGCCGATGATTGGCACACGTGTCACAGGCCAGAGGTCAGTGTGCGATAAACATTTCTGGCGCTCAATTGTGATGCTAGCAATGTTGTTTTACTTATCTTGTGTGTTAGCAAGTAAAAGTAGTTTGACATGAGCTAATGAAAACAACAGAGCATTTTTCAAGCTTTTGAAATAAGAAAGCCACCAAGCTTCAGCAACAAAGAACATGAAGAAAGCAGCAGTATGAGCACCAAGTCTGCTAACGTTACTGCTGTTACAACGACAGAGGCTAGCAGCCAGCTACATGTGCAGGATCCTCTCGCTTTGCAAAGCAACGAGCCCCTGAAATCTGCCGGGGGCCGCTCTGCAGGAGTTTGATGCCACAGGGAGACGCAGACTGAACTTTCAAATCGGTAGGAATACTACTTAATCTTCTCATCTGGCCTTTTTATTGTTTATTGTAGCAGCTTGGTTTGGGCTTCATGTTACATATTGTCACTATATATTTTTAAACAATTAGCTAGCAAACATGCTATTTCTAAACAGTGTGTTCAGGCTGTCTGTTGTTAATTAATGGGAAAGGTTAATTTTGAAGGACTATGAGTTAAAAGTTTGGGTCAAGCATAGAAGCTGGAGACTATTATGTGTACTATTAATTTATCATACAGAAAGTTAAAACTGGCAGGTGAGACATTTATTCATGTTAATAATAGCTGGCTGTTAGGCTAGCTATATAGCTGGGAAGTTTTCTCCTCTCTCTCAGCTTATTGGAATGAAGTCAGTTCGAAGGCCTTTAGTCATGCTAACTTATTCGCATGACAATAAGTAGGTAAGGCAGCTAAAGGGATGTCACTTAGTATGTTTGTCAGTCATACCACTCATGAAGTACAGGTTTTTCAAAGCTTTCAAAGTTTTTTTTTGGGTATAGGCTGGCTGGGGTTTTTAAACTAGGCTATTCGTTTAAACCATGCATCCTTAATTAATGTTAGACTATAAGATATTGTTTGCTAGTTAATTCTTCTAACCTAAAACTGTGGATAATTAACAGATCCATCACCTCCACTCTGAATAACTGTGATTGTCGGTTATTTTTCAAGCTATTGTATCCATTGGACCAACGCAAGTGTGGTTTACATGGGAATGCAACCCTTGAGACTTTTGACATGCGGAGGTGGGTCTAAAGTAGGTTAGAAAAACAACAGATACTCTGGGGCTTATGTGGTTTTCACTAGTAACAAAAATATTCCGTAAACAACAATATAATATCAATAATTTAAAAAACACTACCAACACGGTCCCAACTCATTGAATACCTACGCAGTTAGTGTCCAGATACCAAAACACAAGCATTTAGCGGCAGTATGAGATGCCCTGAGTAGGGGCATTTTTTGACGTTCTAAGCAAATGCCATGGTATAAAAGGTGACAAAGTTCAGAAAGGTCAAGCAGGTGGAGAAGTGGACTGGTTAAACAAACTCAAGACTTTTAACCAGGAGACTGCTGTTTGTGTCTTGTGTGAAACCAAAAGTCAATTTAACATTTAACATGTGTGCTACTACATGTAACATACTACACTAGTGACATATGTCATGTGACATTACATTACGCTTGTAACAACTGTATTTATTTGAGGCTAAACCATTTTCAAACCTTTTTTTTTCTCAAACCATCATGTTCTTTTGTTGCCTCAACCCAAGGAAGTAAAACAAAAAGTTATGGTTTTTACAGATGTTCCAAGTTTATTTTGAAAAGAGACTGTGTGCACTTAATGAGGGGACAATGTACATTCACTGTGAAAACGGAGGCTTATTTCGAAAAAATACAATGCATGTAATGAGGGCAAATTTACAAGCTGTCACTAAGCATCCAAAACTGACGCTGGAGGGTACCTACAGCATTGACATGTAGGGCCACTGACCAAGCATTGGAGTGAGAATGTGTTGCCTTATTTAGACATATGAAGGGACCCACCAACATAAGTCATTTGCGTTATTAAGAATGTCTGTAATTTTGAATGAGGTTTTTTTGATTTTCTTGAAAAGAAGTTCTGGTTTCATTTTGGCTCGCTTTACAGGATACTGTTATGGCAGGGAAAAAAAGTTCTTTATGGAAATGAACAATTTCAGCTTTATCAGAGCACAAGTCAAAACAAACACAAAGGGTATATATGCTGTTAATTTCTTATCAACATATTTCATTTCATTTCAACTTTAAAAATCCTACATCATAAAAAAATCCAATGATTAGAACATCTAGTTTTAAATGATCAACTAGAGTCAACATTAACTTCATAGAACATCTTCTATTAGCATGTAGGGGCCCTTATGTAATGAATATACTTTGCATGATCAAATTATCATCCCTGAATTTGAAATATCTGCGGATATTCAAAACCACTCTGTCAACCACTCTCACTTATCGCCTCCTGCATCGATTTTTGTTTCAAATACTACCAGTCACTTATACTTCCATTTACATAATGTCCGATGAGAAAATTTTGTCGGACAGATTGTAATTCATATCTCCACTCTGCGCTCGCTGGCCCTAATACTTCAGTTAGCTACCTCACATTTACATTTCAATCAGTGATTATAGCCTCTCCTCCTCTCACCCCGCTGAAAGTAAATACAGGACTCCACTATCTCGCACTAAAATGCATTTGGTGGGACCAGAGGGAAAGGCATGAATATTCTGTCTGGTACATATTTACCATGTGCTGCTAAGTGTCACATGCTGCAAGTGCATCCTTTAATAGCTCACTGCTCTGTATACAGCACAGCGTGGCACTAACACTGCCAGGAGCCTCAGACGTGCTAAAAATGTCTCATTTTGGCTTAAAGTGTCCACCAAATGGCATGTGACATGTTCTCTGAGGCGGCTGTTTAGCGTCCAGTACACTCACTCTATCTATACTGATGATTTTGTTTTGTTTGTTCAAACCTACGGCCTCACGCTTTGGCTTTATCTTGTGGTGTGTTTCTAGAATATTAGTGGGCAGAAAATGAAACTCCTAACACACACACACTGCTTCCTGCAAGTTTTCACACAGCTGCAGACATTAAACACATCATCATGGAAAAGGTCAAGCAAGTGGAAAATGTGTCTATTGTTAGTTTACTGTTGACCGCAAGTGTGAAATGAACATTTGACATGTTTGTTCGTTGGTGTTTGTGCATAGATGGCTCTGAGCATAATAGAGGAACAAAATGCTGTATGTTTTATAAAGCTGACACCCACACAGGCAGCTGCTGATGACAAATGTCGGGCTCCCTGCAGTCGGAGTGAAGCCTCGCACATGAAGCAGGTTATATCTTCACTGTGCTGGAAGCCACCGTAGGAAAGTCTGCTGCGTTTGGAAAAGCTCACTTCCATGTCCTCCACCGCTGGACGCCTGCTGTCTGTTGACTTCTCTGTCGGTGGTAACCCAATATCCAACTTCATAGGGAAAAGTCTGTCAGCTGATGAGTCATCGTGAAGCTTACAATCATTACTTTTTAATTGCTCTTTGAGTGGAATTTTCTTTGTGTCGGGCCCTGGCACAGTAAGGTGAGTTGGGAACTGTAAGGCTCAGAGGAGAATTGTTTGCATGTTTTCTTGTTTGCTTGTTTTGGAATGACTTTGCAACCCATCTATCATGCAGCAAGGAGGAAAAAAAGGACAAATCATAATAATCACACTTTGCCACAAACTGCTCTCCCCGGCCTTCTGTTTTCCAAGTCTGGTTACACACATGTTGGCTCCGCAGAATATTCAATAGACATTTATAGGAAATAAATTAAGAGATGAATGCAAACCATATGGCATTCGGAGGTTTATTTGTAAAGCCCCTGCATCAAAGCTTTTTCCAGATCACACCATATTAGCTATGTTTTTCCAGTCCAGCAAAATCAGGAAGGTAACCACAGACTTTCCTGATGGGAAACACATGAGCGGCGGTCCGCAGAGACAGGGAGCCTCATACATGGACAAGGCATCGTCAGGGAGCATCAGTGAAAACAATTATTCCCTGCATGTCTGGATGTCATATGTCACCCTGGGTTGACTTTAATAGGCGATGGAGCTGCGTCACCGCTCGGAGAAACCTTTTTAGCCTCGGAGTGAACCCCCCGCTACATTCTCACTTCTTTGCATGTGAGGCAGCCTGGATGCCGGAGCGGGGTGTGGGCTTGAAGACAGACCGGGAAGGGAGCCAAGAGGAAACGACAGTGCCCAGGGTATACACTTCCACCCCTGCATGAACACAAGACCCCCCTTCCCCTCCCCTCCTTCCCCCCTAAGCATTTCATATAGGCTAGACAAGTTTACGGTTTCGTGCATTTGAGTGTGACAGCAGCAGCCCTCCTGCGTGTGACGGGCCCAACAGCAGCGGTCTGCCGACACTCAGGGTGGTTTCTCCTTCTTCGCTGTTGATCTTGGGCTTGCGCTGCACACACGCAGAGGGCCTGCCAATGTCAGACGTGGAGCGCCACACCACTGAGAGTCCACAACTTTAACCAGGAAGGTATTATTTTTGCTGTGGAGACACACATTCTCTGCAAGATGTTGAGAGCGAGCCTGGGTTGTGGTCGCTTCTACAGAGCTTCAAAGTCTTGAATCTGCTGTGGAAGTGTTAGTTCTTGTGCCATTTTACAATAAAGACAACATGGTATGGGGTCATCCCTCTCATTTCTTTTTTTTCATAGATGCTCATAAACACACACAGATAAATGCGCTATATGCTCAGAGTGATCAGATCCTGCTGTGCGCCATCGGGCAGTTTACCTCAGGACCAACTGAAAAGCACTTCCAGGAAAAGAAAAGCCAGGGATTCCTGCTGAGGGAAAATGCATCAAAGCGCCTGACTTAAGGCTATAATTAGCCACTGTGGTGTTTGAAATGTGGAAGAATGGAGTCTTTGGAGGAACTGAATTGTTTATTTATTTACGTTTGTTGTTTTAATTTTCCCTCCAAATGAGCACATTTTTCACGAGGATTGAGTTCGCTGTGGCGCACTTAATTTGCTGTTTGCCGGTGGTACTATGTGCAAAAAACAAGCACAAGAGGTGCCATGCTACAATAAGTGATTTTTATGTTTATCGGAAAGAAACTCTGTTCTGTGTTTCAGGTCATGTAACAGACGGGGCGTCCTCTTGGCAGAGCGGAGCAGAGCAGCGGCTGTGGATAAATACAGTCAGTCCATTCTCTAATGATGTATGAAATCCTAAACTAATACAAATGTATGACCTGCTCTCCCTCTGTCTCCTGTCTCGTGAACCAGCCAAACCAGTGCCCCTGCCGCTGGCGTACAGCACACCACGGATGAAAACCACTGCCTTCAGAAGAACTTCACTATTGTCTTCCCTTGAGAGAAGAGGAAAAACTCTTTTGCCATCGACACATCTGCTGACAGCTCACCAGCTTTTCTTGAGTAAAACGATTTATAGATGTTTAAAATTTACTGATGTTTTCATGCACTGTGTGTGGGGAGTTTTATATAAGGCATACTCCACAACCTGTTAGAAAAAAAAAAGTCCCGGTTGTAAAATAACCTTCGGTGCCACAGATTCCATAAAAAGGAAAACATTACTAACAGCATGATCATTTTTTATGTATGAATGATATTTGCACAAGTCAAACTGTTTCACAGCTCCGGTTTAATGTGGAACTATGCTTTAACTTGAACGTTGCCATCAGAGCGCACAGGGAACGGCTGATCAGCTCACATGGAAGCGTTTCAACTCCCAGCAATCACGGCTCAGTTTACTCTGGCTACTCCACACGTTGCACCTTTGCAGCACCTCATCAACACAATGAAAAACAGAGAAAGTCATTTGTGTGTGTTGGCAGCGGAGGAGCTGTCTCTCAATCAGAGTGGAAGCACGACTGTCAGAGACGGTCTGGGAAACATGCAACGTCCCTGTTGAATTGCTATCTGTAGCTTTATCAAATCTTCACACCGGCATGTTTCTCAGCAAAGGATCAAATAACCTTCAGCTGCAATATTTCCACCACATGAAGTCAGTCATGAAAAGCTAAAGAAAACCACCTCACCACATCAGAAAAACTAAAGATAACCATAGCTTGCATAGAGTTGATTTAAAACAGGTATGCACACGCTGTCCAACAGGAAGAAGTGTTTATAAATGGTCTCGCTCAGTAATTCCGAGTGACTGGATCCATAAGGAGTGTAAATTTGTTTCTGTCTTTTTCATCTACAAAGGCAGAAGGCAGTAGCAACTGGTTGCCTAGAGAGGCCTGCCAAGTCAAATGATATTCTTGGGTTTCCATCAACTTCCCCTAAATATGGACAACAGATTCTTGGTTTGAAAAACAACACATTCATATTGTGCCACAGTGGAGGGAAAGATATGTGAAGAATGGTGACGATAAGAAGTACATTTATTAACACTAACAATCCACAAAAAATACTCTAGATAACAAAAAGCACCTGGGACAATCCAGCATTGTTGTGTCCTGACTGTATGTGTCTTACCACAGTTTGAGATTCCATAAAAATCACAACCAGTTGAACAAAAAGACACGCCAGCAATTTAGCACTCATTTAGTTAGCGTTTGTAATACCTTAACAAGAGCTTCATGTCAGCTACATGACAAATTCATGAATACTGATTCAGTCCCTGTGTCAGCTTTCATTAGCTGCTCAAGTGATCCTGGTCTCACTCCTGATAAAGAAAAGGGACAGTGTATTATACCAAATGTTTAAAGCGTCAAGGTCTTACAGCCACCTTAAATTGGAAAAACCGAGATCCTGTGGTGGATGACAGTTTGTGTTGTGAGTGATACTGAACTAATGTATACATTTTGGTTGTGACCACAACTTACTGATTGTCATAAGCCACTTCTGAGATCATTACTTAAGTAGTGATGAAGTGATGCAGTTAAAGATTTTAGGGCCTGTACACGTTTGTTTGGCTTTTAAATTCATTGTTTTCATTTAGACGCATGGAAGTAGCACTCAAAAGAGTAGAGTGATGAGTGCACAAGCATCACTAAAAAAGCAGCTGACAGCTGCGTCCTGAGATAAACAAAGTTAAACTTTTGAATACAGCAATGCTCACCTGTCACGTCATTTGATGAAGAAGAACCAATCACAGCCCCCAAATATCTTTCCTTCTGTAAATATCCATCGATGCTAAATATGGAGGAGAAGTTGATGATTTTGGTGCAGGGCAACCCAGAGCTTTAGATCTGTCCCACGGATAACATTTTAATACTTTAAAAGCAAGATCAACTTAAGACTTTTGGTAAGTAGGCTATCATACGGTAGCATGGTAAGGTCATCTTGATGACGTGAGCTCAGTATTCTGTTTCACTCTTTGTATCAGTCTGGCCCCACTGCTGCCCCAAACATCTTCTAGAAATTAAAATCCATTTGGCACTGTAGTTGACAACACAATCAGCCAATCAGGGACTGTGTTGTAGCTGATGAGGTAAGATGCGGGCCGGCGGGCCAGCTTGCAGAACCGCTTGGTGGCTCTCAAAGCAACAAGTGCCAACTCTAATGTTAGTAGAGTAAACACAGTTATAAGTGAAGTTATTGCAGATATAGAGTCAGTGACAACAAGAACAACAGTATACACTGGAGCTTCTTGGAGGAAAATACATCTGTGCTGTTAATCCAACTGGGTTTCGCAAAAGCTGGATTTTTTTAACTGGCTCTGTTGGTGACAAAGAAGATGTTCCCTGTTGTTTTGTTACACTGATTGGCTGAAGGAGTTTGTCCGTCAAGATAAGCATTGGCAATGTTTGGGGCGATAATGAGGCCAGACTGATACAGGGAGCGAAAAAAAAAAATGCTGGGCTCACGTCATTAGGATGGTCTTACCAGGCTGATGATGGTGCTGGTTATGGTAGCTTTGCAACATCAGGCACATTCTGCCTCCACGTTCTTGAAAGTTGGTGCATGAGTCGGACCCAGCAGCTGTCCTTGCGTTTTCAAGGTGGTAAAAGTTGCAGCATGTGTCCCAGCCCCTATGACTTTATGAAATTTGGCACTATCATTCCAATGTAGGAAAATTGCTAATATTATAAACTGTAAAATTCAAAATTGACAGTCTGTAAGCACAACAGGGTATGCCTTGTACTCCAGTGGGGGCATTCCTAAAATGTACCATCAGTCTTAGCCATTGCAGGCCTTGCCTCATCAGCACATTACTACTGTTTACTGTTCTCTGTGGTAACGCAAAAAAATAAACTAGCATGCTGTACTGAACAGATAAAAATACAAACTCTCTGAGAGCTAATGTGTGGAAGAATTTTGCATTCTACAAGCCTGATCCTCCAGCTGAACTGCCATTTCTTCAACTCATCATGCTTTAGTAGCCTACCTCTGTAGCAGGCATTGGGGCTTATTTTGCTTTAATTTTGCTACAACTAATCAGCAGTGAGTTAAGACATCATTTTCATTCAGCACAGAAGCAGTGTTGGAGGTTGCCAAAAATTAGTGAACTTTTTTTAAAGACATACTGATTAAGTATCAAGCTAGGTAACTAGCAAGCTATGTTGTAGAATGACATGCTCATTCTTATCTGAAATTTCATTGTAATTTCCCGTTTGATACATGGTTATGATAAAATTATCAATTAATGCAACTGAATTAAAGATGAGACTTTGTAAACTGCAATGGCCTTACACATATGTAACAACAATTAATCTGAAAGGTATTAAACTGTAGTATAGTAGGATCACGTATTCCAACAAATGTTAGCTCTCATTCATATTGATCTTTTGATATAGTGACAGCCTACTTAAAAAACCATTAGATGACACTGGCCATAAAAAAGCATTCAGTATATTGTTAAATCAAGCAGTATTGAAACAACATCATCATTCCATCATTCTTTATGTCCCAGTAGTATCCGAGAAACCCTGTGAACTTCAAACCCAGTAACACACTGAGACAGAAGCTTGTCCACCCTAAGGACAAAACATCCAGGCATAAGCAGAGTAATGTAGTGTATGCAGTTAAGCTCAGGAATGTACAGATTTGTACACTGGTGAAACAAACAAACAACCACTCCACAAACGCATGGCACAGCATAGGAGATCCAGCTCGTCAGGTCAAGACTCAGCGGGCCATTTACATCTAAAGGAGAAGGGACACTCCTTTGAGGACAGTAATGTTCACGTCTTGGTCAGAGAAGAAAGATGGTTGGAAAGAGGCGTGAAAGGAGCCATCTATGTCAAACTGGAACGACCATCGTTAAACAGAGGAGATAGCCCACGACACTACTTATCACCCACCTACAATGCAGTTTTGGTATACCTCCCCAGATGATTTTACACCCATTCACTCCCAGTTCCATCTAACCCTAGCAACGCACATGATGGCCAGGTGGGTCGATGACTCACTTGGCCCGCTCAACAACTCTGCTAGGGTTCACACCCACACAGAGTTTAAAGCCTGCGACTTTGCACCAGTCTGTAAGAACTGAAGAGGCTTCTTGGATGAGAGGTGAAACATTTTCAAGCAACTCAAGCCAGTGCAGTTGCCTACAATACAGCACTTAAATTTACCATGGCCTGGATGACTGAGAATCTTCACCGACATCAAGCAGTATTCCTCCTCAGAGGTTCTGTGTGCAACATTCAGAGCTTTGAGATAGCAGTGAACCACTATTTGCTATGTAAGGATAAAGTAGAGTAATAGCATCCTGAGCAGAGAACGCTACTTCTGTGTATGTTTTAGTCTGAGCCTCTTCTCTGTGAGCATTTCAGTGCACATTTGTATCTAACTAGCTAGCTCGCAGCTTTGCACTGCACCCATACAATGGTTACTGCTGTTATTGTGATATGTCGTTATGGAAGTGTCCATCTGCTGGTCCCAAACTTGCATTTCTTAGAATAGTGAAGGCATGGCCCACCCTACTCTGCTTTACTCTGCCTCTGATTGGCTTACCGTAACATTCTTACCCTAACCCTAATCAATCTCACTCCTCTTGCTTTAACCCAACCAGCCTGCCCCAAAGGCAATTGGTACGAGCCCCCTAGTTAACACTGTTAGCTCTGTCAGCACTGTTGGCAATGTTTAGTGCTGTTTATGGAGTTAGCACCGTTAGCTGTTGGCCATCTTGATGTACTTATACGCTTTGAATTTCACATAGAACTTCTTTACTAATTTTAGTTAGAACATCTCATGGTGTTCATTAACTGCCCTTTACCTCTCTGTCCTCATTCAGTTACTGTCCAGCAAATGTTGCCACAATTTATCTACTTATTTCTTTAATTTCCCCATTTGAGTGTGCTGACTTTTGAACTGGCATTTTTTTTTCAATGAATAATATGACACTGAGTGTGCTCTGAGTTTCACTTGATATTGTCTTTCTTATTTGTTCTTTCATTTGACTCCACTTGAACGTCATTTAAAAAAACAAGCACAGAGAGAGTTGATTCCCATCCTTGCTTAAAACCCTCTCACACTAATCAGCAATTCATCAGATCCCTTGTCTTTGTGTTCGCCCGCTTCAATAACTCTTACAACAGATGAGAGTCACCTCCAAATAATGTCTTCATCACACAAGTGCAGAGCACAGAAATTCCCTGTTTCTTTATCCAATGTCAACAGCTGACAGTCTTTTCAAGTCAAATGCGGTGTCAGTTTCAATAATTAAAGCTGTTTGTATTTCAAATAGAATATTTCATTTACAAAAAAAAAGTCATATGTAGAGCAGTAGCATTGGATGGACAGCTTTGCATCAATGATAGAAAAGAATAAGCGCACAAAGCCCACCACCCCTCCACCCCTCCACCCGTGAAAGTGATTACATTTTATGATTAAAAGGAAAAATAATTGAATGCCCCTGAAAAACTCCAGTTAA
>JAPZEB010000012.1:33206684-33218272 GCA_029783705.1 Chaetodon striatus | reverse complement strand
TCCTATAGGAAATCAATGCATGGACAAAATGTCAAATAAATCATCACAGAAACCACAGTTTGCTACGATTTTTATGTCGGAACATCAACAAACACCACTGACCACTCGGTGAGTTTCATGGCTTTAAAAACGAACTTTTAAGGTGGTTTTAGGACAGATGTACACATGGCTATAGACAGCATTGTTAAGTCAGGCAGGGAAAAGCCAAATTCTCTCAAATTCTCAGAGGAGGAGCAATTGTCAAGATTTTGGTCTTAACCACTCTATTTCATCAAAAACAACCCAGGAATGGGGCTCAAAGTGCAAAATACCAGACTCCTCCTTTAAGGAGGAGGTCGTCTTACAAGTGCATGTATGCAGGGATTTGTCCCGAGAAACATTAACTACCTCATATTCGCTCCAATCATCCACAACTAATGAACTCTGTGTTTCTTTGTTGTTGGTCTCTCTGGATGGGTCTTCCTGTATACTCTGCTGGACGTTTTGTTGCAGTAGCAGTTGGTATTGCAAACTCAGCTCTTTGCATGTACAATTTCTTATCGCTCATCTCTCTCCCTCTCTCTCTTTATGTGTTTGTTTTGCATATTGGAAAAGCTCAATAAATAAGATATTTAAAAAACACAGGTAATTTTTTCATCAAAAAAAAAAAAAAAAAATCTTGGTTTCAGCCTCTCTTACTGATTTGCTGCTTTTTTTTAAAAAAAAAAAAACAACTTTTTGACTGATTTATTTAATTTCGCATTGGGTACTTTAATTGTAGTTCGTAAAACAAGTTCCTGATTGTACACTTTTATTTAAGTAATATTTTCAATGCAGGACTTTTAAGAGTATCAGTATTTTTACTGTCTGGTTTTAGTACTGTTACTCAGGTTAAGGATCTGAATGCTTCTTCTACCACTGCTGCTGACACAGCATTTACAGCATCACAACTGTTGTGCGATTGCTGGGCTTTTCATTTTCCTATAACACCAGTACTGACACCCTCGAGAATTACATTTACCTTATTTAAGTTTCTTTAACAGTATATTGATTTCACTATACTGCATAACATCTTCCTCTTACAGCCTTTGTTTGGTGGCATCTCTCCAATTCTTGGGCATGTGCCAAAGTGTTTGCCCATGACACAACACCTGATGTCATACAGTGTTTAGGGGGTGTTACCTATGCTAATAGGTTAGTTAGTATCAAATGGGATTCATCATTCAGCACACCTGGTGAAGAGCAGACATGGTAAAGAACATCTGATGCATCTGGAGTTGGCTTCTCTTATTTTTCTCTTTACAAAACAGTAAGAGAAAATATAGGACACAATTAAAGGTATACCATGTAGGAGTGTCTGTTACTGTTTGTTACTGCTTGCCAGCAAAAGAGCAAGTAAAAGCCAACCCCAGATTGACTGCTGTTTGGCGTTTCGCCTCACTATATTTGGGATTTATCAGCGCTGTATCTCTTGGATGACTGCTGCTTACAGTCTGGAACCTGGTTGCTACCGTTTCTTTATAAAACCCCAACCTCACCTGAGCGCTGTGGGGATACACACCCATAAACATCCCTAACACAGAAAATAAGAAGAAAATAAGAAAATACAGGCAGAGGAAGAAGTCTCTGCAGAAAACTTCACCATCACACACTTCTATTGGGTCATTAGTGATGATTGAGAGAGATAACTTCTTCTATACACTGTTTTTTAGGAAAATCTTGCATAGTGTATCTTTAAGAGCACACTGCTGCTTGAGGCCCACTGAGCATAAATAAACTCCACATTATCCTGACATTCTAAAGCAATTTCATATTGAAAAAATAACTACATTAGATGATACTAAAGCACTTCAGTTGATTTTCTAAAAAAATATAAATACTACATTAGTGGATATGAACTAGTACTGATGAGGAGAAAAAGTTTAGCAGTCATCTCCATGAAACAGGAAGCAAAAATATACAAGGCTCTTACTGTGGAATACAAGTTGCCCTCTGGCAACATTTCGTCCTCTGCTGTTTTCGGCTACACACTCATACACGCCGGCATCCTCCGGGCGAAAATATGGAATTTCCAGAACCCCACTGGAGAGGTTGATTTTAATCTTGCCAGGGAGTGGGTTTCCATCAGCTCTTCTCCATGAGATGGAAGGCACAGGGCTGCAGAGGTCACACACAAAAGGTCATGCTGGCCACATGCTCCTGCTCACACTGACCAGAAGGAGTGCGGCCGTGTTTGTCTGTCTCTTTGTTGTAATATAGCATGTCAGGCCCCATCATAAATTTGACAATGCAATGTGAGGGGCAGAGCAGCATCGTGCTAATGTTTCTGACACTTACTTTCCTAAGGCAAAGCATTCCAGCTTCACTGATGATCCTTTAGAGACTTGAAGGGTGTCGGGAAACTGAACCTCAATCTTTGGCTCGTATTCACCCATCACTGCTGCATGAGGGATAAAAGCAAATCACATCAGTCAAAACACAAAACATGGACATGCAGTTTCCTGTAATTCATATTGGATGTTAGAGCCGTGGCGAGGATGACACTGGCAGAGAGCGAGCGTGCGTGTTGATGCCGTATACAACAGCGTTTGGCTTAGCGGATGGATGAGTTTGGATTACATATCTGCCTCAGCTCAAATCTGAAGTGGTACACATAAACGGTCCTGATGGGGTTTAGTATGTGTGGCAAGCTCCTTGCTGTGTGTGTGCCTGCGTGCATATTTGCCAGCTACATTTCTGGTTATGTAAATGTGTGCCTTCATGCAGACAAAGAGGGTTTCTCGAATACATAACCCTGTATAGTTCAGAGGCTTTGGGATGGTGCAAAAAAACAAAAAACCTCGCTCGTAAGCAAAAGCAAAAACAGTGTCACGCTCAAGACAAGCGATTTATCTCCCATGCTCGCCCTCCCTCCAACAGCGTGTGTCAGTTCAGTGCGCAAGATAACCAGGAGGCAGCAGAGGCGAACTGAGGATGCTTACCGTCCCTCCTCACCACCACAGGAGTTGGAGAGCTGAACACGGTGGCATTGGTCATCATGTTTCTCACTGCACACGTGTAGTTCCCCGCGTCTGAGGCTTCAACTTTGGCTATGTACAAGTTGCCCGTCTTCTGAGAGATAAAACGACGGGCGTCCTGTTTCAGGAAACTTCGCTGTCCGTTGAAAACCCATGAATATTTGATCTCTGAAAAGAAAAAGGTAATAAAATCATATGCACCTTCCGGTAACATTTCCAAAATAACAGCAAGACCTGCAGTAAATATATGGGGAGAGATATTATTACAAACAAATGATGTGATATTGAATTTCTCTGCCAAAAATACAGATATAACATGACTTCAAAGGATAAGGCTGGTGATATTTCCTATTTTTCTTTTTGTCAACAAATCCTATGAAAATACCAACAGCATTAATAAACTGATTGCATAAAGTGTTGTCTGTGTAGCTACAGCCTGCCTATTTAAAGGCCTAGCTAAATGGCAGTTAGAGGGTCCCAAGCTTCTTTAGTTAAAGCCCCCATTATTATGATATTTCATGTGTTCTGGAATATTTTCCTGATTATATTTATTAGCCACACTTTATGCCTTTTTTTTTTAGCACTTTTAAGGTATTTTGACAAGTACTTTTATGCTCAGAGTTTAAAAAAAGAAGGTTGGTCCTAATGTCATAATGTGTGACTATAGGGGAAGACGCAGGCCGTACGTCATCCTCCAAGCTTGCGCAGGTGCCCTCTGCTTCTTACATCTGAGCAGCAAAACCAATAAACATCATTGTGAGCTTGCTAGTCATTGATATAAGCACATACCCACTGAGCAGAAGAATGAGTTGAGAGGTGCTGCTCTCATCCAGTGAGCTAACCTAGTAGCACAAGGCCACCCAGTGAGCTGACAAACAACAGATGATTCACTAGCTATCGTGATGGCTATTTTGCTTGTGTTTATATCATTCTGGAATGTAACAGAGTTATTTGTTTTCATATGTAAGCTAAGAGAGCTCATGCAGTCTGGCTAACTTCCCACTTGGCTGCTCACCACTTGCCTATCTCCCACTTGATGAGATGTGTTGCAGTTGCACACATCTTCAGCTGGGGCAAGGTGCTGGCTCTGCGGGTTAAGAAGCCATAAAGGCACAAGGAGTGTTTCCCACAAAGCAAGTCTTTGATTAAAGTGTACATGGTCTCTTGACCCTCATCATTTTGGGGTATTCATTTTCAGGTGAAGGAAGTGGAGAACAATTCTCTTCCTTGTAACTTATGTTCTATCACTATCCATGCTATAATGATCCTTGCTAATGATTAGACCGGCAATCTGGTTGCCATAGTAATGTTGGTGGATTACATCCAACTATTAACCATATCCCCATCCTCTGTTTGAGAGAGAATATTAATTACAAAACAGAGAGTAACAATGTCTGGAGAAGGGCTGCCAATATAATGTTAGCAGAAATGGGTCAAGCTTGAATGAATCCATCAAAAATGGGTGTGGCTTAGTAAATTTGGCAGGATTTGAAGCAGTAGAAGGAAACATTTTTGCTAAGTGACATCCAAACCCACACTTTACCTCCATGATATCACTCTGCTAACTACTACAACCCAGAAGTTGTGCAGGGTTAGCTGACTGCCCCAGATTACATTTGATACATTTATGCATTCACTCCTGAGGTCAGGATGAGTCATCAAAAATGTTTTATATATAATAGAATACATAAATCAGCCCCAGTGTTGCACTGGGTGGCATGTACCTTTATTATGTTTAACCTTGGCACTGTAGTTTTGTGGGCACTGTAGTGGATGTAAGTCAATACACTGTGCTGCTATGGTAGATAGTCACAAGCCCACAGAATGTGTGGTAGTCTGAAAATAGTTCACAAGAAACGCATGACTTTCTTTGTCTGAGAAAATACAGCCCAGCTGTTTTTTTTTTTAATTATTTCATTGTAAAAGACTGAGCTTTGTAGTTTTCAAAGATGTATGCATTCAGTAGCAATGAACTGACTTAGGACTGGGTGCCACAGACTGAGTCAGGAAGTTGGAAAGTATTGAGAGATGGACAAAGGTTGAGTTCAGAAAGACTGTGTGAAATAATGCAGCCCCCTCATTCTTTTGAATTGGCCCGCTGTGTTGCTCAGCAGGGATGTTGACACAGAGGGCTCCAGCAAAAGGATGCAAGGTCGCCCTGTAAAAGAAGTAGAACCTGGCTTAGTGTCCTCCTGCAATCAAATGTGTGCAGGAGTACATTCACAGTGGATTACTCTGGGATGTGAACAATGTAATTCTGCTGTTTTCCTCATCATTGTTGCCACAAAGAATGAAATGATTGTCACATGATAACTTTCCAGGGTTATAGACTGTCTTGTAGCAGTATAAACCAATGTGCAGTGTTTTTGGCATCTTATCAGCCTTTAAAATCATGGATCTGTCACTTAAACCTGCTTTCCTGGATTGTAATTCGTTGTCTCACTCACCCAACCAAACCAGCTCCTTGCACTTTTTAAAGACAAGGCTTTTTTTTTGGACTGCATACCCCGTTTGAGAGTCAGTGGTGCCCCCAAGGGGGGCCAGGGGAGGCTGTGGCCACCCTGAAACAGTTGCTGGACCCTTGACTGACCCCCTTGGCAAATAAAAATGGAGGCCGCCATTTTTTAAAGCTAGCACAAAGGTATTGGTATCTTCTGAAACGAGCCAACCTAAGGCATCCATTTGTACCAGCCATGTCATGCTAGCTTATCGCAAAGGGGGATAAATAATGCTCCAAAGTTAAGCCAAAATTTGGAGAGGGAAAAACCGTCATGGCCCTTTAAAGGGCCTCCCTTGAACTCTCACCTAAAGAATGAAAATGGGTTCTATGGGTACCCACGAAGGCGGTTTATTCCCAGTACATGTATTGTTCCTTACAGTCAATGTACTTCTTCAAATTAAAGCTTTATATTTGTCTTTAAGGTAAAGGAGAACCAGCTTATTTGAAGAACAGTGTATTGCCTAACACACATGACTATATGACATTAAAACAGGATTGTTACAGAACTAAATTTTAACCTTACCATGCACATCTGTTAATTGTGACATTAACTGTAAAGTAAAGCAAAGTATATCAGTATACTGGTTCTTAACACTCCATATTAATGTAGTTTTCAACTTGCCTATATACCACAACAGCATAACTGAATTCCTGTAATTCAGTGATGGCTTTTGGTTTTGGTGTGCCATATGTCCACCCCTATGAAAAATTTCTGGGGGCACCACTGTTGACAGTATACGTTTTGTTCTTATGAAATAATCTGTCTATAATGAAAAGAAAAAAACACATAGGATAACTCCTGCCTTGTCTTTTAAATAAGAACCAGGGCTGGTGTCAGAGTAAAATAAAGCAAACATGGAATTTGCAACAGATGTTAGGAGGTCACAAGGTCACACTTGCTATTAGTTCCTGTGTGCTTGTCTGTATTGCATATTTGACAGGAAATATCTATTTCAGTCTATCCCCAACTCTTGTCACATACATTGACGAGGAGGATTCATGTCAAAATAAAGAATGAAAAGGGATGATAAGAATGTCAGCGTAGCGGTGTAAAACACAGACACAGCAGGAGAGAGACGGGGCAGAGATGTCTGCAGGGACTGCAGACTGAACTTGGCTATTAGTGCAGCCCTCCTGTATCAGACACATGACATTCTGCAGTCAGCCCTTTTGACTGGGCAGACGGTAAAAAGTCCCACTCACTTCCTTGAGGGAAAACAGTGAATTAAAATCATTACAGGGGAAAGTCAGGGCAGAAACTGACAGACCTTTCATGATTAGGGACTATCAGAGAGTGGGTCTGTTTAAGAGCTGCAGTCTCACAGCAACAGAGGACTTGCAGGCACATAATCTCATGTCCTCTGACAGAGTTTAACTCTCAGCACGGCTCCTTTTAGACCACTTACCTATTGATTGCTCAAAGAAGCTTCAGATGATTCCTCTTTTACCGAGGTACATCACCGTACTCGTCAAGTGGCGCATCAACAAGCATTAAAGAACCTCTGACATAATTTAAACCTTGTGGCAACAAAAAAAGACTATTTTTCAATTTTGAAACACCTCAAGCCAGCATTATCGTGTAGAGCAAATCCCATCAAATGTGTGACTATGCTGTGTTTAAGAGGAAAAATAAAGAGATGGAGGCTTTTAAAGGGGGAAGGAGGGAAGGCTGGAGGGCAAATTGCTAAAGTGTGGAATCCCACGTGGCCGTAGGATTCAGCTGGCAGCAGAGAGCGGAGAAAGGCTGGGACGCTGGCGTGAAATTGTGCTGGTGGGCACCGAATGGCTGCAGGAGTGCAGACCACTTTGAGGGTCTGCTAATCAGCAGCACACAGACACACGAGCCGACTCGCAGCTGTGCCACGGGATAAACGCTCCCCCGGCCACAGCAGCCACCAGCAGACTTTATTACCCACAGATAACCTGCCCACATCAAGAAAAAAAAAGACAGTTGGGGAAGTGGAGCACTGGAGACTTTATAGATGACAGCATGGTCACAGATCATATGGGCGAGAAAAGTGAGCTCAAGGTTAAGAAGTGTGAAGCTATGAACTATGTGAAGGCATGGGCCCGGGCAGGTAGAGCGGTGGCTGATCATAAAAAGTTCCCCGTCTGACAGATAAGGAGAAAGGAGGGGAAAACAGTGTGTCAGAGTTCGAAAAGAAAGAACAGCAAAAAAGAGAAGGTGGGGAAGGTATAAAAACAAAAAGAGACACAGTAGTGTTACAGGGAGATAATAAGCCGCACAGTGAGGAACAATAAAGACTGCTGAGGCAAGCAGGAGTGTGAGACTACAGCAGACAATGCAGAAGAGTTAGGACAGAGTGCTGTACCTCCATAATGGGGTGGAGGGCCGCAGAGCAGAACCACAGCTTGACCCTCTCTCACCGACACCGTGTTCCTCGACTTCCTGCTGAAGTTCTGCAGAACTGTTGAATATAAAATAAAAAAAAAATAAAAAAAACTTTTCAGTGTTTGACAGCTGAAATAATTTTACATAAAGGTGACATCCAGCGAAGGGCATTTAATTTTGCAGAATATTTTCTTGTCTGCCCACGTTGCTTACAAGTCAAACCCAAGAGTCCCCTGTTAATATCACAGCACGCACAGGAGATCTGGTAGAGGGTGCACCAAAGTGCCCCTCACCAATCGAGCTTGAGAGATTACTTTCACCTTTAATTAAATGCTGCTGTGCAGAGCGAGAGAATAAACAGCGGGAAGACATATCAATCCCAAAGTCTAAGAAATACCAACCAGGTCTCAGGAGGGGCCAAGCAAATATCAGCAGTGGTCAATCAGTACTTGACTGATAAAAAAATCTGAGCTACAGGATATTATGCAGAGGTAACAGTCATTTCAGACATAGCAACGCAATCCAAGATGCCACACTTATACGAAGTAAATACAAAAATAATACATTATGACAATTATGACGTGACAATCACGGCCGATCACATCTAATACTTCCATTGCTTTAAAACACAGAGCTCTCCCCGTCATGACGCAGTGACAGTTTCGGAGTCATGTGGGGATTTATCCTCAGGAGAAAGAAGCTTATTGCTGTCTGGAACGTCATGTTTCAAATATGACTACAGCAGCCCAAACACACTGCCAAGAGCTGGCGAGGACTTTTTTTTTTAGTGGACTTCACTTCTGGGGACGAGTCGTCAAGATATCAAAGCACAACAGTCAAGGAAATAACCTCAGTGCGCTCCAGGAAAACACCAGTTTGCTGATGTGACACTGCTCCGAAAATGGAGCTGTCAGTCTGTTATCAGCTGCTAACATCTGCAAACAAGACTATACATATCTCACCCAACCAGCAGCAAAATGAGATTAATGTTAAGCATCTCAGAATGCTAATACTACTTTTTTGAGGGGAAATTAAAGACATACTTCACCAACAAAAAATGATCATTTGTATATCAGTTCCTCACCCCGTGTCATGCTGAATTCATCAAGAAAACGCTGTCACATCCCTCCACAGTGACCGAAGAATCCAAAAACAAAGGAAATTCTTAATGAACTGACATAATGGGGCTCCATGTTTAACAACGGTAAAGCTATATAAAAAGAAGAAACTAGAAGAAACTCACAACTCGTGCAGTATAATCCTCATTTATCATGTCGTATGCTCAGTACATCCCAAACAAATACATTTAACTAAAACCTTAATACTCAAAACACTTCCACATAAACAGTCTGAGGCAAGGACAAGTGGCAAGCCTGGGCAACTCAATTGAAAACACCTGTTTGCCCATGTCTATAACTCATATGCAGAAGTGTTTTAAATAGTAACATTTTAGCAAAAATGCATGTGTTTATGGATGTTGACGCACTGCATATGGACAAGGAAGGAGATACAGCAAGCAGGTGTTGAGTCAGAACAGAGCAGATTTTGAAGGCAGATTTCTTTCAGTTCTTTAAATGATCATAGGTATGGTTTGAGCTCTGCAATGGCAAAAACGGAAACACCAAATACTAGTGTCCAAGGTTAATCAAAGAAACAAACTTATATGATGCACACATCGTTTTAGCTGAGCAAAAGGACAAAGAAAGGGTGGAGGCAACATATATATTCTCTCATTAGAGAAAAATGGTTGCACCTGGAGGGAGGTGGCTCCTTCCTGGGCAGGAGCGCTTGATTTATCCTCCTCACCTCAGGTGGGTCAGGTGATCTCTTTAGGTAGACTTTTAACAGCATGTATTTGGGAAGCACTGAGCATATGACTGAATAAATGAGACTTGGATTATACTGCTAGAGTTGTATGAGAGTTTGTGACAGATGTTTTGATATAGTTTTGCTGTTGTTAAATGTGTCTTTACTTCAGTTCATCAACACAACACAAAGTAAATAACTGATAAACATGATAATTTTCAGGGTTTGAAAGGGTACTATTAGCATGTTAATGTCCAATGTAAGTTGAAAATTCTGAAAAAAAACTGACATAGTTACAGTATCCTGTCATAATAAATTTGACAAGTTGACAATGCTCCTGTTAGAGATGCTAGAAAAATGTTAGGGTAGTGAACGCACGTCACATCAACAGCTGTCCAGATATTTCACCCCGGACCAAAGCGGTGGACTGACTGATCACTCCGAAAAGCATACCTGCTAGCACAGTTACAGGAGCACTTTGTGTTCAATATCTGAATTAGAGTTGCAATGATCAGTCTGTTATTTTATTAGTGGATGAATATTTTCCTTAACAAAACAAAAATCTGAAAATGTTTTAATAATCAATTAATCATAAGGTAACTGTTTCAGCATCAATGGTAAATATTATCTAGGCCCACTGGTTTTTGCTAGTCTTCTATTGCTTTATACTTAATATTGTTGGTTTTTGGATCTGATGGTTTGTTAACTAGTAATTAAAATCATCATTAGTCGCGGCCCTACTATAAGTAATTTGTATTCAGTTTAGTCATGCATAATATCGCAACAAATCAAAGGGGAAAAAAACATGATTTCATGTCAGTAACAGCATGCACAGTACATACAAAAAACCAGCATGAGACCCTACTCACATGCAAATTGGACTTTTGCCTCCCTGCTGACAACAGTGCCAAATGTGTTGGTGGTGATGCACTGATACACTCCTCCATGATTGATGACATGAGGATTATTAATCAACAGGTTCCCCTCCACGAGGCTGTAGGTTGGATCTGACTCTGTGTTTATTTCAGCCCCATCTATTTTCCACCTGTAGATAAATTACAAAAATAAAAATCATCATCATCATCATCAAACACAACACTTCACACTTTAATTTCCCAAGTCTGAAAATACTGTGAGGGAAACTTCATTTTCATCTTCCATTGAAATCCATTCCATTTTCTATTTGAAAAAAAACAAACAAACAAAAAAAAAAAACCAACAGAAAACATTCCACAAGGACACACATGGTTAAAAATGTAATTACCCTCCTACTTCTAAAGCATGACTGCACTGAAATGCAAATGTAGCCAATACAGTACCACAGCTTGCTATCATAAACAGCTCAGCGAGCACATTCACTGATGCAACACACTGTAGTCTCGCCTTATAGACAGTCAAAGGGCAGTGAAAACACTTACCTATAATGCGGAGGTGGGTTTCCCTTTGCTTTGCAATTAATAAACACCTGCTTATCATCAGTGCTCAGAGGGAAAATACTGTCACTCGGCTCCTGGGTGAAGACAGGACCATGGCGCGTATTCTCTGTGTGGGAAAAACACATTAGCTGTACAATGGTGCTGAGCAAGTGACACTGAATTAATGCAAAAATAAATCACTCAGTGCTCAGAAAACTGTATATAAACCCTACACCCATATAATTAGCTGCCAACATGGCTCTTTGAGTGGATTCTGCATTTAATAAACCCTCTTGTGCACATGTCAGAAGGCAGATAATACATTGTGATGTGAGAGCAATTAACCAAAGATAACCCAGACTGGCACACTCTAATGCAGCCTTTTACACAAGAGTCATGAAGTTGTCTTTTATTTTTCTGTCCTCATCCAGTCAGAGGGATGCTTACATGCACAGCTGTCATTGTAGGAGTGTAAATACCAGCAACCTGATAACATGGTGTTGTTTTATTTAAATCTG
>JAPZEB010000012.1:33181852-33203251 GCA_029783705.1 Chaetodon striatus | reverse complement strand
GGTTCCTTGTTTACTCCCATCAGTGGATTAGTCACGTGATCACTGCCTTTTAAAGTTTATTGGATATGTACAAATGTGGGTGCATTACTTTTTGTAGGAAAACATACCAACAGTTTGTAAGAACAGCTTGATGTAATGTGTTGCTTCCTTACTCTATTTAAAGGCTGTTTGAAGATAATGAGTCAATAAGAATTTAGGGAGATAGATGTGTTTAAAAAAAAACAAGGGTATCAAACATGAAGAATAGGTGTGTATCTGTCAAAAGGAATTGTTGTGACAAGGATTTAAAAATGCGTAGTTCATCTTGTAAATTAAAAAAAACCAGTTTGAGATATGGAGGTAAACCAATACAAAACTGGGGGGTGATTATTATTGTGTATTTGTGTATTATTTTGTAATTTTGGCATTGTTTCTCTCTTTTTTTGTACAACCTGTTAACCTGTAGTTAATGAATTAAAAGTTAGGTTTACAAAGCTTAAGCCCCAGCCTACTTCTTGATAGTCTGTATTTATTTTGTTTGTTTCCTTTCAATTTAATGCCTTGTTGTTATTTATTCTTTACTATATGCATTCCTTTTGGAAAACTGTTAACAAGGACCAAACTAAATCACCACCATACTGCACTGTCCACATTTAGCCATATTTTGCACATTAAAAAATGTAGTAGATCTTGGCCAGATACAAAAGCTGATAAAAGTACAAAGCCTTCTGAAACGGCTTTTAAATGAAATGATACAAGCCTGAGAAAGAGATAAACCCTCCCTGTGTGAGATGTACTGTATGCACATCAGGTGTGTCATGAAAGGTGGCTTGAGTTGGCGTCTCACCAGCCAGGCACTCTTTGAGTGACAGAAGGATTAACAGTTCCCATGGCAACAACATCTTCATTTTCCAAGGTCAAAGATTCTCCTCCTTCCCATCCAGTCCAGAGAGTGGAGAATATTTCCTGGGCAGACACTCCTCCGTTTGGCTCTGGAAGAAAAGGAGGGCAAATGAGCACTGTGGAGATGCGGAGATACAGTCTAAAACAATCATCCTGTAAAGAAAAAAAAAAAAAAACAGAAAGAAAGAAAACATGCTAGAACTTGTGGAAAATCGGTGAGCCATTAATAATTCATTCAACCAAATAAGCCAAGCCAAGATCCTGTGCCGAAGGGGCAGCTAGCAGCAGATACTGGGGAGCTGATATTTAGTGTATACATACCGCTGCTACACTATCTCCCAGGAGAAGTCAAGCATAAAAAAAAGGAGAAAAAAGATGCTCACAGCAGCAGCAACAGATGAGCGGAGCAGCCTGCCAAAGGTAATGCTAAGCTTTCTAAACACTGTTAGTTCAACATATTTACTCTAGCAAAATGTGTAATGTATCACTGTGCGGTGTATATCACAGGAAATGCTAATGAGTGCAGACAAACTGATCTGAAATGATCCTTATGTGGGCAAATCATTCAAACCACTTCAAAACATGTAGACAAACAAAAACATCTTCTATGGATGATGATGCCAGGAACAATTGCCGTTGATTTAAAACTGCAAAATGAAACTTTTATGATTTGGCCAACCATGTCATATAACCTTACAAGTTTTATAGTGCAGTTTATGTTGTTTTGGTGCTGTCAGGGTGTTTGGATATTACTTCTGAGCCCACTGTTGAAAGCTTCCATAATCAATTCCATTTTTTAACCCCCGAAAAGTGATCACAGGACTCTGCAATTCTCCTCCACCCAAAGGAGAGTGGATATAGGACTTACGTTCATCAGGTGGTCAGACACATGAATGCTTATGTTGCCCCATGTCTGCAGGTCATGTTAATAAGCAAGTATTTGCTTACAAGTTAACTCTATCAACTTCAAAGGTCAGTTTTGTGGTTGTAGCTTTTCGCTGCCCCCGAGCGGCCCATAAATCAGTTAATGTAGGTTTAAGATGTAACAACACAGGCTGACATCTTTGTGATGTGCAATTAGCTCATATGTTGTGGCCCTCAATGGGCAGTGCCAGCAACGGTGTCACTGAGGTCAGAGCCTCAGTAGTTATTCCTAAAATAAACACTCTGTCTGCATCTGACTGATGTGAAATGCTATCAGAAAAGACTAAAAGAGACTAAATGCCTAAAGATTAAACCAGGCAATGCCTCACTCTGGATACATACATTTATCCGTGTCAATATCCATCCCTTCTCTAAATGACTAAATGCCCTTGTTTGGCACATATACCCAATAAAGATCTGCCCCTACTCTGATTGGCTCTGGCCCTGATGTTTTTACCCTAACACCACACCATTAAAAGAGATGGTTGCAACACTCTTGATCTCGAGGCTATGTGGTCACTTAATTCATGCAGCTCTCTAATAGGTGGGCGACGTAACGGAAAATACATTCACAACATGTAGGCCCTATGCATGAATATTTTTATTTTGCTTCTATGATCATAACTACTCTATCCAGTTACATTTTAGATTACAATTTTTCCTATTTTCCTGTCCAGTGAAAACCATGTATCCTTGGATTTTTGATGATTTTGAATGTTTGTGATAAACTGAAGGATGAAGTGAAACATTATATTTAGTAATAAATCACTGACAGGAAATATTTTACTGTACAATCAGTACTTGTACTTTTCATACTTAAAGTGCATTATTATGATAATACCAACATACCTCTAATTAAAACAAGGCTTTAAATGCAGGACTTTCACTTGTATTAGAGTATGTTCACAGTGTAGTATGAGCACTTTAACCGAAGTAAATTATTTAAATACTTCTCCCACCACAGCTCACATCCTAAAGATATCTTATCTCACGGCATTCATATAAACATGCATGACATGTCAGTATATGAATGCCAGCAACTGCTCGATTAAAGCAAGCCAAGAAAGAAGTCTGTTCAATAGTACAAAACATACAAGGCAACCAACCGTTTTCAACAAAACATTTTGTTACATAATATGTCCAGGGAGAGCGTAGATTCTTTTTTCCTTGAATGGCAGTCTCAAAGAAAATATGACCTCCTATAGCTCAGGTTGTGTTTGTGGTATGAATGTTGCTCATCCAGAAATGCAATAAATAAGCTGCATCATGAAAGAAAAATTCTGGATGTCTAAACCCTGCCCATTGTCCTGACTGCAAGGTGAATTCATTCCAAACTAGTCAGTGCAGGTTGTTCTGTTACAGGATTTTCTTTGGTTTGGTACACCCTGTAAAGCAACCTACTACTGTTGCATCAAGCCAATTAGGTATATGACTTATTAGGTACACTAATAAGATCCACCGGAAAGTTTTCTGCCCCGCCTCGTATGTGCATATATGTGCAAAGGTCTTCTTAAAACACACAAACACACTCAAAGTTTTTACAGACATGATATTTTTCCTACAGCTTTTCTTCATCTTTTTCTGTCTCAGTGCTTGAGGTAAATCGTTGCAGACAGATGGGTGCAACAAAACAGGAAGAATCACCAATCATGAAGCAAAGAAGGGAGAAAAAGCATTAGCCGTACAGGGAGTGAAGTAGATCTATTCTGCTCTTCATTATTTATTCTAAGGGAGCACAATACTGATCATCCAAGCTTCATCTTGTCAGTCATCATTATTGATTTGGTTTCCACTTTTTTTAACCTTGTGCCTTTTTGTTCGTCATCCTGACCACAGTCTTGTCATAGGTCTCAATCAAACATGGAGGGATGGATCGATGATGGCAGATTTGGTTGATGTCTTTCCTTATGAGACTTGCTGGAATGATAAAATTTGCCTGTTCTGGAGAAAACCAATGAAGAAACTCTATCCATGTAACAAGAAGAAGCCGTATTCTTTTGACCTACATGAAACTGGGAAGTATGACATGTTATTTCAATAAAGTGCTCCCCCTTGTGCTGTTCTCAGTCTACTTTAGAGTCAAAAGGTATTTTCAGACTGCAGGAACTTTTTCATAGATAAGAACCGTCCTTTTTGTTGCATTTGCACCGCAAGAAATAGGAATGACCGTAGCTCTTAGAATGTTGTTTTGAGGGGAGCAACATGTCCCTGATCTTGGAGTGCCTATTTTAAACACTGTAAGAGAATTTGAAAACTTGAGCTTCATACGGTTTAATGGGCTCAAGAAGTTATTTCAATATATCTCCAAAAGTATAAAAGAGATTTTAAAAAGCTTGTTTGACCAAAGAAAAAAAAGCATTTTGCTCCTAGCTTCACACATTTTGCTTTATTGCACCACCGATAACAAAACACCATTGTATATCACCTTGGGTGAAGGTAATATATGTCTTTGTTGTGTTTGTATGAAATTGCTGCTTATATTCAAAAGCCTCTATTTTTTATAATAAATACATATTTTGATGTTCATATTACTTTGACGTCTAGCGACCTGTCCAGGGTGTACCCTGCCTCTCGCCCAATGTCAGCTGGGATAGGCTCCAGCCCCCCCGCGACCCTGTAGAGGATAAGCGGTTAGAAAATGGATGGATGGATGGATATTACTTTGAGATGTAGTGCAGATATCAGAGCACTTTTAGTACAAATTTGAACTAAATCCACTGTGCACCAGTCAAGTTTCTCTAACACTTTACATCCATGGCTGTGAAAACATGGATGCTTCACACACATTTTCCCTTGGCAGCACAGAGGATCTTTACAATCAGCACAGTTTCAAGATTAGAGTCACCAATTCAGTGTCAGAGTTATGACATTGAGTAATAGCCAGTAAAGTGTTTCTGCAGAACATTTTGATGTCAAAATGAAGTTGACCGTTGACATTTGTGTGACGTTTTGTCAGAATTACATATGAATTCTGGAGTTATGACCAAAAACATGTTTTGTGAGGTCATACTTACCTTGAACCCTTGACATTCGACCACAAAATTCTAATCAGTTTATTCAGTCCAAGTGGACCTTTGTGTCAAATTTAGAGAAATTTCATTTCATTGACATACCTCTCATTGAGATAGTGTACCTACAGGAATGACACAGACAAGGTCACAGTGACCTTGACCTTTGACGTGTGAACATCAAAAACTAACTAGTTTATTGTTGAGTCCAAGTGGACATTTGGGCCAAATTTGAAGAAATCCCTTGAGGTGTTCTTGGCCACGTCTAATGCCGGAGCAAAGGCGTAAAAGTTATATGAGATTAGGTAGGTACTCCCACCATCTCCAGAGTGGTCTCACCCTGCAGTTCATCACCAGTCAGCTGAGTCAATCAATTTATCTACTTCATCACTTTTTGATGTATAAAATATTTTTCCTACAACCATCCATTTTATGAAAGGGACTTATCAAGCTTATGAAAAAAACATGGTTGTGTTTTGTTGTACCTTGGGTATGGGTATCTGTAAAAGTAAAGCACTTTTGAGGATTTGTGTCTGTACTTACTGTGCCAAATTCTGCCCCTGGGTAATACTATATGTTGATTAAAGGGCTGGATGAATAGGTGCTAAGTGAATGACACAAAGCTGTATGGGGCAATTAGTGTTAGATGCAGGGCTTTTATTTTGAGCCCTGAGAAACTTTAAATCGATGCGAAATGTTTTCCAGACATTTTGTCAAAACACCTATCTGCAATCAATACTGTTATAGGCCGGCACCTGTAAGTAATTCCAAATCAATATGTTTTAAAATTCAGAAGCCCTTGCCAAGCACCATGTGAGCTGTGGAACTCAGAACGAGTCAAATTAGACTCAGATGAAAATACCACAAAACCTGCATCTTGAAAGTGGTCTCATGGTTTTGACTGACAGTTACAACTAGCTACTTTATAAACTGATACATATGAAAGAGTATGAGTTTCTTCGTATTGATCAGACTGATCTATGTTTTTGCCATTTTGAGCCTGAATTTGAGTTCAAATTATTTAGAAGCTTGTGATGAGAAGCATTTACTCCACACGACAGCACAAGGTGGGTCTAATTGCACTATTTGACGTATCACTTCTAGGTAATATCTACATTTATACTCGTATAATTCATTCATGCATATGAATCGAAGATGGATCGTTTGCCAATACGCGGATGCTCAATGAGGAATTACAGCCATTGGTATTTAGTGGATTGTGAGGATATGGGAACCATTACAGTCCATTGCGGAGGTTGTCTAACAAGCCCCTGCAGCCTTGAGTCATTAGCGTACGTGCTCTGCCCAGTGATCGATGTTAATTTATGTTCGCTGTAGTCAGCTGTCCACTTTCACTTTCAAGCTGATCAACTTTATTTCGTCCACTCGCAAACACGTGTCCCTTATTCATTTAGCATTCAAAGTCAGACTCAAGGACCCTGATTGCATTTAGCCATAGACAGTGGCTATTATGCATAGTGTGGAAATGCAGAGGCCACAATCCCGTAAGGTATATAAGTGAGGGAGCTGGCACTGTTCCTCTGTCAGATAGCACAACTCTGTTTTAATGATGCATAGGCCCTCGACATCCTTGGGGAGGATGTGTTTCTTGGTCACAGTCCAGAAATTTAAAGTAGTTGCTTGTGATCCCCATGATTAATTTATATACCCTAGAAAAAATACAATGGTAATAATTCTTGTGCCCAGCGGATGGTGGTCGCAGGTGTTGGAAATACCAAATGGGATGAGGCCAAGCTAATGGTGCCTGGAAGGGAAACTATCTGTCAGGGATAATCCCTAATACTGTAACACCCCGGCATAGATAATGTGCTTCTCCCGCCTCTCTCGCTAGCCCGTGATATTGAGATAGCTGTGGAGAAATGATTAAAGGAGGGATGGATATTGACACGGATAAATGTATGTATCCAGAGTGAAGCATTGCCTGGTTTAATGTTTAGTGATGATCAGCTTCCCACTCTGGAATAGCCAAACTAGGCTGAGAAAAAGGGGAGGTGGAGGGTGTCCTGTGAACTCTGGCGAGCCATGTTCCACTTCATTACACTCTGAGTAATTGGTTGAACACGTGACTACAGAAATTAACTTCAGCAGCCATGTGAGAGGTAATTAAAGCTTTTTTTTTTTTTTTTTTTGGAGGGGTACCATGGTAAAAGAGACATTCAGCATCACACAAGACTCCATAAAGACATCAACCTGACACCACATTATCATGGCTCAGAGCCTCAACAACTTGAGAACATATAGCCTCTGTCACTGTAGTAATTGTTCAGTACACCAATGCTCATATTAAAACATGTCTTATCTGTATAGGCTTTGTTTTCCAGCTTTGTTTCAGTGTAGAAGTTGCCAGGCTGTAAATACCCAGAAAAGCCTCCTGATCTCAGATTGCAGTCCCTTTTAAACCCAGTCAGCCACAAGGGAGCATAAGCAGTGCTGCAGCTGGGGAAGCAAACTGTCACTCACAGTGCAAGTGCATATTACTCATTGACTAAGGGGAGGAGGAGAATATTGAAAGCTAACATCCTGTCAATTCAATACAGACTCAGCAAACAGAACCGTACATGAAGTTTGGGCGTGCAAAGTGCGGGGAAGACCTCGGATGTGAGATGAATAATTATGATTGCTCAGAGTAAAAAGATACAAAGAATCTGAACTGACCAGCTTCTGCGTTATATCCTTTGCATACTTATATGTGTAACTGTAAATCCATTCCTTTTTTTTTTCAGTTTTCACAAGGACATGGTCAGACCTCACCAGAGCTCTTTGAACATGGCAGTTCTTTGTAAATTTCAACTCCATGCTGTCCACACTGCTGACAGCTGATCTCTGTATTTATATGCCCGGAGGTAGGGGAGTGTGGAGAGAGTGAATGGTGTGGTGTACTAGGGAACCCCAAAGATTTTTCACAGCTTTTTAGGAAGTCTACAGGACAGAGTTGGTTTTATTCTGGAAAGAATGATTAATCCAGACAGTAATGCCATGGAATAACTCCAGCTGCAATACAACACAGCACAAATGTGGGGCAGGGGGGTAAAGAGGGGTGGTCAGTGGCCCCTTCGCTACTTCCTACCTTTCTACATCTTGTCCCCTTGCTTGAACCACACCCATCTTTAACCTCAACCTTCAACTACACACCTGTGAAGTTTTGTGACTGCATCTGGCACAGTTGTGATACTATCACATTGACAAAATCTGTCCACGAACAGACAAATCATCACCTAGCAAAGCACTCAACACAGTTTCCACATTTATTTTTGATAATAACACACACACACTCACAAGGTGAATACAATACCAGCTGTCACAATGTGTTCACAGCTGGTAAAGATGAACAGCATGAAAGCTTCCCAAAAAGTAAAACAAAAACCTCTCTATCACCCCCTGGTGGCTGGCTGCATAATTGGTCATAACCCCTGCCCCCTCCATACTAGTGGATGGGACATGGCCCAAACTAAGAAAATCAAAGTACACTAACAGGGATATTGGGTCAGACGGGTGTAAAGGTGGGAACTCGATACCAAGGCTCCACTTCTCAGTTACTACTGTGCAGATTTCAAGATGGCAGCAGCCATATCCGGTATATTTTGGCTTCATTTTTGTAGAGTGGGAGGAAGCGGAGACACATCATCCATCTTTATAAAGAGTCAATGGTGTAGCCTTTAGCCCTTTCTTATAGAGCAGCAGGGTAGAGATGACAGAAAATGAGGAAGAGAGGGATGTGTCAAAGGTCCTATGTTGTTGTAGTTGACATTGGTGGCTTCTTAACCCCCTAATCCATGGGAAGCATCCATAATCCAATTTTAATAAAAAAGTTACATTACATCTATTTTTTTTTTCCCACAGCATTGTGCTTCAGTAAAATTTTTAGGTGCTCTAAATGTAGATACAGTTAATAGCTTTAATTATCCTTTCTTTTTGATGTTGATACCAAAGGTTATCAGTGAGACCATTCCATTCTTTCTTTTTCATTTTTAGCATCTTAAGTGATTCAATCAAAGAATATCCTACAAATCAGGGATGGGCAAACATCTATATCTATCCTTATTATTGACTATCAATGATTTATTAAATCAACAATAAAACATGAATCTCACTAACAGAACAGATCTGAATGGTTTAGGCAGATTAATTATTTTTCTCTCTTCATATTTCTTTAATTGGACCCACCATAGACCTGTATGGAGCCCAAAGTGTTTGATAATAAAAATAATTTGGAAATAAATATCCATGGATCAAAACACATTTAACAATAATCTGTAATAATCAGTTGTGGTTTAAAAGAACAGAACACACTCACACATATGCGACTATGCACACATTTCATGGAACAGAAGATTACTGTATGCTACCACAGCTCCTCTACCTGGAAAAACAGCTATGGTCGCAGTCATTTATAGCATGTAATAAATCACGAAGCCCAACAGACAAGCATGTTTCCCACTGATTGAGTACTCACAGGGTAAGTGGAGTCTGCTCGCTCTTTCCTCCGCAGCCAAGACACAATCAGCCCTTTGGCCAGCTAAAAGAGAGATAGAGGGAGAGAGAGAGAGGGGACAGAAAGAGAGACAGAGAGAGAGAGAGGAAGCAGTGAGAGTCCTTGTAGTAATAATGTAAAGGCATGAGGGTTGAAATGGACAGAGTTTAGTTAGTGTAGCACGAAGGATACAATCCACAAAACATTGCACGTTTTAGGCTGCTCCTTCAGCACAGACTTATAGTGCAGGACATTAACTAATATTGCTGTCACTGATGAAAATGCAAACTGAGGCTTGGTTACAAATATTTAAATATGTAGAAATAATCTTCAGGTAAATAGAGCTGTGGCTAAATGGATAAATGTTTTGTTTTTGAACAGTGGAGGACAGTTTTATGATTATATTCAATTAAAATGATGATAACAGCTGACAACAGTGCTGTTCAACCAACAATTCATCCTTCAACCAATTACAGTATTTGTGCTTGGCTCATTCAATCAGCATTTAGAGATCAAACAGACTCACTTCTCTGTTTGAACACAAACCACTGTGACAGAAAACCTTCATTATGTCACATTTGCAGTGCCTTGATCAACCAGATTCTTTGAATTAGGCTTCCACTATAGCATTGCAATATGCTGTAAATTGCTTATAAATATATACTGTATGTAGACCTACAGAGGGCTTTAACTGCTCTGTTACTCATGCTTTATCAACAAGGACAAGCATGTGACTCAGAAATACAGTATAATGAGAAATATATTGTAATGCAGGTAGAAGTAATGTAAAATTCTTGACATTTAGATATGATATGTTTTGCCTGATGACTGGTGGATCTCATGCAAACTAAAGCTTCACTAATCTGAAACAGAATGATATTAAATTGTGGTAAATAACATACTATCAGTAATATACACCGTGTGCTTGGTACAAGCATGAGTTTAATTAGTAAATATTAATTATGCAAATATTTATCTGGTATAAACAAATTGGTTCTTGGTTTATAGATATACACACATTGTTTTGTGACTGGGTTTAGTGAGGCTTTTTTTTAATGATAAAAAGCTCAATATTGGTTTGTTTAGAGAATCTGTGTTTACCAAGGACAAAGGACAGCAGGCTGGCGAGATATGGATTAAACCAAAACTGTGTACTTTTATGATCAGAGAAACTGAATTTGCTTTATGTAAAGATCCCTATGCACTCAGCTCAGATCTAGTATTTTACTTTTGACTTTTGAAATTGGATGGTATGAATTGAGAGGAAGAAGAAGAAGAGTGAATCTATACAATGTGCCGTCTAAACAATATTAAAAATGAGTTCCATTTTGTTTTCTACTGTCCTTTTTATTGTGGAGTGTGCGATTCTTTGTTTGGCAAAATGACAACAAAAATGGATTTTTTTTAAAATTGGAGGGTGATTATAAAATAACAGTGTAATAAATGAGTGTCTCTTTCTCCTCTCTTTCTTGTAGTAAGCATTTGGTCCTTTTCTTGTCATTTGTGCTTGGCCATAACACTGAACATCACTACTTTTAAACTACTACAGTTTCTATGACAGTTTAAACAACATGTTTTCATCATAACTCATTAAATACAGACGCTTTTTCAGTGGACCTACACCTCAAAATATGATGCCCCACAGGTACCCACCTCTGTCAGTTTCGGGTGTTTAGGGACAGTGTGTCAATTTGAAAAAATATCATGGTTTGACTTAAAATAAGTACGGTTGTTTCTTAAAATTACGTAATGTCATGAGACATAAGTCAATAGCATTGCATGCTTTGCATAACAGCACACTACGTCATTATTAAAATAACCAGTGACTTTTGCTTTCACACAGGATATGAACAGCTGCAGTCCAGAGTTTGTTTAAACCTACCACCACTTCAGTGTATGGTGAAGCTACTTTAAGACTGTACCTATTTAAGCTACAAGCTCATCTTCATTGGAGACTACAAGCTACAGAAACACTACACTTTCTTCAGGTAGCAAACTATAAGCAACTCACAAAAGTACCTGAACAAACTGATGCTAAGTGGCGCTAAAATAGCTTACAGCTCAAAACTTAACATGAAAATACCCATGCTAGCAACAATAGCTAGCAGCAATCCAGCAGTAGGCTGGCAGCCCATCATAGGGCCTGACGTATAGCAGTCAGCTTTCATCATGTGGAAATGGGCATATTTTCACCAGAAGTGGGTTGAAAAAACTACGACACAAATAGCTACCAGTAAAGGTAGTTCACATGATTTGGTGACACTAAACAAGGGTTATAAGTAATGCTATAAAAAAATAAGCGAAACACGATAAAGGAAATAGCTACACTACTCAAATGCAACTGGGAAATGTTGTTAAATATTCCAATGGTGCTACTTTCCAACGCAGGTTAACTGTGGGTTATTTTCTGGTTCATTCATCATATTCATAATTCTAGAAACTCTGCGGTAACTACTTTACCTTGATAGTTGAAGGCTAGAGCGGCTACTTTAAACTTGGAAAACCATCTGGCTTCAAAGGCAGGAGCACTATGGCCTTCATTATGATTCCTGGATCCTCATTTAGCACCCTACCTTTTCACTGTGCTTTATTGTGTCTGCAGCTGTGACCCATTTCAGGGGCTGCCTTCTTCATAGAACGAGGACTACAAAGGTGGAGCCTTCATAAGAGTGAAGGCCACTGTGCTGAGCAGCTATCAGTCCACACAGAGGATTAGCCATAACATTATATAGGACATGTGCTCCAGGAACACACATTAGTCCCACTTTCTAAATATGAAAGTGAGCTTCCACAAGAGATTACATTTAGTAGGAGAAAAAAGTCAGACATCACAAACACGTACTTCCAGACACACACAAAAACTAATCATAATGACCTAAATGTCTGCACTGGCACCATAGAGGCCATTTACTCAGTGTAATTTGGTTTCCAGCAAGATAGACTCCAGCAGAGCTATCACAAAAAAGACTGATTGATTCTGCAGGTGGATAGAGCCCTGCTTGCACTGGCCATAATAAAAAACACTCTATATTCAGTAGATTGCACTGTAAACATCAGACGAAAATGGGGTCTTTTCTTTGAGAAAAGCAATTGGCAAACATTTTTACACCAAGGAGTATTTTTTGGAAAAATAGGTAACAGATCTTTGGTATTACGCAATGGTTGTGCTTGAGGAAAACATGGAACCTTGCTTCAAACAGCATCCTTTGGGAACTTTGTTGAGAGAGTGGGAACGTTTCATTACTTGTTAATTGTTAATGCATTACCAAATTTGATTATTCTGGCAAACTGTTTGTCATATTTTGAAAGTATGCTGATCTACTTTTAGATGTTTTTTCATTGGCATACGCTTTTTAGTTAATCAAAGAAAATGCACTATAATTAATGTTTTTCAGTACAATTAATTTAATGAATAATTAATCAATATTTTTTTTTAGATAATCAATCAACGGACTACATGTAAATTAGAAAGGTCGGCATGAAAAACCCAGTGATGATTACAACCCAGCTCCGCAGCTTGGTGGATTTTTTTAACCTTTTTTAGCACATTTTGGATATATCACAGATTAAAGACCTTTGCACTTTGACTCATCTTTTTCAAATGTTTTTCTAATCTGTTATCCAAAAAAATCATTACACACAGACACTTTGCACACTGATTCCGATGTATTTTATTGCTGGATTTGTTGTAGGAATTTGCAGTATTTGACAAAATTAAAAGACCGGCTCCTCTGTCTTGTCGCAGGTGTGTCATCCAGCCACATTTTCATCACTGACTCCTGGTCATACAGCTCTCTAAAGGTTTCTGACTGATGTGAAAAATGCAGAAAATCAAACCTGTTCCAAAACTTTAATGATTTTAATGATCACGTTGTGATTGACACAACTATTTTTAGATGTGCGAAAAAAACCGGACTCCATGTGCAAAGGCCTTATGCGTATGTTTTTGTCTCACAATTCCATCAACGCTCTAGAATAGATGCTAATGTTGCTCTGTGTCTGCTAAATACAATTGCTGCTAACATCTTAGCCAAAGCAACCTCACAGTGATTACTCATATATGTCTCTTTGTGTGAATGTTTCACTGAAATAGTTTCTGTAAAAGGGTTGACAGAGAGATCTGATCACCCAGAGAAGCCAGGACTTTCTTGTTGGACAGACACATTGTTGTAGGATTTTTCAAATGTAATTTGTCAGTGCTGTGAGGAGCACAAACTAAATTCTAGTCACCTCTATAGAATTGCTGTGGATGCTGAGTTTCAGGGATGGACATGTCAAACGCTATCACAAGGCCAGCTGGGGGGTAAGTGCATGTTGGTGTCTTTAAAATAAAATGAATTATGACCGAACCTGAGGTGTATATTATTTGTCTGAAACTGAAGCCTATAACCCATGGGTTGCTGTCAATAAGTGGTAGACCCCTAGCCCCTAGCCCATACAGCCTACTTTCACATGTTCAGGAATATGCTGTTCTTCCTGTATAAAAGTCTGTGATAGGATATCAAGTATACATAAATGTTGCTTGGAGTAGAGACTACAGTGCCTGAATCTTACCTTTTCCAACAGGAAGTAGACGAAAGGCACACTCACATACACGTCTACCTATGAAAGTCCCTTCTGACTCTATTAATACAATGAAACAAGGCTAACAATAACCAGCTTCAGGATCTTTGTTGGACGTTCATTCACATCGACACAGTCCACAGTGTAACACCTGCCTGTGTCGATGAGACACCTGGGTCGACTAATTTATTTCTGTGATAGGCAGGTGAGATAAGTTACTTGTTATGTGGGGAAAAAAATGTATAAGTCCGTCATAGCTTTTCATCTCTACAGTTACAGAGTGTGTCTCTCTTCCTCCTCTCTGCCTGTCTCTCAGTGAAAGTCATTAATAACCAAGTCAGCGGTGGCTATCTTCAACATCTTTGAAATGTACAGCCCTACAACCTATGGTCACTCTCAACTTTCCTGCCACATTTTCCAACTCAACCTTGTGTCTCCACAGAATAGGCATACTGAGTAGGAAAAAAATATGTGATACTTTTCTTCATGGCCAGTGATACTGTTTGCACTACTAGTATTCATCTTATCTTGGTTTCGATTAAATTTGGGATATGATGTTCCTATGCAAGAAATAACTTGGTTATTCAGCTAAAATGATTCAGGTTTCAAAGCCCTCACTTACAATTGCCACTGCAAATGTCCTGTTCCCAAATGAAAGCCATATGAGGTTTAATACACATTTGAGGTGTAATGATACATCGATCAAGATCAACACATTCTCACTCCAACCTCGCCACATATAGATATTCTGGGACACCGTGTCAAGTTCTGCCTGATCCATGCATTCTCCTCTTTCAAAATACACTTCCGTTTTCACAGTAAATTTAACATTTACACACAGTCTCTTTCAAAATAAATGCACTACGTTGGCACAACACAGTGAATTGGCATTTTTTCCTTCAACAACAAACACACATGGTTGGGTTTAGGCAACAAAAAATGTGGTTAGGTTTAGGCAACAAAAACACTGTTAGGTTTAGGCAACAAAAAGAAGTGGTTAGGTTAACAAAAAAAAGAACAGTGTTTGGCTTTAGAATCTTACAGGACACAAGCATTGCTCTCTCAGGTGAAAGTCGATGTTTGTTGGACCCATTCACCACCCCTCCTGCCTGCACCACTCTGATTTTCACCAACTTAACTTTCGTCCTTGTCCTGCCATGTTTCCTACTGATGCCGCCGGGCACTGTTAAATTACATCATATCATGCCAACATTTGTGGCAGACTTTGTGATATCAGCAAATATCGTACAGAGCAGCATGGCTAATGGTGCTAACATAGCTAACAATGCTACAGTATAAGTAGTAATCTCAGAATGAGCATTGCAGCTAACCAGCGCCTGCCTGGCTGGGCACACTGCAGAGCAGCTAGCTAACCAGTGGAGACTGGAAGGTGGACCGTGGGCACTATGTTTCTGTGTGTTAATATGGCTTAAAAACTGTCTATCAGCAAAACCAACACAAGTTAAAAATAAAAGGCAGGACATTTTTAACACAAAACATTAAAATTTCACCACCTCTGAATGGATGGCACTTTGACATGTGATGTGAAAGCTCACTTAAAGTCAGTAAAGCACCAGACTTTCCTACTTTACCAGTAAGCTAAAGCAACACATTCTCACTCTGACCTACATATCTATATAAATATATATAAAAATATAAACCTATGAATGACGTGGTGATATAAAAATACTGCCACTTGGTTGTGGACTTTCCATGTCAACGTATGACATACAAGGTAACCTAGGTGCATCTGTTGCTGATGCTCTGAAATGATATCTCATCTTCTGCCTTATGCATTGTGTCTTTTCAAATTACACTTCCTTTTTCACAGGAAATGTACAGTTTGCATACAGTTGTTTTCAGAATAGATGTACTACTTTGGTACAACACTGCAAATTGATGTTTTTCCTTTCAACACCAAATGCATGTGGTTATACTTAAGCAACACTAATGCATGGTTAGGCTTAGCCAATACTCACTCGTGGTTTCGGTTTAGAAAAAATAACAGGGTTTGGCTTTACATTCATATGGAAAGCATACACCAGCCTCCCCTGATGAAAGTCGGTGAATGTCGCTCTTTTATTGTGTGTCGCTCTTTTATTCTGTACAGCACTTTGGTCAACAGCAGTTGTTTTTAAATGTGCTATATAAATAAACTTGATTTGATTTTGATTTACCATCTACCACCACTCTCACCCACCCTACCCCGACTTTTTGCCCGGTTTAATTACATTGTTGTCTGGCCACATTTTCTCCTGACGCCTGACTCCTGACAGTGCCTAGCCCCATATCATGCCGATGTGAAAGAATGGCATTTTTTGTGTCTGATGTGGAAGTCACTGCCCGAGCACCGGTATTCAACAACTTTGGAATGAGACCGGGTTGGCTAAAGCGCCTGGAGTCTAATTTTGGATTGTCCTGACTCTTCACTAGATCAGCAAACTTTGTGTTACTGCAAGTGTTACACAGGTTAGTAGCAGCACTGAGGAACCCAACAAACTCACACCACAGTTACTCCTTCGTTAAACCCATGAATTACAGTTAGGTAAGGTCAGCCTGTCAATGCTAACAGTTAGGCCTTTCATTGTGTGTGTCTGTGTGTGGGCAAACTCCCACCCACTGTCCCCGGTGCAAAGCTCACACTCTCTAGCAGTAGTCTTTGCAGGGGGTCTCATGATAAAAAAAGAGAAAGAGCAGAGCAAGTCATGAGAATGTATTTACGATGGTCAGCATTTAAAAATGACAAGGATGTAGCCTATTGATATAAAACAGCATTTTCTTCCTTTGCTTTCAGTTTAAATAAATCAACTGTCTCTCTCCAAAATGTGATGGGACATACAACTAAGAGGGTTGGAATCTTTTTGTCATGGCACAGTGTTACCCATAAGCTAGCTAGTCATATGCTAATATTACCAGAGATTACATTACATTATACTTGAAGCACCACTGCACAAAGTAACCTAGCATTTAATCTATAGCTGATGTGTAGCTACATGTTGCAAATTAATTCATTACTCTAACATAAAAGGTTCATCATTTGACATGACTGAGTGTGTCTGAGTTTCAATTCATTTGACCATGAAATATGCAGGTTGTTGAACTGGCAGCCACTTAAGCAACAATAGTGTTGTGACTCGAATGCAATGGAAGGGAAGAGGGGGAGTGTGACACCTAGCATAATGTTTCTAACAGCACCTTGAACTAGTATTGCTGATCAAAACATACATAAGGTTACATACATACATAGGTTTGGGAAAGGTCATGTTGCCATTCTGCATCATCAACACATCAACTGTTTTTCATGGAAAGTTAGAATGTAATTAAATAATCAAGGACATCTTCCAACCAATGTAAATTACAAAAACAATTGACATCTTGCTGTCCTTGAACACAACATTATAACGATGAGATCCAATCTATGGTCAAGTCAGAAAAAAGAATTGTAAACATTGCATGTCTGGTCGGACTTGTAGGTTAACATGTACAATGAGCCACCAAGGTTGTCCAGACAAGAAATACAGAGACTCTGACATCATTGATGGCAAACTCATGGATCAAGCTGCAAGACATGAATAAATTCATAAAAAGTAAGTGATAAATCAAGAATGATTCAGATTACTTTTTCAATGTCTTAAGAGAAAAATATCAAATATAAAGTTTTTGTGTCTGAGCTGACTTACAATCTTTTAAGGCAATATTATTCTGATTTAGAACACATGTAGAATATGAATCCTGATGCATTACTCTGTCATAATTTGTCTATGTCCTTTCTGAAATCCTATCAGATATGCTGCAGAAGTTCCAGATTTTTCTCCATCGCTGTGTGCACTGAACATTCATTTCAACCCCTCCTCTCCATGCTCAGGTATCACATGGCCTGTTGGAAACCCCACTAAGTGCCCACAGCGAGAGGGTCACATTACAGCAGCTGTACAATTATGAATGATAGGGAAACTCTTTTCACATTCATTAAAGTGCCGCAAATGAATAATTCATGGTTTCAAATTTCAGGCCTCCAAATATTCAACAGTGTTGCGTCAGGCCTTTCCTCTCCAATTGATTGCCTCCAGTACAAGTGATGTATTTGCTGGTCAGGGATCTGAATCCCATTCAATGGAAAGAACTGGAAAAGCCCCATGTGTCTGAAAACGATGACAACTGAAACATAAAAGCAAATAAAATGAGCCAATTCATCAGCAGAAGCCACTCCATAAGTCTTTTAATACAATGCAAAGTATTTGTTGCTACTTTGTTTTAAAGATATATTATATACATTATTTGTCTAACCTGTCAATCATAATAAGTAGGCTATGTTGCTGCAGTTATGCATCTTTTATTTTTTTGTAAATATTTTACTCAAAGGAAAGATTGCTTAAAGGAATAAACCACCCACAAGAAACCATGTCAGTTAGTTTCTTCCTGGAGCTGCTTGGAAGAGACAGCAACATTGTTATCCTCATAATTCGCCCTCTGGCCTGCTGATATGTGACATATGATCCCTGCTTGCATAAACTGCATTTATACACCAACCTCCTTGCGGGGCCTGTGTAGCCTGTTTATATTTGGATTGCATTATCTAGTGTTGAAATAAATCACCAGTTTAGGATGGCAATGCAGAATTGATAAATGTATGTAGTAATCTTACACTGTTGAGTTAATATAAAAAGGGTAATTGATAAGACTGATGGGTACATTTTCTATAACCCAAGAGGTGTCAGCTTGATGTATTCAGCATTTCAGGTACACCTTTCCTGCATTACATAGTCTCTATTACACTGAATAAAATGATGTAAAAACATGCCGACCTTACAGAACAGTCCCATATTCACCAATGAAACAAGATGGGCCTTCCCTCTAATGCTACTATCATAAAAGAAATGAAGGAATGAATATAGAGTTGCTATTGGAAATGTAATTAAAGCAAGTCACCTATACACAACAGGTATCTATGGTGGTGTTCAGCATAAATCCAGCTTCACATTTACCAGGGGACAAGAAACTCCACTCCACATGAATGTCAGTGTTGCTCTGTTACTGCTGGATGTGTAATTAAGTAGGTGTTTGCCATCATGGTCAACATACCAACTTTATAAGATACCGGATGTGAACCCACTGGCCTGTTCTGGCATGTTCTCAAGATAGGGTGGGTTTTCTCTGGGTTTTCCGGCTTACTCCTAGAGTCCAAAGACCTCCACTTTAGGTCAATTGGTGAATCTTCATTGCCTGTAGGTATAAATGTTTGTCTGTCTCTGTGTGTCTGCTCTGTGCTAGAGTTGCAACCTGTGCAGGGTGTACCATGGTATATTCTGCCTCTCACCCAGTGTCAGCTGGGATAAGTTCCAGCACACCCTCAACCCTGAACAGGATAAGTGGTTTTGGAGAGTGAATTAATAAATGGTGTATCATTCTCTTATATCCTTTTTACACCAAAAATAGCACATATATGCAGAAAAACCAGCTAAAAACAGGCAACAGACTCCTATCACATTGTCAGTACACCAGAGGCGTGTGTGAGTATGCCTTTCTTTTTTTACCTGGTGTGTCACGTTGGACGTCACAGACACACCGGAAAACCAGTTAAAATGTTACAGTGGTTACTTATATTTTTATATTTGTTACTTATTATGTCTCTCTTTTAAATTTGATTTTGAATGATATTCGAGCAATGCTTGGACAGAGATGGATGGAAATTTGTATCATTGTATCGTGCCAGAAAAGGGGCAAAAACTAGAGTGTAAACCCAGGTGTCTTAGTTCTGTCACTTCAAGAGAAAAATAAATAAATACCCGTGTCAACTGCAGAGTCACTTGACCCAGGAGTAAATGCCAATTGTAACCTTTCCCATTAAATACAAAAGCCAGATGCTACGGGTGTTAGTAGATTTTTTGTGCAGTGGGGAAGGGGCTGTACAGCTTGTCTACACAGGGCTTTTCAGCTGGGTTTTTCAGTCATCCATCACAAGCACATCAGACATAACAGATGCATTTCTATTTTAATCAATGCTGCATAACAGCTTTTGTTTAGTTTGCACAGTACACAAGAAAGTGTGACCCAAAGTGTACTTTAACACTTTAACTTTATTTCTTACCTTGTGTGTGTGTGTGTGTGTGTGTGTGTGTGTGTTTGTGTGTCACGCTCTGACTACCAAAACACAAGTGACCTACACTCTGTACTGTGCCTGAACACAGCCTGTGTAGACACAGATGGAGCACTGAAGCTGCTGTTCTGCTAACATGCTGCTTCCACTACGCAGCCTTTGTAGACATTGTACTCAGAGTCAGATGGAAATGGAAATCTAAACATGTTGTCAAATTCCCACATTTGTGTAAAACAGGTGCAGGGAGCAGTGAGAGCCTGATCCCTTACGATACTAAAATAATCCCTTTTTACGTAACCTCTAGATGTGGCGCCGAGTCATCTGGGACCCAGGATCATAACACAAGGGGGAATAATTGCATAGATTTTTCATGTGATCTTTGTTGTTACCAGACACACAAAATAAGTGCATTGAAATACGTTGACTAATAAAAAAGTAAAAAAAAAAACAGGTGGAGGGCCCTGCGGCTGTACCACTCAAACAGCCTTTGCAACGCCTAGGATACTGCTGTACTTTCATAAAACTGAAGCCCATTTCCCATCAGACAAAAACTCCACTAACACACACTAGCATCTCGCTTTTGTCAATCGATATGAATGAGCATTCATTCCCAGGACAATTGACAGTAGTCACAGGTATTTATATAATAGAAAATTACACCAGGGTGCGAATTTGTGTTTGCTAGGATAGCGCAAGGCTTTTCAGCAAAGGCTGGAACACAGCCTTTGACCCCTGGGTGCTATGTGGTATGACACATAAGCAATGTTACTGGAGCTGTGATGTCAGAGGGTTACAGCACACGACGCTAGGGATAAAGGGATGGTGTCTGTTGGCCGGCAGAATTCTTGGGTTCACTGAAATGGATGGTGGCCAATATACAATAGCATGTTTGAATTTAGAAAGCATTTGTTTATGGTATTTTGTAACAGACTTTTTTAACAATTGAAGAGTTATTCTTACCCATATTTTTATTTTTCATACAAAAAATATTCCAACCCAAAGTTGACTGCGTATTCCTCAATGACTCAATCACTGCCATTTTCGTTGATAGTGTGCCAGCTATTGAGCCTTTAGGCAAATGCAGACCAGATTTCACTGCGCATGGGTTGTACCCCATGTAATATGATGTGATATGACATCATGACTTTTTCTTCTTTAAACCTCATTATCAATGTAAGAATTCTTGGGTTATGGCAAAAATCATGTTTTGTGAGGTAACACTGACCTTGACCTTTGACATTCTACCTCCAAATTCTAATCAGTTTATTCTTAAGTCCAAGTGGATGTGTTCAATTTGAAGAAATTCCATCAAGGTGTTTTAAGTAGTGCTGTCAGTTAAACGCGTTATTAACGGCATTAACGCAAACCAATTTTAACGGCGTCAATTTTTTTATCGCGAGATTAACGCTATTTTTGGCCTGACAAACTTTGTA
>JAPZEB010000012.1:33149530-33161368 GCA_029783705.1 Chaetodon striatus | reverse complement strand
TGTCAATCAAACACATGTCGCACGCCGTCAAGGAAGAAATGAAACAAGGTTGATTCACACCGCTACTCCCAACACTTTTGCTAAATGCTCTCCTTCTTTGCAGTCTGCCAGAGTTGTAGAGTAATATGCTGGCATGCTGGTTATTAAATGTGAAGGAATTCAAGCTATGACATTCATCAGCAGCACCACCAGTTTTTAGGCAGGCTTATGTGATGTGATGACAAATATTTAGTCATACTCATAGCCAGTATAGTTTGTGGGCTTAAATGAAAGACACTGTAATACTTTTATACTATCTTTACATCATTCAGCTATCCATTCTCTATTGGAGTCTATTGATGTCACAGTCACCATAGTGACAGACAGAAAACATTGTCTTTTTTTGCCCTGCAAGCATGGAAGTGCATTAAAACCGATTGTGGTAAATCTAGTAAGAATGTTAATCAATGAGAATGTCCACTGCACCACACATGTTATGTAAAAAACAAAACACACCACAGAGATTTATGGACATTAATTAGATGTACTTGGTGGAGGAGAAATTAAAGAGAAAAGAACCACTGCAGTAATTAAAGGGGGAAAAAAAACCCCAACGTCTGATTTGATGTCCTTGTTTTGTTGTTGTTGTTGTTGTTGTTGTTGTTGTTGTTGTTTATCTCCTGTTCTTACAGTTATTTTGAAATATTTTAATATGAAAAAATCCCTCATTTTTTTCCTCCTGTAAAACATAAGAATGACATATGGATGACTCATGTCAAACATACAATGTATCCTATGAAATGTGACTTGGGGTGACTCACTAACCCCACCCATCACAAGGCTAGAATTATTACCTCATAGCTGAATGCCTCAGCCAGCCAGTTAGGTTGCAGATAGTTTGCATACACGTCTGTCCTGATTAATGTGTTGCCATGACAGCCAACAATGCTTCAAAAATGGATGTTGCCGCAAAGAAGCCACATATTCTACAACATGAATGCTTCACTCACATCCTCATCCAAGCAGCAAAGATGTACACAATTAGTACAGTTTTAGGGTGGGCACCCATGATAAGAGTCACCAAAATGTTATCTGACCAAATGTCTCCCCTTCTGTTCCTGAGTTATGGTGATGAATAATGGCCAGAGAAAACACCAGCAGTCATTTTACCCTTTTAGATATTTGTGTGACATTTTGTCATGATTAGCATATCCACTTTTGAGTTATAATAAAAGCCTGTTTTGTGGAGTCAGAGTAAACTTTGACCTTTACCCATCAAAATCTAATCAGTTCATTGTTGACTCCAAGTGGACATTTGTGCCAACTCTGAAGAAACTTAGAAGACGTTGGGACAAACGTGACGTCACAGTGACCTTTTGACCTGTGACCACCAATATGTAATCAATTCATTGTTAAGTGAACGTTTATGCTAAATCTGAGGAAATTCCTTCAAGGACATCTTAAGATTTCATGCTCAAGAGAACGGGGCTGACAGATAGACAACCTCAAAATATAATGCCTCTAGCCACAGCTGTTGCTGATGCGGAGGCATAAAACACACTTGGCAGTAAGCTAGTGGTTAGCCAACAGAACAATATCATAGCAGGAGGTGCATGTTTGGATTTCAGCTCTATATTGCATTGCTGTATTTGTTAAGCGACACCCACATTTGTGACACACAAGATGTTTTGGAGAGAGTGGGAGCAAAGTGAAAACATCTTTTCCATCCATCAAGAAAAGTCTTCAGTGCTGTTCTTTACTCCTCTTTCAGTGAAGAAACACTCTCCAGTCCTGATGGAACTGATGCTACTGCAGCATTTATGCTAACCCCTTTCTCAGCCACCATTGTTGTTTGCTCTTATGTTTGCCTTTGTGTGTTGTCCACTAAAACACATCTGAAGCTACCTGTTGTTTCTCACAGGACACTGCAAGGAGCATTTATTTAACTTGACAAGATAGATTCTCATGTGAGCTTGTGATATTGTGAGAATCCAGCTGCAGGCAAGGTTACCACATTTAATCCAATAACATCTAGAGAATTTTATTCTGATAATTAAAGCTCCTCCATCGTAATATGGATACTTGCAACTATTTACTGTATAGGTGAGTAAATACCTGAGCAAGGACGGTACAGGAATCACAAACATGTGTGTTTCCTCATTTTAATACTGTGTCTGTCTGGTGCCTGTTTCCATTGTCACAGAGCTATTGTTGTTAATGGTGCATTGTTTCCACCCATCAAGACAGCAATCAATGCTGAATGGCGGTGTCACTGCAGGACCCCAATACCCAGGTAGCCTATCAGGATCTCAAGGGAGCGTCACACACAGTTTTATACAATGTGATGTCGATTACATGTTGTCAGAGTCTTGTGTTGTTGTCAGCTTGTTAGCAATACCTAAGATATAGGCTGACATTCACTTAGAAGCTTAGAAACTGTGTTCTTATATGTGTAGACATAATGAAGGAATAGGCGGAAGTTAATTTGCAGGAAAAAAAAATAACATCCCCATCTAGGCAATTCAGTGAACATGCAACCTCCCATGGTAATTATCCTATTCTTTTCAAGCAATATTGTTTGCTTGCAAGCACTGGCTTTGAAAGCAGGTGCAGCTTATTTTAAATTCCATTGCTAGTCCAGTCTTGTAATTGGATTTGGTAGCTTGAGGTGTCTCTGACCTTTGGCTGCAGCCAGCTTGTTTAAACTGGAGATCTTGTAACCCTTGACACATTTAAGTCCTCAGACAGTCTGATGACAGGTAAGATGACAACTCACCTGAGAGGTCAGTTCAGTAGTTCATTTGTAAACCAAAGGGCCGCCCCCTTGCGAATGGCAGCTGACAACATGACTGCAAGACATTTGGTGTTTGCTATTCAGTGTACTTTGTCAAATCAAGTCGAAGTCATTATGTTAGGTTGGAAATTTAAAGAGACAATTAGATTAATCCTATGAGCTCTCTCTGTAAAATCTGAATATGTATTCAGGGATTTCTAGGGCTATTATGAAAATTAATTATTAAAGCCCGTCCAGTGGCTGCAAATAGTAGCAGGAAACCTCTCACAGCTCAAGAGGATTTAACATGCATCACAGTTAATGGCCACCGCATGAATGTTTAAATGTTTCAAAAGGTTATGTGCCCTGTAGCCTTTTCAAAAGGTTATCCACCCCGCAGTGTTAGAGCCATCACCTAGTGGAGGTCCTAAAGTAACGCTGCTGGTCTGCTTTGTGTGTCTAGCAGCAAACTCAGCTTCATTATTTACCTCTTCAGTTTTCCTCAGGACTGGATTTAAGTAGAAACTCACTGATCATTTCTTTGAATTATTACAGGCGTCAGAATCTGTTAGGAGTGTCAGACAGCGAGCTCTGATGTAACTGTGACTATTGGGTGAGGTAGTAGGTCACTTTTTAATTACCCAGCTGAATAATTGATAGATAAGACTACTCCTCAGTCCTCAACAATTCCTGCAACAGCATATTCTCAAAGTCAGGTCCTAAAGGTCAGTGGTGTAATATACAGCAATTATATATCAGTCTCTCCAGGATTTCGTGGGCTGTTTTGGGAATTGTTGCAACCTAAAATGCCTGTCTTTATAGCAGATTTGTGTTAGCAGAGAGTAGGGGGAGTGGGTTGCTGCCGTTCTACTCAGTGCTAAAGGACCATTCCCGTGAAACGCTCTCCTCCTGCTCTTTCCGCCCAGTTTTCACAAAGCAGCAGTGACTAACATCTGACATCAAGCCATTAAATAGTCCTGACAGTCTCACACTGACACTAAAACATCCTCACTCTGTTGTTAAACTTGTTGATGATTGTTGAATAGCATTAGCCATGTGATGCTAACAATTAGCCTTGTCATTGTGTGTGTGTAACTCTGCCAAACACAGTGTAAGAAGGGGCTGAGCAGATCAATACATTGTGCGCAGCTCTACAATGAAATGAGATCTAATATTTTAAATAATCAAATTTTCAGTACAACTGAAATGACTGGACAAAATTGCATGGTCACACAGAATGTACAAGGAATAGCTGAATTTGCATTATTCCTTAGGTTTAGGCATGGTTTAAAAAACATTATGGTTTGGCTTAAAACAAGAAGGTTTGTTACTAACATAAGTTCACGTGACATATGTCACTTGCTCAGTACGCTATACATACTAACGCACTACGATGCTATTAACATAACTCTATTAACTTTTGTTTTCATATTGGACACATCAGTGGTCTCCCTGGTAAAAATCCAGAGTTTCTTTGATCCATTAATCTCGCCTCCCGCCTGCTTTTTGTGGACAAAATAGTTCTTTATACCATGGCAGTTGATTAGATCATCAAAAAAAATGCTGCCACCCAGTGCGTCTCATTGTGCCGCTAAAGGGTACCTATGTGCAGTACCTGCAAAATCCGCAGTATCTGATGCAAAGGGCTACTGAGCAAGTAGCAGTATTTCACGAGCTTGTACAGAGAGTGAGAGAGCATTAGATACATACTAGAAAAAAAAAAAAATATGGAGGCTCATGTTTTGAGAGAAGTTACTAAATAAATGTGCACGAATAGTTACTACGTCCAAATAGGGTTAAGCGATGGATGCAAGGAGGCATTTGAATATGTATGGCATAATGGCATACAATGAAGACCAGACCATACACCAGAGCATATAGTGTTAACAGACATGCCAACCCTGGACAAATGTTCTTGATTACCACTCTGGCAACCTAGTTACAAATCATTGCTGTTTGCACAATGAATAATTGAACATACTGCAATCTGTATACATATGCTTAACAGCACATTGTTTGCATACATGCAGCAATGAAACCAACAAAAAATGTGAGGAATGCACTGATATGAAAATTTTTGATACCAATAACAGATTGTTTACAGAGACATCTGCAGATGCTAGTACTGTTAGTCAGCCATGTTTGTCTACTTGTCTTTCACCTGCCTTAACATAGCTTACCAAGGATCACCATTTCACTTAGGCTACACACTAATCTGCCGCTACTGCTGCATTTACAGTTTATACTTTTTACTGTTTACATGTCCACACCAAAATGCAAGGAGGTTGGCAGGTCTGTGGTAACTTTGTTTTCCTTTGCTTTGCTATGATTAGCCTACTTTTCAAAGTATTTCAGCCTGTTCTCTATAAAGGTCACAGAAAGTGACACAACCAGAACATAATCGCACATCATTAATGAACGCACCTTCATTACCTGACAGCTACATGTTATACAGTTATAATATCAGTAGAAAATCCCAAACATTAAATGAATGAGAAACGTTCAAATACCAGTAGCAGGGTTTGTCAGTATTCTCAACACTTTCCCACTCCGACCTCCTTACACATAGAGATTTAGTCATGGATTTTCCACATCCAGATACAATGTGCAAAGCACCCTGGGTGCGTTGGTTGCTGACGCTCTGAGTTACATGCATTGTCTTTGTTCAACATACACCTCTGTTTTCACAGGAAGCGTATAGTTTGCATACAGTCTCTTTTAAAATAAACGCACTACATGGGTACAACACTGCAAATTGACATTTTTGTTTCCTTCAACAAGAAATGCTCGTGGTTGTGTTTTACCAACACACACACATGGTTGGGTTTTCCCCTGATGCCACGGGAAGCCACTGAACTATAACTGCGACCGGCCACAAATCATGCCAATGACAAAGGATGTGAAAGGATGAATGTCTGACAGGAAGTCACTGACCAAGCACTGGAGCACTTAGACAACCTCAGAGTGAGACTGTTTTGGTATTCAGGGTCTGACTAATAAGAGCTCATTATCATCTTAAGTAACATTACGAATCTGGGGCCCAATATTACACTGGGGTATTTCTGGTACTTTATACTAAAGCAGCTATAACCAGACCTACAGAGAATTATCATCACAAGCTTTACAGAGCTGTATAGGGAGTGTCAGCTCATTGTTTAGCTGCACAGCCCACAGCTTTATTGTTCTGGTTCACTCTCACTGCTCTTAGCGTCATTTATGGCCACAGCAGACAACTGTTTTCAGACAAAAAGCTCTAAAAGCCCACTGCACACAGTCACAGTCAGAGACTAACTGGTGAACATACTGGAGCATTCAGCAGCTATAGAGCCAGATATTTCCCTCAGGAGGTGAAGGGACCAAAAACAGAACTAAAGGAGTGTGAATATTGGATTGAATAGGGTTTAAATACTTCTTCCATCACAGCTAAATATACACTCAGCAAGGTTTTTATGCAAAAGCTCAACCATCCTATCATCTTAAATCAAAGCTGCAACAGAGGAGAGCGTCCTACACGCACTGATAGAGACTCCAGAGTCTCACCCTGTTAATCTAAATCAAATTTGGAAGTCAGGTATATTCAGTTCCTCACCCACAGGAACAATAAATCAAAACTTACTGCAAAAGCAAAATTTTAAACTAGCAGGAGCAGTAAACAAGAGCAGTGTCCAGAGAAAGCCTGACTCATTAACATCTTTTGCTTCTCTTTGCTGTGAAGCATCACAGAGCAGCCTGAAAAAATAACTGTGCTGTGTGCAGTTTTCTGACAACACCTTAGAGGATTTCAGCTTTCTGAAATTTACATTTTGTTTCCTTTTGCTACCATTTGGAGCTGCTAACACGGGAGGTTGCCTGGTGCAGCTTAGAGCATTATAGTTGTGGGAAAAAGTTTGTTGGACAGGTGTGGAACATAATCCATGACAAGTTTCCTAATTCATCAGATCTTCCCAGTGGACATTCAACATATTGCCAATATTTGTAGATGGATCTTTTTTACAACCAGTATTTTATGACTTATAACTTCAACAACAGCAATAACATCACAACAGCAGAGCGGCAGAAGAGAATTTACAGACGTCTCTTTTAGCCTGTAAGGTTAGAACGAGATTCATCTGTTCAGTCAATAATTAGAGCATGAAGTTTTGCATGAAAATGGGAATATTATAGCAATTAATCTTTTCTGCAACAAACAGTTTAATTAAATGATATTTATACTCGGAGCGAAAACACTAATTATATTATTGTTTGCATATAAATATGATTAACAAAATTTCAAGCAGTGTCAAGCAATGTGATTGCATCGGTGGGTGTACTGTGTCCTTTTATGCTGCATATTCATGCAGCATGAAAGGACATGTAATACATAAATTTGTACATCATCAGCAGCGAATTCAAATGATTCTCTGCAATAACCACAAAGAGATTAATCAGCAAACAGCACTGGCTTACAGCTGGTAATGAGTTTGCACTTTCCTCCATCATGCTCCACTAAGACGAGACGGTATATATCATACATGCAAACAAAGATGCTTTGATATAGCTACCTGTGATTTCATAGGATTCCTCTCAAATCACTTTTTATCCTTCTTTCCTTTTTTTTCTTATTCATAAAAATAGCACTATATGCATTTTATGTATAATTGTCTGCAAATGCCCTGTGCACCTTTATAAAATATATATTATAATAGATGTAGCTACCTGTTCATCACTCCAGTCGCCAGAAGAAAACATTGGCACTGTATGTTTCCACAGACCATGGATTTGTTACATTTTTATGTTTCACACAGATCATATCAATGTTTCTGAAGTAACGTAGGTCAGATTTGATGTATATGAGCTGATCAGAGAAGGGAGGGACAGTGGGTAGTGTGAGACCTCGGCACAGTGGCATAAGGTAGTTACGATGGGCCCCAGAGCACACGATAATGATGGGCCCTAGCGCACGCTATAGTGCACATATCACCTCGTCACATGATCAAAGACTTGACATTGGATAACATCAAAATACATATTGTCCAGCGATCATTGTTGCATATGTGCATATCACAAAAACATCAAAAAATTTAGAAATCCTAGGGATAGAATGGTGTGTGAGATGGATTGGCGGTTTGGCACGGCATCTGCAGTGATGCTGGTGCTGCGTCGGACAGTCGTGGTGAAGAATGAGCTGAGCCGGAAGGCAAAGCTTTCTATTTCCTGGTCCATCTACGTCCCAACCCTCATCTATAGTCATAAGCTCTGGTTAGTGACCGAAAGATTGAGAGTGTGGATACAAGTGGCCAAAACGAGTTCCCTCAGAAAGGTGGCTGTGTGGCTAAGTTCCAACATATTCACATATGAAATGTACAATGTCAACATTCTGGCAACTGGGTTGTGTCCATACAGGATATAGTTTGTACTGAAGGTTAGACTTGATTGCAGTCTGCAGTGGTTTTTTGAATATTATTTTCCATTCAGAACAATTGTTCGAATAACAACAAGAGGCAAATACATCTTTTAAAGCTCTGTTGTGCAGAATATCATTGAGATGCAGACAGAGACGAGCCATCTGAGACAAATTCCCATTCGACATTTATAGTCCTTGAGAGCATAATGAAATTCTTATCTTTCTAAACATGCATATATCTCAGTAAGCTCTCAGTAGAATTAAGAGTTCTTTGACCAGCTGTATATTTGAGATAGATCTATCACAACTTCTTGCCATTTTTAACCAATGCTGGCCTGAGTAAAGTTAAAACAGTGGCACGTGACAACAAAGGTTTACTCAGAGTTTTACTAAACTATAACCTCTTTTCTCTTTTTATTAATTTAGATCATTTGACAGTACAAATGATGCACTGTATTCATAACAAAAAGACCATTATAACCGCTCATTTAAAAATCATACATTATGTAAATCTATGTAAAGCTGGAATTGATTGCTCCTGGTTAAATTTGATGAACTGTTTGTAAACAACCCGACTGCACATCTTAAAGTCATCAAGAATTTTGACATCATCAATAATGACCGATGGGAGCATGATTACAATGACTATAGAAATGACAAACAAGACTGTGGCTTCATCTGTCCATATTAAGATAAGCTCGAGTGAGAAGTGAGGAGCTTAGGATAGGCATTCAGTCGGATGCTGATTTGAATATGATTAATGGAGGGCCAGGTCTTCAAATCCCATCCAGCTCCCACAGCCAGTCTGCCTCTGATAGGCCACCACTCAAAGTTGCTTCTGCTATCACAGCTAACACTCACCGTCTGTTTCTGCCCAGAGCTCAGGAGGGGAGACGTCTGGGTGCTGTCAAAGCCCAGATCACAACATAAAGGGTCAGAGACAGTCTGTCCAGCTGGACTGGAGTTCAGCATTACAACATCTCTGCCAATAAGAGGAAGTGGGAATTAAAGTTCTAATCTGAGACTTTCGGCTGTTTTGTTACCCTCTATTCAGCCTTCACTGAGTTCATACAAGCTTCTTTGTTTACCGCTCTTAACATTTAAAATCTGAAAGCTGTTTCTTGGGACAGATCTGCTGGGGGCAGGGAATGATGCCTTTATTGTGGCCCGTCTATCTTGAATAAATCAAAGACCTAGACCGTGAGCATGAGGAGAATTAACACACCGGCTGCGTCACGTAGCAACGGGTTACATACCACTGTGTCATGTGCAATTCTTTTAGTTGACGTGCCAGAACTGACACCTTTGTCACACACTTGGTATGCCATAATAAGGTACAGTGGCTGGGATGTGCCGATTCAATGAGCAAAAGGGAAAAAAAGGAAAAAAAAAAAGCTCCATTTTTATGTAGTCAATGTACGTCAAGGCTGGAAAATCCTGCGTCAGTGTCTCCACAGGATGGGTTAAGGTACAATACTCCTAAGTAGGTCATCTGTATTCTGACAGCACACAGAGCCCAATTGTAGTTATGCATGCAAAACAAAGGAAAATAGTGTCAAACTTAACAACATCAATATTACTAATACTAGTCTACATCTTAAAGAAGGATATCACTGCTGGAAAGATGGTCTTTTTGTAAAACTGGGCTGTCTGTGAGTAAAATTGGTGCTATACAAGAAAACAGGCCTTTGTTTTTTCATGAAAGGTAGAAAACCTACAATGACCAGAATGCATTGTGCCGCACTGGACCAATTCACGTAAAGCCATATTGTCTGTTTTGACACAGGAAACAATATGGTGGTTAGGCGGTAACAAATGATTTCAAATTAGACATAGGCAATGCAGTAACAGAATACTGGTTAGTATTTGATCAGCAGTATTGAGTTGGTTCTCTGTGTTTCAGCCGCTGTTTTCACAATAGAGGAAACAGTATGTGTTCACTTCTTATTTACATATTCTTGTATTACAGCCAAACAGTGCACTAACATATGTTTCTGAAGATAACTGAGGTAAGAAATAGGCAATACAGTAACAGAATCTCGGTTTATACTTGATTAGCACTGCCTAGTCTTACAGTTTGATATTAGTTTGCTCTGAGTTTTAGAGTGAGAGAGAAAGAGAGTTGGAGGGGGGTGGGGGTTCATTTACACATACTGCCCACATTGCTATGCAGTGTTTCCCCTGGGACTTTTTCCGGCAGCAGTGCTGAAGTGCGTGACTTTTATTTTGCGCTGCTGGAGGATATTTAGCACGCCCACTGATATGAGAAGGGCTTCAGACACATATTTGTACATAGTTGCAGATGTTGAATTAAGTTGAATAAAATGCTTCCCATGTTGTTACAATAGCCCCTGCATGTGGGGGCAGATGTAAAACTTGACATTTAGTGTGGCAGCTCTAATACTGCTTGTAAAAACAACTGATACAAGTTACCTACATAAAAATTGTATCCAAATAGTTTAAGAGGTTTTTGAGTAATGACATCAAAACAAAAACTGTATTGCCTCTTGTCTCCTCTAATCAACACTGCATTTCCAGTCACAGAGACAAAAAAAAGAAAAAAGAAATGTATATCAGGGAAACACAAAGCTGATTTAAAATCAGCTAGGTGCTCCTTTTCAAGTATCAATACTAGGGACAATACAAGCAATACCAACAACTGAGTAATGAAATGATAGATCCCACTCTGGGCATATTAACATTATTTTTAATTAAGCTTGGGTGATGTCTGCCTTCCTGACATTTCACCTAGGTATATGATATGTGATGAGGACCTGATGATACTTGTTACTGTGGCAGAACCGACACGCGTGGGCTTAATGGACATTATGTGTTGAGAAAAATCAAGTGGCTAATAAACTGCTTTTGTAGTTGGAAGAAGTCATCTTAAGAGAAAGTTATATGTGGCAATACTCACAAACAGGGCCAGAGGCATTTTTCTTTTTCCAATAGTCCTATAGCGTTATCCCCAACACTCGCAGTAGGCCTCTTTCTCAGTATAGCTGCCTGTTCCACCGGTAGAGACTGACCTCTGTTGGCAGATGTTACGCTCTACAATACATTGCCTCGATACAGCATCTCCGCATCAATTTGATAGAAAGAGGAGCATCTGTATTTTTGATAGTATTGGAAAATCACACATTTGGGATTTCTAAAGACGCTTGTACACTGTCATACCTTGACAGTACCCAAGCCTACTCTTAATGCATTCACCTCATAGCCCAAATCATGATACAAAGAATTTATAACTGTATCAGTATGTATAATTGTGGCCCTGGAATTGCTTGGTTGAAAGTTAAGTGTGTCTGACTTGCCTCCTGTGTAGAAAAGCCTTAAGGGCTTGATCACACAAGTGTAATATAACAATGAAACCATAAGTGCCATATCGTAGGCAACTGGACTTGCTTGCATTTCTTGAAGACGTCTCTCTAACTGCTGGTATGGAGATGGAAACGTTTTCAAGAAACACTAGCAAGTCCAGTTGCCTAGGATATAGCACTTATGACTAACCATGACGTGGATGACTGAGAATCCTCACCGACATAACAGTGAAAGTTTGGACTCAAATGTATATGTTTGAATGGAAACACAGCAAACAATGGCCAATTACATCAGTAGAGATTTCCTCCTCCAGTCCATTTTGGTATGAACAAAACGTGCCACAACCAACTTTGGCCACATGTAGTCACACCACTATGCCTCC
>JAPZEB010000012.1:33077152-33089135 GCA_029783705.1 Chaetodon striatus | reverse complement strand
GGTTGTAATGTACATTTATGAGTATTACCCCAAATCTCTGCACAGTATTTTACATATGGTGGTATCATTGAATTGTAAAGAATGTGGGGTGATTTGTGGTCCAGAAAGTGTTTTGCCTTACGTGACATTTTGTTTTGTACATGTTTTATGTGAGATTTCCATGTTATTTTTTCGTTCACAATTACACCAAGAAATTTATTTTCATGAACCCTTACAATATCAACCCCATCTACCTGTATTAGTGCTTGAGTGTTACTTTTACAATTCCCAAATAACATGAATTTAGTTTTGTTTAGATTTAATGATAATTTGTTTCTGTCAAACCATTTCTTTAATTTTTAATTTTTAATTTTTGTGTTTATTGGCCACATGTATGGTATGGTGTGCACATCATGATACTCTCTGTATTTTCATTGTAAAAATAAAAAATATATATATGAAAAAATCGTTGCTGGTCAACAGTTAACTTTGTTACCTACGTCACAGACTTTGGTCCAATTGCCACACTCCGCGGAAAATTTGAAACTCGCAGTGATGCCGCAGGCTCGCAGCCTTGTTTAGAAGAAATTAAGCGAAAATATCAAAGTGGTGCCCAAAACGACACAAGAAACAAAAATCCGAAGATTCTACAGCCAAACTCCCAAAAATTAATTCTATTTTTGGAACGGTTCACAGAGAAGGATGCAGTCAGTCACCGTTAAGGTAGGCTATGTCTCTCATCGTCCGCTATACTGACAGTGATAACAAGATGAACTTAGCCTGTAGCCCAGAATGCCGAGGTCTCCTTCAGAAATAGAATAATAACCTACGTATTTTTACCTTCAATATTTCAATATAGCCTATGAGCTACGAACTGACTTTGTAATAAAAAGGCTACAATATACTTCCAGCAAAACATGCATGCATGCAGAACAGGCCTATTCCATGAGCTACTTTAAAAATATTACCCAGCATGTCAACATTTTTTTTCTGCGATGTTATAGCCACGTCACACAGAGCCAGCCAGGGAGATTTAGAAGGCAACAGCAAGGTTGACGGAGATGAATAAGGCCAGCTTGATTGCAAAGTCAACGGGGTAGAATATATTACAGGTAAGGGAGACTTATCATCAGATGAGAGAGATAGATTTGTGTGCCAGCCATCTTCAGCGTTAGGTGAGAAAATCCCCGGATAGAGCCTGCGTCTTCAGCATCAGGTGATGAGGGAACCCCCAGAGAGGGCCCCGCCTCCACATCTTCGGCGTCAGGTCAGGGAAACCCCGAAGAGAACCCCGCACCCCTGTCTACAGTGTTAGGAGAGGAAGAGTCCAGCATGCCCCTAGAATCTACAGCCAATCAGCCAGCACAGTCTGCTTTAAACGACAGAATTGTTGACGTTACGTTGACACTTGCATCCAGCAACTCTGCTTTCCGAGCTGACCGTGAGAAAATTGGAGAAATTAACAACGGGAACTTTTTGTCTGTTATGGAGCTTCTCGCCCAGTATGACTCTGTATTACAGAGGTGAATTACAAGTATACGTAAAACTAAATACTGGAGGTTCGGGTTTCTATGCCCAAAAGAACTTTTGTCAAAATGAATGAACGATGAAGACATGTATAGAATAGCAAGTGACCTTGCTGAGCAATACAAAGATGATTTATCCGAGGATTTTCCGGCACAAGTGCTTTCATTTAGATGTGCATTAGTGTCTGCATTAAAGGAAATCGAACATGGCTCAGTTCAAGATTTGGCGCACACTCTGTTCATAAAGCATCACTCCTTATTATCAAGTGTGCCTGATATAGCCACGGCTATCAAACTGTTCCTTACGATCCCAGTAACTGTCGCAAGTGCCGAAAGATCCTTCTCCAAACTCAAACTGATTAAAACATATCTGAGAAGCAGCATGGCAACGGAGAGGCTCTTGGGTCTGGCCGTTCTCAGCATTGAAAACAAAGGCACACACAGCTTGGATGTAAAGAGGGTCGTTTGGGAATTTGAGCATAGGTATGCCAAAAGATCCAAGCATGTATACTCACCTGTAGGCCTGTAAATAAACAAGCTGCCTGCTATGGTCCTGTTGTTGAAGTGATCGTGTGCTCACAACTGATGTACCCTATGTTGTTGTTCTGCTTGATTAACCAGTTTGGAATTAAACTGATTAAGCGTTAAAGAAGGAAACTTAACTCCATATCCAGCACCACTCTCTGTTTTTCAGCCAGGTTAAGAGAGGAGGAGGAGCCGACTTTTCATTTAGGCTATTCTAAAAATTAAAATAAATAAATAAGGGCCCCTTCATGTTTAGCTGCGGGGGGGCCTCACATGTTTGCGTTACGGGGCTGGTACAGCATGTACGAAATGTACAGAGCTGTAAATTGTCCACCACGGTACCAGTTTGCCACTAGCTAACTGTAGCAAACTTGTTTGTCGAATGTTTGGTTTGTGAAGTAATAGGTCAAGTGGAATAAGGTCTAATACGAACAAGCTGAAAGGGGGCATATTGTCAGCTATTGTAGTAGAGTCTGACTTACTTCAGTCACCACCTTAAAAATATTGCCCGTCTCCGTCCATCCCTCTCCTTTCCTACTGCTGAAATACTAATCCACGCATTCATCACATCCAAACTCGACTACTGCAATAGCATTCTCTATGGTTCATCTCAGAAAGTCCTCAACAAACTGCAATACATCCAGAACTCTGCTGCCCGTCTGCTCACCCACACCCGCTCACGAGACCACATCACCCCTGTCCTCCAGAACCTCCACTGGCTCCCCATCAAACAACGCATCCACTTCAAAGTCCTCCTCCTGACCCACAAAGCCCTCCACCACCAGGCCCCTTCCTACCTATCTGACCTGCTCCACTACCACACCCCCTCCCGCAAACTCCGTTCCTCTGACGCCAACCTCCTCTCCCTACCACCTCAAACCAAGCACCGAACCTGGGGATACCGAGCGTTTTCTGCAGCTGCTCACACCCTCTGGAACTCTGCCAAAACACATCCCTGACTGTACCGACCTGCCCACCTTCAAAAAACTCACAAAAACTCACCTCTTCAAAACTGCTTTTCATCCGTAACTGCTTTAACTTGCTTTGTGTTATTTTCATATTCTTGTGATGAAATGTTTTAAATGTTTTAAATATTTATTTAGTTTGTAAATTTTAAATGTGTCACTACGTTTTTTTCTAAAATTTTGTGTTATTATGTGTTATTTTACTTGTAAAGTGTCTTTGAGTATTCTGAAAAGCGCTCTATAAATAAAATGTTTTATTATTATTATTATTATTATTATTATTAATCGTGATAGTTGTCGCAAAGTTGCATTGCTGACAACGAATCTATTAACATCAAGGACTTTTATTGAATATATGTTAAAACTGTTGCAACTCTCATTGCTGCTGGTATGAACAGATTTGATGCAAAATATTCAGCAGGCGTGTATTTAGCATTTTTATATTATTCTGAGATAAAATGGGCAAGACACCGGTCACACACTGTAGCCACAAGGTCACGCCTCCTACAGTTCAATCTGGATTAGGGCCAAAAAAATGAATCTTGATTTGGACATCCAAAATGCGGTTTGCATTAGATGGTTGAATCATATTCTGTCAGTGACTGCTACAGTCTGCAAATAACATGAACACTTTCATTTAAGGCTGAGAATGTGAGAAAAAAGGGAGGTGATGGAGGTATGGTATTCATTTTCTGTCATTACTCAAACCATTAACTGACTCAGCCTTGTAAAGACTGTGCAGTGTACAGGCATAAGCTCAGTAATGATGAGCACTGGTCAAGACGCCAGCAGAAGATGGAGGCCTCCCTTTGAAAACAGACTTAGATGAAAAGCATTTGTATTGGGACATAATGAAATACTCCCTTTTTTTCTCATGGCAATAAACTGCTCTTTGCTGGCTCAGCAAACACGAGATGATGAAAGGGCGGCTGATGCACATTTGATTGTGAAATCTCCGCTATAAAAGAAAGGATAAAGTGATTCTAAATCAACCATAAAATTGCAGATGGTAATCCAGTGCACGCCAGTAAATATGTTAAATGACTATCATCATTATCGCCTCTCCCTGCCTGACCCATGGCATACATCATTGCCTTATCAATGAGATGGAACTTCATCTTTCTTGGAGGAAAGTGTTTTATTTGATTTTCACAACAAAGCAGTCAGTGTAATATTATTTTGTCTTTTTTTGTTACAAAAACAAGTCATATTTAATATCTCCAAAATTGTTGGACCAAGAAAGCATACAAGTACTATATTATTGCTCTGATGAGGATGAAATGTCATAATTCCTCTGTAGGCGGCGAAGTTTAGGCTATACATATATGGATTAACCTTTTACATTTGCTAGAACATTCTCAAGACACAAAAATAAACACAAAGCCTCAAATTGATTTATAGACCGAGATCAAGTTAAGATATGTGAGCTCTGCAGAAGCAAAACAGTAGCAGCAGGATTCCGGTCAGTTAGACAATGAAATCAGATAATCTGCTCCAACATCAGATAAGCGTCACCTGTTAGCTTCTTTCATCTCATCTTATGTAGACAGGATCAATGTCGACGAGGTCATCATTCCTGAAAATAATCTTTCCTGTGGCACTGCTGGTGTATCATGCCTTCTTTTGACATGTTATTAAACTTCTGGCTGTCCACTGCAGTGCAAATTCAGACTCACGTGGCCACAACACAGTATCACTATGACCTCCTGCATGCTGTCTATGTGATCTGCTTGTAGGAGATGACACAAAAATGCTCAAATTTATTTGCAAACCAACATGTGTGGTCAATATGTAATAAAAGGATTGCAATCAATCTTTACACCAGGAAACCCTGTGGTGGATATGTATGCTCACAGACACTGCATGCAGGTTACAGTAATGAAACAGTAGGCCATTCACAGCCCAGTCACCAGAAAAACCTGTTGGCATTTTGGGGTTTCTGCACACCACAAATATGTCACATTTACATGTTTCATACGTATCATGTATGTATCACGTGTTCTTGAAGAGACATAGGTGACATATGGAATGATGGATGGTGAAACACCAAGCTGTAGACCACTGCTCAAGGTTAACAAAGAACAAAATCAGACTTTTTTAGCAAGTCACTACTGTGTATTAAGTGGGTGTTAAGGCACTGTCGGTTTTTGTAGCAACATGTCACTGTATGGAAAGTGGCATGGAAAGTTGTTACTGAGACATGGCTGCCTTTCCAGCAGGGACTGTGCCCCCTTGCGTATTTATAACCAAAGCATTATCTTTTCCTTACTAAAATCATGTGGTTTTGTGCCTAAATCTAACCACACTTTGACTACAGCATTTTGATCTGTAAAGTTTTAACGTATCTGCTACATAAAAACGTACAAATGTGTCATATCTGTGGTTTGCAGAAACTTACAATGCTTACATTTTGGTGCCACTCAAATAGCAAAATACCACCTTAATTTGATGTAGGTGGATGTGTGTATGTAAATGTATTTGTGGTGCTCATAGTGTTAAAAAAAAAGTCATTACCATAAATGGAAATCTCTGCCCACTATCACCTTCTCTAGCACCAATAGTGTAACATAACCCACTGTAGGCTTTGATAGCATCCATGTGATGTCTCTATTACTGTCAGAAGATATTAGACATAGACATGGACACTACTACAACACTGCTGCATTTCTTATTTTTCCCTCTACAGTTTTCAACAGACTCCTAACAGCAGCACCTGAATTTGAAATTATTGTCTTTACTCCATGGCAATAGTTTACAGAATGAAAGTTTTCCACAAAAGAAGCAGAACAGGAAGCTTTATATGGCAATATTAGGGGCAGTGATTATGCTAATGATCAGATCTCATGAACATACACCGCCTCATGAATAATCTGCAGTCATCAGGCTAAATTGGGACATTCAGTTTGTCCAGTTAAGAGTGTTTGGTAAATCCAACTTTGAATACTGGTATGAGCAAACCTCACAGAAAAATGTTAAGAGAGGTTAAGTAAAAGAATACATAAATGCACTTCCACGCGGCCCACTATCTCATTAATCGATCGAGGCCATCCCAGGTTCATATTCATACAGTGTTTGCTACTAGCAAGCTATCTGCTAGCTTGCAGCGTGACACATCCACAGAAACAAGTGAAAAGGGGTAACAGTGTAGGATTTCTACATTTGCAAATGGCTCCGACATGGTTTTTGTTTGAAACACAGACTGTATTAAAAAAAATGACATAGCCACCATGATGTTACCCTTTGGTTTGTGGACTCCCATTCTCAAACCTTGAGTTTGGCATCTTGTCTTTTGCCATCTTGGATTTTTGGAGGTAAAAGAGACCGTATAAGGAGAAGTTGGTGGAGATAACCCTGATGTTAGCTGTTAGCTTGGTTAACACAGTGCATTTATACCTGTGGTTAACTGAGATAATGCGAATGCTATTTTTCGCGACCAAAAAAACAAGGGTTAGGTACATTAAAATGTTCTTACCAGAAAACTGAATATCCTACTCCTTCTTGGGTCTATTAGTACTACCAAACACTGAACTAGACTTTTTTAGGTGACCAAAACATTACAATTAACTTTCACAAACTGAAAATACACTGAAATAGCGATGGCTACTGCTACACCTATACTCTGTGAATCTGTGGTTACATTATGGTTGCATTATCTAAATGATGTTGTTGACCATAAGCAACTTGTCAGCAGACAGCCTGTCACTCAAAGCAGCCATGTCCTTAATTCTGTTTAACTTCAATTCCTGATAAAATTGGGTGACTTGTATAAAAATTCAGCCACAGAGTTGTCTAGAATGGGGAAATTTGTTTAGAGACTAAAACTTTTTTTCTTTAAACATGTTTATTTCTGATGTAAAGTTGGGCATTTTAACACGTGTGTCTATGAGGACTCAATTTTGGAGGCAGTCTTAAGTGGTCATATCAGGAACAGTGGTCTTTGGCACTTCTGTGTTGGCTTCATTTTCCAGCCCTGAAGTTTGCTGCTTGGTCTTAATAAGAAAGAAGTAAAAGCTGAAGATGACAGCCAAAGGCTGCAGTGTTTCAAAGGATATGCCAGGTCAACGCTCAAGCCACAATTAAGTAGTTCGTGGGGGTGTGTGAGCATGCATCTCAGTGATGGTATTAATAATGATTAGTTACCACTGCAATGCCAACGTGCTAAAACTGTGCACAGCCCCATTCTTAATAATAATAATCTTACAGATACATTTTGCAGGGACAAACAGCATGTCAGTAGGGAATGTCTTTAAAACCAAGATAATTCAGCAACATGTACATAATTGGTAAGATGCATGAATCTAAAGCATTAGAATCTGTACAAAGTGGAAAAGACTAAACTTTATGTACATGAACACATACAAAGTTTACTTTTTTGTGATTTTGTAGAGGTCTTTATGTGTGTGAATGTGTGTGTGTGTGTGTGTGTGTGTGTGGTTGCTTGTGCACTTCTGTCAACTAAAGAAATGCAATTATGGCTTTTAAACTCTATAATGTTTATGGACCAATCTTGGTGCTGGAATGTGGAATTAGAAGCTTGACGTTCAGGCGCCTTTGTGCAGAGAATGCCTGATTAACCTTTACAGCTACTGTATATATTTCATTAAGAAGTGGCTCTGTGGCTTCCTCTTTGCTGTTAGATTTGTTTAGGTGTCAAGAGAGCAGGAGACAGCCTGAGAGCGGGTGTCTCACTCCACAAATGAATCGAGAGCATGCAATTTGTGTACACAAATGACTAATACGAGAGCATAAATTATTAAATTGGACACACAAGTTGGTTGCTGCTGCTGCTGCAGCTGAAAACAGAGTTAAAGAGAGTTTGTGGGCTGGAAAACGAAAACAATAAGCTACAAGAGGCTGAAAACCTTTGTGGAAGTGCAGAGTTAATCATACGAAGGGACATTGCTCAGGGTACACATTGTAATTTTCTGTATTTTAAAAAATAATATTGAGCAGTGCAGTCTTTAAATAACTGTCTAATTTTTTTTTTTTTTTTTCGAAAAATAAATCTCTGTACCCGCTTGTTCCATAAGTGAATATTTATGATGCAGACACTGAATTTTAAATTAAAACCCACGATGCCTTAATTCATAATTTGAAAATGTCATAGATGCCATGTTGGACATTTTATGCATATTCCCCCAGAGTTCAGCAGGACATATTTGGTATCTGTATAAAACCTTGGCATCTTGTCTGGAATTTTAAATAAAGTTATGCGAGTTTGAACATTGCTTAGATGCTCAACATGCGTTTGTAATGATGGACGCGCCATCGGCTTTGGCAGAATGGGAATGATACTGGGAGAACAGATGATGTGCATGACAAATGTTTGGTGAGGGAGAGAGAAATTGGATTTTAATGTGTATGCCAGAGATGAACTAAAAAGCCAGAGCAGCATGTTAATGTCAGGTGGAAGGGGTGCCACCGCCTGAGGACATTTTACTGTGAAACACAGAGAGTATAGCATAGAAAGTGAATTTTGACAACCAAAAACCTCTCCCTGAATTGAATTTGTAGGCTGAATCTCTCTGTTCTCTGCAGATTTATTACGGCCATTTTGCAGTGCGTGTCGGCAAAAAAAAATCTTGTTTATTTCTTTGCTTACTATCTTCACTCCACTCTTTCTTCCTCCTGAAGGTCAGAAGCACCAGAGCCTCAATTGCTATGACTGTGGTGCATCGAGGCTGATCCTCTCAAAGTAGGAGGGCATTTCAAAGTGCCATGTTAGGGGATCGGCTCAGAGCTTATCCCGCAGTAACTTGTATGAAAAATGTGGACCAAATCTTTGAAAGACCTGTTCCCACCTCTGCGGGCCACGGCCCCCGATGAGGCGGGCCGTGCAGGTGGCTGGCAGCGCAGGCGAATTCGCAGCAGATAACACGAGCCCTCACCTGATTGGATCAGAGCGGAGGAGCCTTCTCGTCAGCACTGCAGCAGCTGGGAGCCAGAGGGAAGGGCCACAGCGAGGCTCAGGCCACTCAAGCCAGAGAGTCATTAGTCTTACCCTGAGCTAAGACCGGGGCCCGGGGGAAACAGCTCGCCTCATACCAAAGCAGTGTCAGAAAGAGGCTTTGTCTGATTGATTACACTACAGCAGGTTTTGCAGGATAACATAAATTACTAAAATTATAAAAGGACTATTCTAAAACCTATATTTATCTGATGGTGACACAGTTGGCTGCTTGGTTGGTACGCCAGTGTTGTGCAACATCACACTTAACAAGAGTTGGCTAAAAGTTCAGTTCACACAAATTAAAATGAACTAGTTCACAATCATAGGTCATGATATGAATTTTATACTTTTGTACTGTGTTTTGAACTTTGTTTTTTGGGTTTGTTTGTTTTTTTTTTACATTTTGTTGGTGTTTTGTTGCTAAGTTGCTTTGAGTTATTGTTTCAACAACCATTTCCTACAAATCCATCCCCAGCCCACAAACACTGCCACTGCCCATTTCCCAAACTGCATAAATTTCTGAATACTATTGTAAAGTCAAAGAGGCTACTTTTAAAAGCCAACAAACACATATCATATAATGTAGAAAGAGGAAAAGTAAAAAGAGGTGCAGCAAGGGCATGGAAGGATTACTGAATGAACCTAGAGGGCAAATGCCCAAAGTGAAAAGGGGCCCCACCTGTAAAATATCACTCAAATTAACATGTACTGTCCAGGAAGAGATTCAAATCAACCACAAAGGAACTGCAAAGAGACACAAAATAACTACAACAAGGAGCAACACAATCACAAAAGGGACATAAAATTACCCCAAAAGTAGACACTAAAGTACCTCAAAATTACATAAGTACAAAACCACAAAAAGATGCATTACAGCTTCACAGAGATGCAAAACAATGACACAAAATGAGGCTAAACAACATGAAGTGTGTGTCTTGCTTCTATGTAGGAGAGGTTGGGGGTGGGGGGCCTTTTGCATATCTATGCCCATGGGCCCATTGTCTGATAATCTGCCCTTGAGTAAAGTTATACTCTAGATTCAATGAAAATTTTATTTAGTCTGCATGAACCAAATTATACAACAGTTCAAATGCATAAAATAGAAAATTCACATGCTTCCAAGGGAGCTGGCACAAGCCCCAAAAACAGGCTTCATTACAGTCGCTATAGCTGAAAGATGTGATTTCAGTTATGCCAGCCAGACTATTTAGAGAAAGCAGTAATGGGAAAATGACCAGGGGTCTCATTTACAGAACAATCTGTAGGATCCATACTAAAAATGTACGTACAGACAAAAGCCAAAAATGGTGTGAGCCAAAAAATATTTGACAATTTCAACAGTCAGGCTCCCACCTCACCATCTGCATTGCCAATTTCCTGTCTCTAAAATGTTCAGAAGCATGGGTCAAAGTTTCTTCCATCAAGTCTGTTTTTATAGATCACAACTCTTGCATGGTAAGTGGTGTGCACCTCTTTCAGACCTTGTTTTGTGCGTACGCTTACCCTTTGTTAGTTATTGCTAGTGGTCATTAAGTACTTGCAGATATTTCCCCAAGACTGCTCAGATGCTTCAACTTGATGCGTCCTTTCAAAATGGTTGCTGATGTAGCTGACATGCAGACTTTTCTTTTGGACCCTGCGGTATGATTTGCATACAAACATGAGATTGTTTTCATTTGAATCTGATCAGATTTGTTCATGAAATTCCTTCAAATATCATTATGAGAGTTCAGCAGAACCAGTGGTTTGAATTGTCATTAGCACTAGCCATGCTGCTGTTGTGATGTGTTGGCATGTCAGATGCAGTAAAACAAGCATCATTGACTGTCCAAGAATGAGCAACACTCAAGTTCAAACTGTTGCCACCAGATGCGTTCATCCACTGTTCACCACAAATATGAGCATGTTCAATGATAAGGTACGCTGACAGGGAAACACATGTACACATCACATACACTGGACTGATGTCTTGTTGAAAAGGACAAAAACTGTTAGCTCTAAATTTAAACATCAGTATTCCACACTGCTCTGTCTAAACATTGAACGCATCATTCTACGTTTTCGCAAAGAGTGATTTATTTCCTCCTCTTCTGTCCCAGCTTTAGAAATCAATTCTCACACAGGTGAAATATCATTAAGCCACACATTCCCAGTATCCTGTGCTTCACTGCAATAAAACTTTATTCGGAGAGTTGCTAACGCATGCATCAAAACACCACGTATTCTAATCTGGCTATCTGTAGTACACTTCCCCAGATGGCCTGTAAATTAAACTGCTAATGCTCTGGAAAGCTTATGACAACAGATACAATATATTAACATATGTATTGCCATACACTTGCATTGAGAAGTCTATTTGTCCTTTGCAGAGGACGTTGTATCCAGGGTAATAATTGTCAAACCAAAATACAGTGAACCAGGATTTGCAAGAAGCCATTTGGACATTAAAGAAAATTTGTTCAGTGCCCTCAACAGCACTTCAATAAATAATACAAGCAGCTCTGAAATTGCATTGTTATTGAATACAAGCCGCGGGCACTTCCTGGATTACCCTTTTTTCCTGTGTATCAGTTCACATTACACAGAGATGGGGAGTATTTACTGTGGAGGAACTTTATGGGATTTAATCATCGTTTGAACTTTTGACTTTCTCTAATTATCCTCTAATGTAGCTATTACACGTATTAAGTGCTGTGACGGTGTTTTTATGATTTCATGTGTATCTACCACGTTTTCGGGGGTATAGGTCTTTAAAGTATACACTATGCTGATAATTAAACCTGCAATTAGTAATTTTATTGGCCACTTGGGGGCAGTGGAAACAAGTTGGGAACACAACGTTGACATATCATCACTTTTGCTGCTAACAGTGTCTGTCTGTGCTGAGCAGGTAGTGTATAGTGGCTTTTTACAGCTTTTTTTCTGACAGCAGCTGCCTGCTGCAGCTGAAATCAACAGTATGACAGTGAACTTGAACAGTAATGCAGCGGCCAGACTCTTGAAACTCGTTCCAAAGCTCCATAAAGCCGAGGAGAGCC
>JAPZEB010000012.1:33031138-33048248 GCA_029783705.1 Chaetodon striatus | reverse complement strand
CTTTTTTTTTATTTAGAGATTTTACAAAGCAAAGTCAGAAAATCTTTCTCCCCACGTCTGTCCATTTTTAAGACTTTTGAAAGATTGATTTAAAGGTTAAGGACTTATTTATAATCTAATAAATTCAAGTCTTTAAGACTTTGTGAGGATTCACAAGAACACTTATTTTACTATTAACCCATGTGTACAAAATTTATATCCAAAATGTTTTGTTTTTTTTTTTGTTTTGTTTTTAAATAGTGGCTTTGTGATTCCTGTACTTTGCCACATATTAATATTAACTTTCAGCTTGCACTCTGATTTGAAGCACAAAATCTGGCATTTCAAAATACTTCCAACTGTCAATTGCAAGACATTTCAATGATGCCAAAGAAAGCAAATGTCACTTGTCATTTTTGGATTGCGCATCTGCTTTTTTGGCTTTAACAAAAGACAACTTGTCATTTGTTTGTTTGGCTTCACACCCCTTTAAAATGTTGATCGTGTCCTGCACATTCACAACTAGAATTTATTAGTGTTGTCTTTGTCTACATTGTGATGGGATCTAATTTTTCACTACTTAAAGCAGCACAGTAGGTAGGGAGGTGGCATTTATGTTCTTTGTAACAAAAACAAACACAGCAGGTGTTCAGGTGACCTTTGCTGTGAAAGAGGTGCTACGTCTCTCTGGTAGGAGGCAGCAGAAACAATGACAAGAATGTATTGGTCTGCTTCTCTTTTTGCCTGGACACCACCCACTGTTATCAGACATCACGACTTTTATTTTGTTGTTGTTTTGTTTATCGGGACTAAAAACAGTCCACTTTTGGTAAATTATGCAATCCAGGCTGTTGCAGAGACGAGGCTATAAGCATCACTTTTCTAGCCTGTGGATGGATACTTTCTCACTTATCCGGAAGCACTCAGGCCTGACAGCTGGTGCGAATGATCCTATAGAGTGAACTGGCTGAAGGCTGTGTACTTTGGCTCTTCCGCTGACTTCAGACAACAACATTTCCAAATATTCTTCAGCTCTACTGGGCCAAATAGGGTTGGCCTTGTGTAGTGTGAAACAGACCAAGACTTAGCAACACTGAAATCTGAGAGTGACCCGACAGTTAGTATGAGCTGAGCTCAACTGGGAAGAAAAACAGAATGAATTGAAGCCAAGGTCATTTTAACTCCCACTCGTGGAGATCAGTGCAGTGCAAACTTCACTCTTGATAAGTTGCTCTGAGTAACTCTAATATAGACTAGTGTTCAAAACTGTGCACAAAATACTAATAAAGTGACAAAATCCTCACATAAAGTCTTCACTGTAGCTTCTCTGCAACACGGCAACAAATGAAGCAGTAAACTGCTGTGAATGGATCAAATGTGAGCCCTCATCTTCACCTCTGTGACACACTTATCTTTGCCTTGTCAAGTGGTGTAACTAGCTTCCTGAGAGGCTGACTACTAGTTGTTCAGTCCGTACTGGCCTACTCTGCCCCAGGCTTCAAGTGCGTTAGCAGCTCTTTAAGGCACTGTGACCATGCCGCCCACTTAATGTTGAGGGGAGCTTTGGGATACATACAGCCTTTACATTCAGGAATTTATTTAGTGATTTAGAAAAGAACGCTGACAAAAACTTTCTGAGTTCAGTGAACAGCTATTATTATCACTACAAAGTGTACTGGTGGAGGAAAAACCTCTATAATAACGTCCTCTATTGGATGTATCCCTCCGCATCCATTAGCAGGCCAGTGTACTGATAAACTCACTGATCTTCTCTGGTGACAACTTCATACAATGATCAAAAGGTTTCGTGCCACTTCAAAGCAGATTAGTTTAACCGCTTAAACGCCCTGGTACTCCTGCATACTCAGAGTGTTAAACGATGTTACAACAGGCCTTCCTGTGAAACCTGTGAGACGTGAAGCTATTACAGGCTGCGCTGAAGATGGGCGTAGCCCTACAACAGCTGTGCTGCAGCTTGAGATTCCCTTTGTGTCGCTGATGATACACTGACAGCTGGCTACATTATCCTCAACATTTCGCACATGACTTACCTCAAGGGGACTTCAAAAAAAAAAGTCACACTTCAAAGAGCCCATCAGCTTTATTGCTGTGGTACAATGAAAACGTCCTCTCCTGAAATACCGTATGACACTTGGCCCTCTTGTGCAGTCGCCAAATCAAACTCAATTAGCCGGGAAATGCGGCACTAAGACGATGTTGGAAGTTAGTCGTTGGCTTCGTTATGACTTTTGTTTAAGGACGGTGAAGTGTGTGCACACGTGGGTTCGGTGATGGTATCCCCCGGGGCTATGAGCTATGGCGACGGTGTCCCTTGCAGACAGGATGGGGTCAGTAAAGCCGGACCTTAACAGGCTGTGACACAGTGGCCTTGGTCAGCACTGGCTGAGCCACGATCGTGACACGCAGGCCGGCAGACATCACCCTGACATGTCTTCTATACACACACCCTGATCTCACCATGACCCCGGCCCTATTAGAGAAGCACAATGATTTTCCTTCCCCTGCTGAGGATCATGGGTTAGACAATCACTAAGATCCTCCTTTCTTTTACCAATACACTTCTGTGCTGTAAATACATGTCTGTATCAGTACAAAACTATATAGAGGTAGAGACTGTGCATTTAAAGCAGTGAGGCTATTGAGATCTCTGATTTGCAGTCACTGTTTCCAAACTATAACATATGGCCTGTGTGTTTTTGTATATACTCAATTTCTTTTTTTCTTAAGAAGGTACAAGCTGAAAAGGACCCATGGATGTAAACACTATTAAACACAAGTGGGAAAGCAATACATCCTAGTGGCAACCAAGGGCCATCAGCATTATATCTGAGTTAGTTAAGCATGAGGCGTGAGGATACGTACTGAGCTGATACTCCAGGAGGTACCCGGTGAGAATCCCATTAGGCTCCAGTGGTGGGGCCCAGACCAGAGAGACAGTGTGCCTCTGTACGTCTTTGACCCTGAAAACAGGATTTTTCTCAGGGACTGTGGGGGCAAAGAAGGTAATACACACAGTAAGCAGTCGAATTCTGCAACCCAGTTTCCTTGGCTATTATTAGATTTTCCCTTCAGTAGTTGTGAATCAATACACTCCATGCTGTTTTTCCACAATCCTACCTCCCTCTGGGGTTTTGAAGTTGAGGGGATGGCTGCCGGGGCCATTGCCCCGCCCATTGAAGGTCATGACGATGAGGCTGTACTCAGAGAAGGGCGTCAGTCCTGGTACTGTGGCGTGGTTGCGGTCCCCGGGGAATGTTAGCGTATGTTTGTCTCCGTGGCTTTTCTTTGAGTCCACCAGACTGCGCAGACGCCACCAGCTTACCTGCAGTGGGAAAGAAGACACATCCTCAGCAGAGGCTGCAAGACATCAAACTTTGTACATCACACATATGTTTATGTGTGACAGAATGCTGGATGAGTTACTGTGTGTTTTTTTTTTCTGGTGGGCTGTGCAGGAAAACATTGAGCTGGCCAAGTAAAGCAGACAGAGTGGGGTGAAAGAAGCAAACGTTTAGAGCAAGGTCAGGGCCATTCCTTTTAAGCCGTGTCTAAAAGCAAAGGTCTGTTTTTGAGGTATTACCCTGTAGCCTCCCAGATGTCCATGTAACTTGTCCTTGTGTACACGAGTCCAGCTAACCTTGACCACTGAGCTGTTCATCACCTCCACAGCTACATCCTCAGGTGCAGCAGAGGGAACTGCAAAGGCAAACACACATTAGAACCTGCAGTAAGCTAAAAGTAAGTCAAGGAAAAACAGAGCAGAGAGGAAAGACTTGCAAAAATAGCCATGTTTCCATTCAATTGTCAAGTGAATTTAAAGTGAACTGTTAAAATGTTGCAGAACAGAACTGCAGATTCAATGTGTTTCCATCAACTGGTTGGAGCAAATAAACCAGGCTACGTAAAGCATTTTTTTCCCAGATGTTGGCAGTATGCATGGCTGTAATCAACCAATAAACAAAGCAGAAAAGGAACAGGTTGCAAACCAGAAAAAAATACAAAAAAAAACGCCTTGGTCATCTAACTAATCTACCCAAGGAAACAAAGAGGTCTTCGGCAATTTGTTTCAGCTGGACAAGCTTTAATTGTTCTTTCATGTCAGCTAGTATTGGCCATGTTTCATGCCGTCTAACACAAAGTGAAACAGTTTTAATGCACAGGAAGACATCAACAGCAGAAAGCTGCTCGGTAATGTGAGTTAAATGTTTGCTATTCAGCAAAGACATTTCCATATCCCATTTAGTGCATCAACTCTTTTTGGACAAAGGCAGAAACTATCTCAAGCATAAAACTGTTCTGTTGTGCAAATGAGAAAGTTTTATTGAATTTTCATAAAACTTTTCTGATGTGACACTTGTGCATAAATATACGTTAATGGAAACACGGCTAGTGACACCAGTTTGAGTTATCCTGAAAACAACTCAAATGATTTCATTACTATTACTGTAGAACTAGCTACATTTACCAATCACCTATTAGGGACTGATATCAATGGCCTCTACCTACAGTCACACCAGCTAATGTAAATGATAAAACCACTGAGCTAAGGGTGTAAATACTGTATCTAACAACACCACATTTAAGTGAGCACACAACAAGGAGAGGAGTCATGACCTGAAGTTACTTCCTGCGGGCAAGTCCAGAAGGAAGCTACACACAGGAAATACAGTAAACTTCTGTAAAGGCTGCTTTTCTCTTGAGAAACTGTAACTCCTGCAGTATACCGCTGTGAAACTGAAAGTCAAGGTCAAACTCTCAGGTCTAAAACATTTTAACAGCATGAAAAAGCTTATAAATAAATCATTTCACAAAGTCTCCCTGAAAGTATCAGTTAGGTGAAAAGGGGAACAAATATTTGAATTAAACCAAATCTTTCTCCACAATATCATGTATCCTAACACTACAATGGCTACTTGGCACTGTGCAGATCCAAATGGCAGCAGGAGGTGAGTGGAGAGTTTGTGACCTTTGATACCCAGAGACCATATGAGTCAGAACTCCAGACACAGCATCACCTGTTTTTATCCACCAGGACTATCTGTAATCTCTTTTCAATGATAAATGCAACGAGAAAAGAGATGCAGATATTCAAAGGTCTAGCTTTCTTTCAACGGTGCGCTTGCTTCTCTGCAAACACCTTATATTTCAATTTGATTTTTGATCATTCTATGAGTAGAAATGTGTTAATGTTGGGTTTACAGTAACTTTTAGTGCATCTTTCCTCAAATTTCTTTTAATTTAATTTCCAAAGAGTAATGTTAGTAGTTAGTAGTTAGTAATAGTTTTGAAGATATTCTGTTTCATGTACTTCTTCCAGGAAATAGTGACAGTTTCAGCAAATATAAGTTTTTTTCCATAACAATTACCTACCGTGGCTTTAACTGATATCATAGCTGTTTGGGGGTAGAGGAACCATTCAACATCTTACTTTAGGCTGTCTTATTAATTTTTTCACATGGTACATAGTCTGATTTTGGAGTGAGTTGTGTTTTTGGCATATGATCAATGTAAGTCCAATATTCACTCCTCTTTTAGCTCTGTTTTAGTCACCACCAACTCCTGAGGGAAATAACTGCTCCATTATGTTCACTAACTAGTTGCTAAATGTGTCTGCTGTTTAATGGTGGGCAGGAAGTAGGTTTATCAGAGCATTTGTTTGTTTGTTTTCTCTGAATATATCTGCAGCTGCAAACAGTTGATGAGAGCAAAGGAAAAAGAAAGACTGAGTTAAAAGACACTAAAACACTCCCTAGAGTTACAGAACACCACACAGTTGGGTAATATTTCTGCTGGTTGATCATCAGTAACCTCCTTCACAATACTTCCAGTCATTTGATCCATTGCTAATATTTTTAAAAAAAATACTCGGTGTGTGTGAAACCTGACATAAAATCACATGAGGTCAATTAAGTTAACTCCTACTCACAGTCCTCTCCTGAGTAGCCGCTCACTATCTTGGGTTCGGGACCCCAGCCCTGATTGTTCTTGGCTTGGATCTTGATCTCATAGGGCACAAATGTTGGAGTGTTCTTCACCAGGAACGAGTGTCTCTTCACCATGTGCTCCTTCCAGTGCTCCTCCACATCCTGCCTCCTGTAACTCACCTTATACTCCAAGCCGGGACCGTTGTGCTCAATGGGTAACAAGGGCTGAATAATGGGAAGTAAAGAAAGCAAACATAAAAAAGGAGGAACAATGGTGTGAAGAGTTTCATAGAGACTTTCACAGTTGCATAAGACGCTTGTATTTCATTGTCAATGCCTCCGTGGGATTAAAATGAGGAGCTAGCCCGGTGAACTCTGCTTGAAACATTGGCAGTATTTTATCCCGCTATCTAATAAACCAATGGAACAACTGACCTGGTCTGGCAGCATGGCTTTTCTTTGATATAGGGCTTTCTAAGACATCTTAGATGAAAAGATTTATCTCTTCACAGAAGTCAGACCGTGAGAAATACAATGAGACACCATTATCCGCAAAAGCAAATCATTAACAGTGGGGGGGCTCATGAATCCAGGATTCGGGACTACGTTACCATGACAGGGCAACCAGATAATAAGTGAAGGAGAGATTTATCTTTTTACAATAAAGCGGAATATATTATTGTACGTGTTAGAAGGAAAAAAAGTCTTTTCAGTGCTCTCCTTTCTCTTTCTAATCAAAGAGAAGGAGCAGCTTTCAATGGAAACGCATTCAGAGTGATCCCAGAAAATGGCTTTTCTAAAGATCTGAACCAGAGAATGAAATATCAAACGTGGGCCATTTCTATTAAATTAAATTCCTATTGGTAATTGCCTATGAAACATTGATAAAACTTCATCTCTGTTCTCTGACTTCCAAAAACTGCAGCAGATGTGAATAATCCACTGTATAAAGGTAGCTGACATTACAGAATTTGCAGTAAGAGGATAATAAAAGACCAAACTCTATTTCTTACCTCCCAGTTGATATCCATTTCATGTGGGAAATGACCTTCGATTTTGATATTTTCAGGGTTCTTGTCAGGAGCTGCAGAAAAGAAAGAATATAGATTTTGTCGCTATTGTTAGTGGAAGAAATCTCCGGTGAAAAAGGCACACAAGAGAACAGATTTTCAACAAGAGTGGAATCAATTATGTAGCGGGTGTGAGTGTTTTAAAGTTCACAGAGCAGCCGTGTTGGCAGCTCAAGTGGCCTGGAGGACCTTATCAAAAAGTATGACAAACAGGAAAGCAGGAAGCCTCAGACCTGATGGCGGGGTTTTGTATCTCTCTGTGGGCTCGCTGGGGGGACCCCTGCCTACGATGTTAACACCAGACACTCGAAAGCTGTAGTCGACGTGGCCGTGGAGTTTGAGCACGGCCGAGTTGTGGTTCCCCGGTAGTCGGAGCAGCTCCTTCCAGTTTCCCGGCTCCCACTGGCTTTCCTCGTACTCGATAATAAACTCTGTTGACAGGCAGAAAGACAATCAGAGCGGCCCCTCACTGCTATGGTTCTTGCCAAAGGATTGCTTATCTAACCACCAGCTGTGCAGAAAACTCCTCAAACCCTGCTCTGGGCTTGTATATCCCTGAGGGAGACTAATCATAACTCATGCTCGGATGAATCAATAATAGACTCATATTGTACAAGATGGTATCAAACAAATCTAATTACATGCAGAATGATGCCCCAAAAATGTGTATGTCATATTAATACCACTCACTGCAAGAGGCACTGATTCAGTATGTACTCCAGTGACACCTGCACACACAGATGCTCCTGTTACCTGTGGTGGAGCTGTTGTGATGGTCCCCGGGGATCCATTTCAGTTTCACACTTTTGCTCTTGTGTTCAGACAGTACCAAGTACTCAGGAGCATCGGGGACGTCTGAAAACCATCACAACAACATGGCTTTGGAAAATCACAGACACATCAATCTCTACAGTAAAAAAAAGGCCATGGGAACAAATGTTCAATCGAATCATCCCGAGAGCCAGAGGATGTGGAACGAGCTGCATCGCTGCAGAGGCTGCCACTATTTCCTTTAGACTATAAGATGTCAAATGTATCTCAAAAGGCTGATTGTCAGACACAGCACTACACCAGTAAAGTCATGGTCTGCATGCTCACGTTCTGCTTTGGCTTCCTGACATATTGATCCCTTTATGAATGTGTCATACATAAATGTAGCACCAGGGGTCTCTGATCTTTTGGCACGGAGCAGCAATATCGTCTGTATGTTAGCTCACCTAACACTATGAGCAGAGCAGAGGCCGAGTCTTGGTCGACTGGAGTTCTTGCCACACAAGTGTACACCCCCTGGTCTCTGTGGCTTACATTGATAATCTGTAGAATACCGTCCTCCACAAAGTATCTGTTGACAGGAAGACGGAGACGAAGTATTGATTGACAAAACTGAAAAGTGAAATGACTTTCCAGCTGGGATTAAGTCTGCAGTGCTGTAAAAAATAAAATAAAATGCAGTATCCTACCTTGGATTCTCAGTGTAGTTGAGGGATATCTCCATATCATCTTTTTCCCACAGGAGCTCAAAGTCGTTGCTGAAGGACTTGTCGTACTCTGCGAGGCATGAGAGCTGGGCCGTGGTACCTATTAAGATCTGCAGGTCCTCCTGGGCCATGACTATTCTAGTGGGATCTTCCACAGGCACAAGCGTATTAGTTACATTTCAAGGACTGTGAGCCACTGCAAACACTTTTACAGGTAAAACTGTTTACCTTTCACATAGAGCATGGCATCGATGGCGGACGTTCCCTCTGTGTTTTTAACTAAACACGTGTACTGTCCCATGTCATCTTTCTCCAGGCTGTAGATCTCCAGCGAACCATTGTCATGAACAGCAAACCTCGGTCCCTCCACAGATTCAGAGGAGTCGTCTTTGCTCCTGAAAAACATTCAGCAAAAAGAAAACCAACCATTTAAGACTCAAAGTACTCTAAGGCCAAATTAAATATGTACACAGCTGGAGTCTGACTGGATGAACACTACACTGTGGCAGCAAAGAAGGATTAAAAGTTACTGAATAGGACATAAATGTTGAGTGAAAGAGTTACTTTTAAAGAAACAGCAGGTGACCAATAAAGAAACACGCTGTGTTCAGAGGGACTGTATGTATCCAACAGTTGAGATCTACTGCTCTCTGCTGGTGTGTGAGAGACAGGAGCAAACTGCATACTTACCAAGTGATAGTAGAAGGAGGAGAGCTGAAGACATTGCAGTGCATCATCACTCCCTTCCCCTCCACAGCAGAGTACTCCTCCCCATCCTTGGTCAAAATCATAGGGGGCAGATCTGCGAAGATCAAGCAGCAGAATCTAATCATCAATCCAAGATTGTTAGAAAAGCACAGGACGCCCTGATGTCAGTATTCCACTGTAGAGGAACCTTGGTGTGGCCCGTAAATACTGTACTTTCAGGACTTTTAGGCAGTAAAACATGGAGCGAGATCAGGTTTCTAATTTAGCAGTCTTAAAACCAGACAAAACAGGGAGGAATGAGGCAGATAATCATGGGTTAAATGAGGCGACAACACTGTTGCTTTCCCTCTGCGTTAATTGCAGGCTCCTTTGTGTCAAAAAAATGACTCAGCTGTCAGGTTGTCAGAAATGTGTAAATGTGAAAATGAAATCAAAGAAGAAAACAATGGCATAATGAGTTAGCCGAGCGCGTGCGGCTTATCAGTTGTAGCCAAAGCCTCCCATTAAAATGGTCTGTCTCTGCTAATTGTTTACAAAGGCAGCCGCTGGGACTTAGCATTCAGCAACTGTCAAGCTTTATTAACTCCTGTGTAACCGAGAACAAACTCCCCACGTTTGTGCAGAGCGACAAAAAGCTACATTCTGTTTTTTATCTACACTTGTAAAGCAGCACATGTTTATCTTATGGCCCTGAAATCAGTATGGAATTGGAGAGAACTTGTTAGCATATAAATGGCAGGGAACTGGGCTTGTTGCTCCACAGGGAGAACTGCTAGCCTGAATGAAGGAGCACAGCTTGTAGACAGCCCTCCTTCCCAGGGCTCCTCACTGCTTTATGGGCGTACGCCAACATCAGCGCCAGCTCTCTAGCTTGACACATCAGTCAGCAGTCTCCCAGTGACTCACTGCAAAGTCTGACACTTACTCACAAACACTGTGAAACAAACACTTTTTTACAACATGTTTTCATGTACTTGGTAAAAACATGATGGTAGAGCACAGAACTAGAAGTACTTACTCATAATCATGATGTTTGCATTTCACAGAAGGGTTCCATGTTTGTTGGAGGCCTCACACTGGTAGACTGCACTGTCAGATTCTTTGGCGTTACGTAATTCAATTGTATCGCCAAACACCTTCCTGTTGGCTGCAGGAGCACCTGTGATAAACCAGAGATACATTCAGTTAATACAAGAGTTTAACATCATCACCACCCATGCTGCAACACAGTACATACATTAAAGACAAACTGGACTTAAAATCTCTGCTGGGGTCAGAATCATACCCTCGAGTCCAATACACTAGTGCTATCTCTCGCCCTCTTTTTAACACTTTCTCCTATCTTATGGAATATATCTTACTGGAAAGAAAAGTGAGACAACATAAACATTCAGCCTTTTGTGCATATTAAATCATCAGGACTTAACCTCCAGTAGAAAGTACGGCATGCAGATATGGCCTATTAACAATATCACAATATTTTAGAGCTGCAATGCAATACATGATATGTATCTTCATATTCTGAAATATCTTAAAAACTGTATACTCCCAAAATACTAAATAAAGTACAGTTACTATTAAGTTAAAAATAAAATGAATAAAAGTTAGATAAAGTACTGTTAAAATAAATTTAAATAAGGTAGTGTTTTAATAAAGATTTTTAAAAAATACTGTTACAATAATGTTAAATAAAGTATTGTTGAAATAAAGATAAATAAATTAAATTAATTAATTATAACATCATTGTTCTAATGAAAAAACTAAAAGCACAACCACTGGTGCTTTCATTCTGAAGCATCCGGCTCGACTTGGGTTAGAAGTATTGATGTTTCTGCGTGAACTTTCGGTCAAAAGTGAACTGTTAGCTGTTAGCAGTTAGCAGTTGGGCTTCCCCCTAATAGTTGACCAAACATTAGTCAACCAGGAAGGTCATTAGTTGACAAGATTTCATTGGTTCATTGGAGTGAAACTCTATTAGAAGCTGTACCTTGTCAAAATAAATCACCAGACCATGTGGAAATTTGATTTGAAAGGACAGACACAGGAAGTGGCCACACTCAGCAGTCAGACAGGAGTGTAATTTAATAATTACATTAATATCATAATCATGTGGGCAACTAGACGACTAATGGCCCTAAATGACACCTATTGGTTGACTAGTAAAATTCTTAGGTCAGGGCAGCCCTAGTTAGCTGAAAGTTTGACCTTTACAGTGGCACAGTTAAACTAACAGCTCTTCAATTCATATATTAATAATATCTGCAAGTCCCACTTGTGCTCAGTGCTTGCAAAATGCAACTAAATGGTTGTGGGCTGGGGTCCTGCAGATACATAAACACACGCTTTGCTTGCTCATACAGTATTGCCCAGGAGAGAGTGGTCTGGATGGGCGGTTTTATGTCTGTGAAAGGGAGAGAGTGAGATGAACGAAACATCAAAGCAAGTCTAATGGCAGTGGTTATAAACTCGATGTTTATGTCAAAGTTATTTTATACATCCTCCACAGAACAACTGTTTGACAGTAAAGTGAGTCTAAAGTGAGACTGACCCTGCAGAAGTTCACCGTTCACCCTCCACGTTATAGTCGGCTGAGGAGTCCCTGTGGCAGAGCACTTGATGAACACGTCTGAGCCGATCATACTGAGCTGACTCTCAGGCTCAACATCCCACTCTGGAGGCTCTGGGAAGAATCAGCATATGATCAAACTGATGAGTGTCATTATGAGAGAGACACTAAGCATTTACAGAGAGTGGATGCAATCACAGGAACAGTTGTGCAATATACAGTATGTTACTCGGTACAAGAGTCCTGCTGTAATGAACGACACATTTACAGGTCTGACCATGACAGACAGATACTGAGGGACAAGAGGCACTTTAGCTGCTGACAGTCTCCCCGCAATCATTGTTAGAACATAATAGACATTATGTAAAAATTCCAATCACACATTGCTGTGAAATTATACCTTTAATGAGCATGTATAATCAGATACACCTCCATACAGACATGGATGACACAATGCTGAGCATAGCACAAAGCACAGCGGAGAGCCATAGAAACTATTCAAAAGAGAGGACACTGTGTTTAGTTACATGTATTCAATTAAAAAGTAACACCTGCACAATGACTCCAGGTTCATTCAGGAGACAAGCCTTTACTCCGAGCTACATCATCATCAGGTAGGTGTGTATTAAGCACAGTTTTTCACCAAAAGGTGATTTATAGTGGCCTTTTCATCTATAGTGATGTGCCTATAATGATGCTCCTTTCTTTTTATTTACAGAACATCCTCTTTACCAACTACAGTATATATACACAGTGTGCTCTAAGCTTCATCACTGGCGGAAAGTTAAGTACATTTTAAATTTAAAGGAAATGTAAAGTATATTTACTTGAGTGCTGTATTTAAACACACTTTTAAAGTACTTTTATTTTCTCGAGTGTTTGCATTTTCTACTCCACTACATTTAAAAAGGGAATACTGTACTTTCTGCATCACTACATTATTTTATAGCTGCTGTTTAATGAATTAAGATTTTGAGGACAAATAAGTGGGTAAGTGTAAAAAACACAGTGCATAGTTGAAGAATTAACCAGTGGTTTCCAACCTTTATTGGCTTGTGAGCTCTTTCATAAAGTCAGTGTCTAGTTGGAAATTCAGTTTTCTATGAGGGCATGTGTCCACAGTGTTTTTCTCTGACAGAAAAGCAGTGACAGGGCACTGGTGAGCGTTCTATCCCAGTGTGACATTCCAAGTTTTCTCTGCAATTTCTTTGATGAAGCACTTGGACAATAATATCTAGCTAGGTAGCTACACAACGCTACATAACAAGGGGTTGACTACACAGCTTAAGACCAGCTCAGTACGTGACACTGATCACCAGCAATATTCACTGTCCATCTGATATTCTCCCACGCCTTTCTTTCTTTGGTGGGACAGTTTCTGACTGACATATCATACAGCTCAGGATATACAGTGGCTAAAGCAGCGGTAGCTAGACACCAGCGCCTCTTTGAAAGGTTCAGAGATTTTAGATGAGAGGCGCTTGGAACGGCTGCACAAGAAAGCTGGAGTGCTTTGAAAAAAGACACCGGGTGCAGTGCCTTTTCTGGAGGCGGCCTAACATGGTCTTTTCTCATTGGGAAGAATTAAGAAAAGATGCTGGTGCTCAGAAAAACATGCTTCATGGACACAGGCCCTGAGCTGCTAGCTGTTCCACCAAAGAGACATTTCCCCTCTGATCTTCTCACATGGTTGAATTTAATGGTTTGCGACCTACGGAGGTCAAATAACCTAATATTTCACCAAAAAATATATGAAAATAAGTGTGTATCAGGACTTTGTTCTTTCTTTTTTCTTGCCCTATTGATCATCATGAGACCATCAGATTTATCTCATGAACCTTTGGGGCCTTATCCTTAGGTTGAGAACCACTGGACCAAAGTCCCTACAGTATATACTGAAACATATTTAAAATAGGCTCCACTTTGAGCAGGTACAACAGTAAAATGTTGGGGACATTTTTTGTAGAAGGTGTACTTTTACTTTAGCTGATAATACCACTGTGCTTTTACATGAGTACATTTCTACATGCAGGACTTTTACTTGTAATGCAGTAATTTTACATTGTTAAACTTTTCCCCCCAAAAACCTTCATCAGTATCATCGATTACTGTCATATTAGAGCTGCTAATTCTGCTCAGTTGGCAAAGGGTCTACTACCAGTCTATTATTCAAATGACAACCACTGTAATGATTTTAAATACGTCAGACATGTTTACACCACTGTTACTGCACAGCAAGCTGTAGTTACCTTCTACTGTCACGGTGAAGTAATGGACAACTTGACCAAGTGCGTTCTTTGCCTTGCACATGTACTTCCCGCTGTCCTCCTGTTCAACTCTGGGAACAATCAGGAGTTTCCCATGATTCTCCAGTTTTGCTTTAACTGGGAGTTGATGACCCATCTTCACCCACTCAACCTGTGGAGTTGGACTAATAGAAAGGGGACAAAGTTTCAGTCTAAAAAATATGACATACTGCCGATATATGACAACAGATGAGGTAGAAACAAGAGGTGAAAAAAATCCTCAAATGTTGGGGGAAAGCACTAAAATGTGTACAAAACTCAACTTATTAAAAAGGCAGTATTACTTACAATCCCTCAGCTATACACTCCAATTCCAAGTCCTCCCCTTTGACCAGCTGTGTCGCTGAAGTGCCACCAGAGGGCGTCAGAAGAGAAGGTCTTCTCTCAAGGATTGCATTAGCTGAGGAAGCATAGCAGAGAATTAATACAACAGAAATCAGACAACTTCCCTTTAACATCTCATACATTTCTGCACACACAGATGTTTACAGATGACACAAAGCATGAATGTGTTTGATTCTAAAAACTTAAAACTTACCAGTTTCAGGACTCGTGTCACTTTTTTCTGAAGTGGAGGTGGATGAGACAAATAAACAATGAACATGAGGACGGCATGGATACATCATGACAAACATCACCAAGATCAAAATCACAACATAAAACCAAGGAGATGCACATAAACAAGACAGCACGACACTTGGATGCCTTTGAAGTGCAGCTGTGAATATGGACATCAATGAACATGTTGGGAATGATCAGGGCTCTGAAAACAAATCAAAATTTGCATCATGCTGGTTTGAGAGGAAGACAGCACTCGAGTAAAGACGAGGGAGCTGAAGTGACACCTACTTGTCTTCACAATGACAGACATGGCTGTCTTCTGAACGATGGTTCGTATTCGCGGGAAGGCGGCGAAGCAGCAGTAGTCTCTCCTGCTGTCTTTCTCCACGGCATGAGAGAAGTAAAGGTCTCCATTCAGGCCCATGGACACCCTCTCATCCTGTTCTATGTGCTGAAGATCTGAGCACAGAAAGAGGAGGATTTCATGTTTTAGGTCATTTGTATTGCAGCCAGAGCGTTAGCAAGCCTTGGGAAAGTCTGACAGAACTGAACTCTCCTTTTTTCCCAGTTAAGCTGTCGTAGAATTTAACTAAGTGCATTTATTCAAGTATCATACTATGGTACAGTTTTGAGTTGCTTGTACTTTTCTTGAGTAAATTGTCATTTAATGCTGAGTTATACTTTTAATCACCACATTTCTGAGGGAAATATTGTACTTTTTACTGCACCACTTTCATCTGACAGTATAGTTACTAATAGCTTTTTAGATTAAATTTTTTAATGCAAAATTGTTCCATCAAAATCTAAGTCTATAAATATAATGCACCGTCATATTAGAAACCAGGAGGTTCTGAAAAACATCAATGACATATATATATATATAAATATATATATATGTATAAGAAATACTGAGATTTTTTTTTTTCCGGATGTTGCTCACGACTCCTCTCTGAAAGATTTTGTATGGCAACAGAGTGCGGTCGTGTTGTCGGCGGTTGGATGGAGTGTGTGAGCGCGCAGCACATTGTGCATGTGTGTAGCTGTACAGGATAGTACCCAGGCTGTGCTGTTGAATGTGGTATTTGTGTTCATAGGAAGCACATGATGTCCTGTTTTTTTTTTTTTTTCCTCTCCTCAGACTTTAGCGCTCGCTTGAGCCTCAGGGGCTATTCTGTTGTATCTTTTTTTTTTTTTTTTTTTTAATGTTCAAATTTTTGCTTCCTGTTTAGTCTGTAATTTAACATGCAAAACTACAGAATTGTTTGTATAATAAAGTTTTAAGATAATGTTGATATTTACCCTTCGGCACAGAGCTTGTATATAACAGGGAGGCTACTGCAGTAAAGTAAATTTTGGTGTGTTCATTTTTGTTTTAACTTTGTAATTAAAATATCTCATAATTTGTATTTATATTTTACAAAAGAAGTTGCTTTAAAATAAATATACAAACTGCAAGATGAAACACGTGTTCTGGGTTTTTTTTTTGGTCAGTGTTGAATTAAATTGGGCTGTGAGAACTTGAGTTTGTCCGGCTGCTCGGGCAAATTAAATCTCGCCTCATTATTGTAGCTGCTCCTCTGTGTGTGTGTGTGTGTGTGTGTGTGTGTGTCAGAGATGTGAATAACACAATCCTATATTGCCATCTCTTGGATTATTTTTGTATTGTAGGCATCATGCAATTTATTGCTGCAGCCATGACTGAACTCGCCAACACCCATTTGCTGCCTCTGTGCTGACGAGCTTGTGGATCACAGCGCCCCCCAGTGTTCAACACTGGTATTACATGGTGAGTTCACTGAGCCTGCAGCGCTGAATATTTTCTCCATCATATTTCTTTATCAGAGGTGTGACCAAGTCATTGCTTTTCAAGTCACAAGTCAGCCTCAAGTCTTTTTTTTTTTTGTATTTTATTTTTTTTTATTTTTTCTTTTTTTCCATGTCTTTTTTTCCCTAATTTTTAATGTTAATTATTTATAATTTTCTTGTAATTTCTTGTCACTTGTCACGTGGTGGTTACAGACAACTCCAATACACAAACAAAAACAGTATCACTCTATCATAGCATGAACAGACAAAAACTCTCTACCATAGTTTGGTACACTAATTCTAAAACCTGCTGACACTGAGGCCACTGAGTTTCCTATGAAGTTAAAGTCGCTGTGAGCATCTCTTGAAAATATTCTCAGTATTTCCAGAGAAGCTCACATGAGAGTCCAGAGCCGTACCAAGGTATTTAAAATTTTCCACAGTTTCTACAGGATGGCCATCGAGTCAAACTGTCACTGTCTTCGGATCTTGTATCATGTGAATAATCAGTTCTTTAGTTTTAGCCATATTAATTTCTAACTTGCTGATGCAACACCATGTTTGAAGGGCTTCAGGCGGAGTTTATACCTCTGCGTTGAATTGACGCCGTAGCTACGGCATAGGCTCTGTGTCGACACAGAGCCTATGCCGTAGCACAGAGCCTACAGCGGGAATTATAGTGTGGCAGACC
>JAPZEB010000012.1:33009071-33019775 GCA_029783705.1 Chaetodon striatus | reverse complement strand
ATAATGATGATTTCTGAGCAGTTCATTTCCTGTAAATATAGCATCAGAGATACATTTTCCTGACATTTGTTAGAAATTTTTATACTATTGCGAGTATTATGTTTTTATTTTTAACAATCACACATTTTTAAAAGGCTTTGTTAAAATAAATTCAGTGATTTCCGTTACCCCTCTGCTTAACCATTGTTCTATTAGCACTTTGGCTTTCAACTAAGTACTTTTCTAATGCAGGACGGGGCTCTTAAGCACAGAGTGAAGGCTCTGTCAATATAGCTTATGTTCAGGTCTTCACCGTGCCCTGTGAGATTTGGTTGGAATTTATACCTTGAGCCAGGGTGCCCAGTAGCTCAGTGGTTAGAGCAAGTGTCCCACGTACAAAAGCAATGCTGTGCTGCAGCAGTGGTGGGTTCAATTTCAGCCCACAGCCCTTTGCTGCATTCTGTCCCGTCAAATACAGGCACAAGCCTATACATGTATATATATATATATCTTGATAAATATTCTAAAATCAGGACAGCCTCGCAAGCCCCCTGTGAATCTTTGGCGACCCCAAGGTTGGGAACCAGCGTTGTCTGTCATTTTCAGTGAATATAACAATGTAAAATGTGTTTCTGTTAAAGAAATATAAACACAGAAAGATAGCAAGTACTTGTCCATCTTTTAAGTGGTTATGTATCCAGTCAAGCGCACCGTTAATCGGTTTTCTGCGTGGTTTTTTATGTAATGTAACAAAAGGGCATATTTATGCAAGTTACTGTGGACAGAGAGCATATGAGGCACATTTCCCATAAACAGATTTTACATACGTATGTGCAATACACCTGCCACACACCAATGGCAGAAGAGATGCACAGCCTGGTGACTGTCTTGTGTTTTTGGCATGGAAATATCAGACCCAGACTAACGTGCTCAACAAGATGATTTTGAAGACTCCAAAAGTCACCCAAAGTACTTAGAATATATTACTTAGTATGAGTAATGTTATGGAATATGTTACAAATTAATGTTATGTTTTAAAAGTTACCCTCCCAACACTGGTTGTCACGCAGTAGTCAACAGGACATGCAGTAACTGGCGTGTGCAATATCTAAAAAAGAGCTTGCTGATCACTATGGTGCTTGACTCCTACTCTGACTCTTTTCTAATCTTCTTGCTGCCTTAACAAATTCAATAGGAAACACTGAGGTCAAACTCCTGTTCACAACAAGTAATTAAATAATTGACCACAGAACAAAAGAGTCGATTTCATTCATTCGCTACAGATCTGTTTTCAGATGAACATGCACTCTGAACTTTTCAACCATGCCTCATGTTAATGGAATTAACTCTGTCTGTGACTCAATACTGGCTTTCTGAACCATTGTGACCCCTGCCCCACCCATCCAAAGTATCACCAACAAGGCTCCAGACTCTCAGTGTGCTATACATTACATACATCCAGACCACTCAATCACAATTCAGGCCTATTGACTTTATTTCCAACTGAAGATTGGTGTCTCAGAGTCATAAGTCATTCAGAAAAATGCCTTAGGCTTTCCTTTGTTTCAGACTTTCCCAGACATGGTGATTTATGTTGCTAAACACAGATTAAAATCAAAAGGTAAGGGCTTTGTGCTAATTGGCTTGTGCTTTGTTGGTAAGATTGGCCTGGTTAAGAGGAGATGGAGGGGGGTTACAATCCCCACAAGACAATGTGCTCTCATTGTCCTATTGTGCCGGCCAAAATCCTTCACCAACCTAAAACCACCTTAGATGGATTACAATGTTCAAACTGTGCTTGATCACTTGCCTTCTGATTTAATTTGTTCTCCCCTCGTTAAACATTTATTGAGAACCAGCTCGGCCATCTGGCTGAGGGAGGTCCACTCCTAGGGTTTAAGTGCTGAGAGTGATAATGTCTACATCGAAGTCATAGGGTATGGTGCCTATTGGACCTATATGATGAACATGAGAGGGGCCCCTCAAGCTCGCCTGATTTACAGACGGCAGGCTGTTCTTAATCCCCGCCCCTTTCAGCGGCAATCACACCAGCCTGAGATTGATGAAGCTGGCAGGAGGTTAAAAGCTGCTCACTGTGGGAAGGCCAATATGAACCCTAACCTGACTTAGCCAAAGCTCAGAGGGGACAGAAGCTCTGCTGTGCAGGGGGCAAGGAGAGGGAGCTGAAGACATGTGGGCCAAGTGAGATGTGTCCCCGCACTTAGAAGCTCTCTCTGAGTGACAGATGTAGCACACTCTCCAGTAAAATTTCTTCTTGTAAACAATGGCAAATCACTTTCAAATGTAGACCACACTGATACAAAGGAATGTAACCCAATTATTCCCATCATCATTAAGCCTTTGTCACAATAAAAAGTTCCCCAGACTGTTTTCAGACTTCCAGCTTACGCGAATCCTGTCAAGTTTCACCTTAAAGCTGGGCGATGTGGCAAAAAAAGAGAGATGCTTTTCTTTATATGAGCCCAAAATTTCTCTTTAACTTGTCAGTCTAATGCTGCGTTCACTGGGATTCATAGAGATGGTTGACGCTAAACCGGATATGTCTTTACTGGACAAGAGCAGCCAGCAGAGGATACCAAAAATGTTAATAGCAAACGGTATTGCTATCCAAAGTTAAAATAATTTAACTTTCTGCCATCTTCCATACCAGAATTTACACCTGGATGCTACATAGCTCCCTCACACAGGAAGAGAACACGGGTGATCTGGATTAATTTTTAATGTCATAAAACAATGGATGTAAAATTACCTTATTTAATATATTTCATTCTTTGTAAATAATACATCATTACTATAGCAACATATGCTATTGTCTGCCTGAATCCATGAGCAAAGCATATATCCTTAAATCATTTAGTGTGGAATCTTCATAGCCAGGACTCTTGTATCTTAGGTCAGTTTGTATCAGTTAAAATCCCTTATTTCAACCAGTATCTTTCAGCACGATGCCATTTTCATTAAAATAGTAAAATTATGGGTGATGTGTCCCAATGTGGTGAGGCGGCTTTTAGCTATTTTAAATTAAGCTTAAGACTCTTCTCTTTTCCACAGCTTTTTATTAATCACTTTTTATGGTACTTTTATTTATTTTACCAAACTGCTTTTTTAAACTTCTCTGTACTTAAATTCAACTTGCCTGTGCTTTTATTTATATCATTTTCTTTTTTTTCTTTTTTTTTTAATCTTTTTCTGTTTCTTATATTCTGCCTGTAAAGCACTTTGAATAGCCTTTGTGCATGATAAGATGCTTTATAAATAAACTTCCCTTGCCCTGCCTGTAAATGAGGTAAAAGCGCATAGTAATGTTCCAGTTTGCTGTGGGGGTGTTTCTCTCGTTCCAGGGGATGCGTCTAATTGCTGGTGTCTTAGAGTGTGGGCGCTTGCTCTCTGCATGCTTTATTAGAAGGTGATGCTTTAGGTAATAAATATAGATTCATGTCAGACTTTGCAGCCTTGAAACTGACTCCTCCACTGAATGTGCAAACTGAGCTACAGTAGTCAAAAGTATTGCCACACCACTAGGTATCGTTGCCTTTCTTCAGATCTGGCCCCCAATAGGCAGCTGGGTGGCCCACGAACCATCTTCTAACTCAAAATGAATTTCAAATTGATTCCCAATGGGATTTTTAATGTCATTTTAATGTAACTACAGTGTCAGAGTACATAAAAAAAAATCATCAAATAGACCTTGTTTATCAAAAAAGTGCCAGAGGGAGATCCTCAAGAGCCTTGGACAGAGGTCCAGTCTAAGCCCTGAATGTCCTATGTTCTTAGAAATGCCCCTGCTTACACCTGACCTGTGTGGGACTGCTGCGACTGGCCCCTGGCCTCCAAATTGAGTATCACTGCCTCAGAGAAAACACTCTTGTCACTGACTTTTGACACAAAAACAATCTGTAGATTTCTGCAGGAACGCATTGGAAATGTCTCCCTCAATATTTAGAACATGTGCATTTGTCTCTGCCCATGAAAACATTACAGTAGCAGAGAAATTTATTTTGACAAAATGAAAGACATTTACATCATAAGTCAATGCAGAAAAGACACATGTTGGCACATTAGATACACCAGAAGGCAGGGAAAGTAAGCTTTTGACACTGGTGGGGGCCCCTTCAACCCCTGTTTTTTATGTGTGTCCCCAAGCATTAAACCAAAACCAGTGCCCTTCACCACAACAGTAGCATGTGGTATGTTCAGCTGACTGAACCACCCATGCTGTACTCATTGGGGAAGTGGATCTTCAGTTCCTAAAAAGAAGCCATATGATTGGTTAGAAATCGCTTTGTCTTTGGGTAATAGGATTTTAGTAAACACTTCTAGTATTCTTTTCAAGATAATGCTCAGTGGCAACCAGTGTGTATATTGTTTATGTTGCCTTGTCCCACTTCATTTCCCTTGTCAGAGCCTTTCATCTTTCCTCAAACTATTGTATACTGAATCTCTGATGATCACTGCACAGCTTCCACTGACTTTGGCACACTTATACAGCAAAATTGGCAAGCTGTGTCTGTTCCTTGACTCTTATGGTTCAGCCATCTGTTGTTGCATTACACCTTAACTTTGATTGATAAACACATTTGTAAAAATACATAAAAGGATCCCACACTGAAAGGATCACAAGAGTGGGATTTTAAGGGGGGAAAAAAAGGCGCCACAACAACAAGTTGTTTCCTGGAGCATTCTCGACACTTGTGGCTGTGTTGTTTAGTAACGGGGTGGGGTCCAAGTGTAGCCATTCAAAGTTCACTACAGTAGGCTCTTGAGCTGGCACCATCTGCTTCTTTCACACACAAAGACAACAGGCAGAGAAGTGTGGGCCTACTGTAGTTTAATGTGCAAGCCTGTAATAGGATTAAGCAGATCCTCGTCTTGTCAGGCTGGATTAAAATATTCTCTTCGTTAAAGACCTGAGACGTGAAGACAGCAGCTCCACATTCCCCTCTCTCAGCCCTGATAATGCCTCCACACTGATTCCCATTTGATCACTCAAGAACAATTAAAACAAAGGCCCAGCTGATTAACACTAAGCGCCAATTGACTCGCGTTGCTTCTGATGTGTGTAATGAGTGCAGTTTTATTCGGTCGACGTTTTGTTCTTTTTGTACAATCAATTGCTCATTTAGCTTGCAAATCTGACAGCCTCTCTAGCTCTCGGTAAAAAACAAAGCTCATGTAAGTGGCAAAACTTTCTTACGTAAAAATTAATTTTCCTCTGTGTTCAGAGATTCAGTTCCCCTCCTTGCTCTTCAGAATTTGTAATAGATTGCATTCTGACCTTTGGCAATGATTCACACAATCGGTATTCTACTGGCTTGGAAATGCAATTCATCTATTATTAAAATATTAGTAGCGAGAGAAAAAACAGAAACAAGATGCTAAATGAGATTAGGAAGTGGGAGCAATATTAGATAATATGCTTGTCTAATTGAGATTTGGCTCCATTTTACTGCACTTCAGAAAGCATGGCAGTTCAATTATCACACCATTAATATTTCAGGGGTCTGTGGCTTCAGCAGGATGGGGGGACGGGAGACTAGCGCGGGGCGACGTGGGGACAAGAGGAGGCTGAGGGTGGAGGAATGAGTTGAGACTCTCAGGTGTAGGGGAATGAGGCTCAGTTGGAGAAAGATATAGAGCAGCTGCACTGATGAAATGTGGGGTTTGTGACCCCAGTGTTCTATATGAGCTAATAATGAATGACCCTTATGACCCTACCTTGCTGGGGAGAGAGTGGAATACACCACATATAACCAGTAGTGACCCCGCAGAGCTTTATGTAACTACTACAGGAGGATGATTATGAACAACTAAATGTATGATGCAGTTCACTTGAAAAAAAAAGAACAAACAACTGAAGAGGTTTCCAACCACTAGAGGTTTTTATCTTGTCAGTAATGGGCATTTTAAGAAAAGCTTTTAATTTTTTCATGAACAAAGAGCATGACGGCTCCCCGGCGCCTAATTAGCTGCTCTTTTGTCTGTCTGAAAGCTGTTTGTCTCTGTAAAATATGAAGTTCTGCTCAGAATGATCAAGCAAAACAGGAATGAAGACTGTATGAATAAAACCTACAGTGGCATTTCCATAGAGAAGCTCACCATTAATTTTGCTACGGATTATGACTTTTAATTCTAGTCTTTTGCATAATTTATACGCTGAGTGAAAACACTTAAACTGATCACCAGAGCACGTCACATGACTTCACAATAAATCATGCAGAATGGACTGTATGTGCTACTGTATGTAGGCTAAAGCTGCGCCAGATGCTGTCAGAGTCCTCACTTTGAACCTGTTAATATGTTTAAAGCAAAAGAAAAGGCTTCAGAAAGTGCACTGCACCTGTGTGCATCACAGCTTACAGCTTTTTCTCATTTTCCCTCTGATCTGCTCTCTTTGAAGTCCCACAGGAGTGCCCCTTGCCCAGGACAATAATCACATTAGTGTGTGATCCTCGCTGAGTAGCCGGCAGAGAGATGAATTCACAAGTTGGACTGCAGGGACTGGAATATTATTTTGTGTGAACTAACACAGCATGCTCCACTCCGCATTCATTCACTTCGTCTGACTGATGCTGGCAATTTCCCCAGACGAAACTGTGCCACAGCAAGACATGATCGATGGCTCTTATATCCCAAATCCTTACCTCCATCAGACCCCGGAGGAATTTATTTCTGCCAACAACCGAGAATTTCTGATGTCCCTGCAGCGCACGCGGAGCAGCTGCAAAACCACGTTTTTACAAAAATACCTTTGCCGCTTCATCCAGTTTTTAATCCCTTCAGGTGTCCAATATACATACAGTCAAAATCATAATTTCAGCTTGTGAAATGAGAGCTTCTCTGCTATCTGTAATTCAACATTTGAATTTCCTGTTCCGCACTAGAGCCGAGCATCTGGACAGTGTTACTTTGGGTAAGCTGTTTGACACAGCTGTCGGATATGTGGCCCAGTTCCTGTGCCTCTCCATCACTTAATAGGGTCGAGCTGAGGTTGTGTTGAGACAAACTCAGTTGAATGAGCTGAAGCAAGACCAGATACTCATGATTTAAGATTTCAAAATATGACATGACAGAATCTCACTATTGCTCATTGCCTGCAGACACAACAGCAGTAAACCCATCATAGTAAAGTCACTGAATCTACTACAGAGTGGAGTAACAGCAGCACAAACTACAATCTCCAAAATGACGACACAGTTGAATCAATGCACCTCCAGACTAGTCTCAACAAAAGTGAATATTCTACCCTTCATTTTTGTAATAAACAAATAACAAACTGAGTGTATTTCACTTACTGTTTTTTCTGCACACATTTTGTTGAAGACAAGAAGGGGCATCACTGTCCAGCTGCCTCTTCTCTAAAATAAAACTTTTTAAAGCTGTAGTTGGTAACTTTTATAAAAAAAAAAAAAATAACTTTTTGTAATCTGCCAAAAGGGTCACTATATACTGACAGTAGTATATGTGACAGAGTCTGAAAAATATCATGTTCCTCTGTCTCCTTGTAGTGCTTCTAATGGCATTTGCTTGGCTAAAAAAACAAACAATCAGAGGCAAGAAGTCTGCAATGTTGCTGTAATCATGTCAATCACTACTTGTGAACTGTGGTCAAATTGTCAAACTAGGCAGCACTGATCAAATCTGAATCACGATTCTGTTATGCTATTGCTTTTTTGTCTCACCTCAAATGTTTTCCAAAACATAATTTAGTGTACTGTTTAGCAGAAAAATCAGAAACTTGCTGAATGTTGAAAAAGTTCAGGCAAAACTAAGCACCAGCCAGAGCAAAAGTTTTCATTTTACAGCTAAACTGTACACTAAAATATGTTTCTGAAAACATCTAAGGTAAGAAATAGGTATTGCAGTAACAGAATTTCGATTCATATTTGATCAGTGCTGCCTAGTGTCACAGTTCGACCGCAGTTCATGAGCTGTGATTGACATGATTGACAACTGCATTAGAGACTCCTCTGCTCTGACACAGTGGATTCTAGCAAATGCCATTAGAAGCACTACAAGGGGGCAGGGGAATTTTTTTTTTTTTTTTTTTTTTTAAACAGATTATCAGTCTCATGCACTACTGTGTGGATATCGTGACAGTTGCAGCAAGTATGACAAAAAGTTATTTTCCTACTGTAGCTTTAACTAACAGCTAAGACAGTAGTTTAATGCAGTAAACCAATAGAAACAAGATGTTCCAAAACCCTCAATATTTCTAACTACAGTTATATATACAGTAACTACAGTACAATGCAAAGCCGTAGCCATACTTTGGCTCAAAAACACAATCCCTAACTTTTTCAACAGTAAAGCACAGCCATCATTTTAAGAAAATGAACACACATCTTTTACATTGAGATGAGTGATCTCATTATATCAGTATCATATCTTATGTTATTTATTCTATACTTTGGATGTTCAGTCCATGGTCAATGTAAATTAATCAGTTTGGAGGTCTATAGTGATGCACTGGAGGTCATCACAATTACTAATCAGTGTTCAGTGCAAGTTTGAGGCAAATATGATTTGGCAAGAGGCAGGAAGCAGAGTGTACTTAAGTTAATATGAATCTGTAGTGAGTGTTCCACAGATGATCCTGACATACTGTACTATATTGCTTAGCCCAGTGATGTCAGGCTTTTGAAGAACTTTACTATATGGCATATGAATTTGGAATATTCATCCAATGGAACAATGGATGAGCTTTAATCTAGCTTGTTTATATCCCCGGTCCATTCCAATGGACATAACTTCCTAGGTTGTCTCGATCTATAATTACTTCCTTCCGAGTCCACCCAAAGGCTCAGACTTATTTCATGGGATGTTTATAAACCAATCACAGTGTTCCACATCATCTTAAGTGGACTGCAGTAGAGCCACACATCCTTTTTTACCAAGCATGGTCGACCATGAGGCAAGGAGGAAGCGCGGGGCATGTTTCAGTCTATTAATCATATTGTTGAAGAACATAATTTATGATTTAACTATGTTTACAGATAACATGAGATGCTATATTTCTTATATATCATTAATACGAGTGAACCACTCAGGAGAAATAAATAAACTCCTGTTTTTGCTGAAAGGAGGTCTGTTTAGATCATTTTGTCATTTTTATTATCAGGTGGTTTCTGCGTTAAATTCTCTGTCTATGGAATAAACAGAAAAAAAAAATCACAGAACTAAGTGTCCTAATTGATTTTTTTTTTTTTTCTAATGATTTATGGGTGCGTTTAGAATAGAACTCAACCATTACAGTATTCTTTTGTGATTGGAACATAATTGGATTCAGAGTGGGCTAAATCAATGAACTGGTGTAGCCAGCTGTTGTAATTATGTGAGTAAATTGTATGTCTAATCTCACTAACCTCATTTGCTTGTTTAGTCAACATAGAGAACAGTCTGATTTATCATTATATCAGAAACTTTTATCTTAGCATGTTGACATACTCAAGCACTCAAGCAAGCAACTCAGCACAATTCCAAATCAGTAGCTGCAAATACTACAGATGGTACGTTTAACTTGTGACGTATCTCCCATGGAGCACTTATGAATGTTTCACAATTTAAGTATCCCCCTATTCAGATGTGTGTTGGACTTCCTAGTGAATAGCACAAGTACATCTCATGAAGTAAACATTTTAAGTGTCATACACTGTTGTTTTTTTTGTGAGTTATTTGGAGTTGCAAAGTGTTTAACACCACTTTGAGCTGATTTGGCACTGGCTTGGTTTCTCAAAACTCTCTAAAAGTGACCCTAAATTTGGGGCAAGTGGCCCAATTATCACTTAAAAAAAATTCAATTCTTTAAAAAAAAAACTGTAATGGCAGCCTTTTCTGCTATATGCTACAGAGCTCAGTTTTAACATTAAATGATATTGCACTTACGAAAAGCAAGAAAACTACCTAATGTAGCTATGGCATTTCAACTAACTCACAATTTGAATCACAAACTTGTGATTTTTGTCTTTGCTTTCCTAGATAGTAAATCTGCTGACTGTCTCGCTCACATGGAAACACCAACACATGCTTAACCCAAATCTGCAGCAAAAGCTTTACAGACATCCCTCGATACTACGGGATACTTACAAGATTTTACTTCATTCCCAGCTCAGGTCCCCATGAGAGGAGTAACTGTTCCTTTCCAGGTAATAACATCCACAGGAAAAAGAAACCATGCATTATAGGTAGCAATCAGATTCGCAGAAAAAAAAAAGGAGAGTTGCTGAGCCGGGTGTGTGTTGTGTCATACAGGCTGCAGACAGAGAGGAACAGAGGCACTGTAGTCACATATGTTGCCAAAGCCTCTAGCTTGGCAAAGACGCTCATTAAGCCACTGACAATCATTCCCACAAAGCCCGATCTGAAGGCTATTCACCGGGTGTGTATAAAAGAGAGTGGAGGAATGCAAGTTCCATCTCGCCCCCCCCTTCAGTGTCATGAAAGATGTTTGCTGCACCTGAAGTCGCAATGCAAAGTGTTTATTTGCACTGATCGACTGAAGGGAAAATATGAAGAGTATACATGGTGGGAGCACAGATCACCTGCTGTGTGAAAATCTGCAATCTTCTTTTGTCAGCCGGTAACAATCTCCTTAATTGCTAATACTGCCGGAGATTGTTGCTCAGCATTTGCCCAGTATTAAAGCACTGAAGCACACTCTTCTCTTCCTACTGTAAATAGATATTGGATTGAAAAATCAATGTATAT
>JAPZEB010000012.1:32980894-33000174 GCA_029783705.1 Chaetodon striatus | reverse complement strand
TTTTTTTTTTTTTTTTTTTTTTTTTAAATAAAACTGAAAAATATTGACTGCCATTTACTCAACATTATTGCCAAGGACATTGTGATTAGAAAACTTTAGAATGTTTAGCATACTGTTAGCATACAAGATTGGCTTTTTTCAAACATATCCACGCTGTGTAGCTCAATAACTAACACCACAGTGAACTGGGCTCTGGAGGAGACGATTATAGCACCCCTCTGTAGACCAATCAATACAATTTGTGTCCAGATTATGAGTCATGAGTGGCGACCTTGGCTGCAGTCCCCGGGTTTCCATTTATCAAATGTGTATTTTGTTCAAGCCAGTTTTGAGTATTCTGAGAATACAAAAAATGTAAGCTATGCAGCCCTGGGAAAGTCAAGCACAATGTGCATTTAATGTCCAATGTTACATGCTGCTTAAAGGGTTAAGCTGTGGGAGGTTGAGAGTTAATAGCAATGCAAATTTCAAATGAGCAAAGAGGGAGTCAATTCAGGTCTCAAGAGGTATCGAGTTGTAAGAGCAAAACGAGGATGGCGTCCTCAGGTTCTGAGTATATATTCAAGTACTGTATCTGCTATGCTGCGGTTTGGAATCTGCACTGAGTGGGATAAAATCTAATTTGCGTAATCATAAAATCGAACCTACGACAGGACAGAGTGAGGGAGAGAAATGGAGATAAAAATCATTAGTGTTGGCATACTATCTGTATCTATAGACGCATCCTTGGAAAATTAAGGTGTATTGTAATCATACACACTGCCTTAAACAGTGGTGCAATATAGATTTGTTTTGTGATGTGGTTTGGAGCACATCCCGGTTACAGGTTGGCCGATGACAAGGCGGAACACAGCTGACCTCTCAGTGGTTCCATGCGGTGGCTGAATAATCAGGTTAACTGATGACTGAACACACAGCATTGTGAGCTCAACACAGGCTGCCCAAAGGCAAACAACACAAAAGTGAGTAAAAGTACCAGCAACCTCAACCTAATTATGTCTTTTGATGCACATGTCAACAGATTAAAAGCAATGTCAATGATGTCATAGTGAAGATGCAGAACACTCAGTGTTAGAGAAGAAAAGGAACTGTGGAACAATTGCAACAAAGGTGGATCATCAAAGAGGATGTAACATCGACTACGCAATGGTAAGTGATTTTTGTAATGGTACAATAGCAGCCTGTTTGTTAATGGCAGAATGCTTAAATATTTGACCAAACTGTTGTAAATGATGGCTTTGAACCGCAACCTTCAATAATGGTGGGAAACATGCATACAATTGACTTACAGTACTTATCAGGATTGTTCAAATGCCATTTTTTCTTCCTGATACTAATTCCGATACTCAAACTTGCATATGGGCCAATAGCAAGTGCTGATGTGATACCATTACATACTGTAAAATCAAATAAATATTGCCAAATTGCTCAGATTTTGCTGAATGATAATGTTACATTACCTATGGGGGATCAATGCGTCTTCACCACTCTAAGACAGTGGTAGCCAGTGGCTTCACAGAGCAACTCTTGGTGTAAGCACAGTTTTAGAGTGGTGAAGACGAATTGATTTGCAGGAAAAGTGCCATTTTATCTTGGTGTAAAACTACTTAAAAGTTTATTAATAAAATACATGGTATCGGATCAGTGCAAAGGCTCATGTACTTGCCGATACCTGACCCAGAATTTTCTGCAGTGTCAGAGGCAAATCCAGTATTGGATCTAAACAACTCTAGTACTTATAACTCATAATCTTTGGTTTTGTAAAGCAAATACTGATAATGTATTGCTATTTTTGAATCGTGAAAAAAAAATTTTTCAATGCAATAATCCAATTTCTCTCCTGATACCAATTATTCAACTCATGATACATGCCAATACTAAGTACATATCCCAAATTTATGATCTGTATACCTCACTGCGACTGGAATCATTGTTATATAAGGTAACATGAGGCCAGGGATTACTGTGACACCAGAAACAAAGCAGGCAGCCGGCCGTGACAGAATTAATGTAACTGATAGTGGAAACACAGAAGTTGACACACTTGGGCACAAATGTTGACTGGTATGTGTAATTAAGGTTTTTGAACTGCTTAAATAATCCAATAGTGATACTGCTCAGGGAAAAACATGGGAAAAGCACTCCTACGCAATATTTCACTCCTGTTAAAAAGTAGCATTAATGACAGCTTGTCACTCCAGTCAAAGCAGTGCATGGCCATTTACACTAGTGCAATACCGATTGGTTTTCTATGCAGTGAGTTCCTGGGAAGCACAGGTGGTCATATGAGTGGGTCAATGCTTTTTTTTTTTTGGCACATTGTTATGTTAAACTTGTAAATGAATTGTAAATATATCTGACAATTAAGTAAATAAATTTGCAAATCTAAAAAGACAAGTTTTACTGTCAGTGGTTTCTATGAAAATAGAAATAGAAAATAGTCCTGTGGACACATCAATAGTGAGTTTCCTGCATCATTTAAGACCCTAATGTGTCAGGGACATATTAGGTGTACCTAGCATCATCACTGAAAGTGGTTATCATGTACTTTGTGTCAATAGCACTATTGAGAGTGTTGTCTTGAGCGATTCTATGTCATCCTCTAAATACTTCAATAATGTCAATCCAATGTTTGTCTTGTCATCACTTGTCTCAATTTAACAGCTGTATTCTTTGGATCATGAAATGACATATTGAAAATGGAATTAGGAGTTGAGAGAAAAGTTTGACGAACTATGTTGTCTAATCATTCAAACTGGTCAATGCAACATTGAGCCTGTTCCACAGGTTGACCAAAATGCCACTGAAGAAATACCTTTTGAGCAGTTGACATAATATCAATCCAAAGGGGCCTGGAGGCTGCAGCCTGACTCTAGGTACAGATAAGGAGTAATTACTTTTCCAAGCAATCACTAAAGTCTGCCCGCCCTTCATTTATTTACTTGCAGAAAGTTTCTTCAATACAGAACCTTCTGTTGCCATCATTTACATATGGGAGCGCATAGTTACTGGAATTCAATAGTACCCACTGGATTGGCCAACAGCCCCACTGACAGCACCGGTGCTATCGGTTACTTTATTGCCTCTTTTTTTTTTCCCCCTTAAACAATCCCACAAGGTCTATGACTACACTGATGAGTGGGCTATCACAGTAACAAAACCACACAATCCCAGTCACTTTTATAGATATTTTAAATGTCAGAGTCCATGGTAAGCTCCAAACAGAGGTTCCAAAAAAGAAACCTCAATATTCATTATGACATAACATGCTTACGTGCTTCTTCCACGAGGAAAATAGAAGCCTCAGATACCCTGTTCCCCAGGAAACCAGCAGTCTTGTTGTCATATTTCTCAAGTTCTGTAATGTGTCTGACTTTTTCATGCAGTCCCCAGCCACAGCCCCCATTAGGGTGGACTATGCCATGTCGTGACATGGGAACCCTTATAAACGTGTTAAGAGCCGAAGGCATTAGCATTTTGGACGCTACTGAATGGAGGCATTTGTTCCTCTTCCTGTGCCTCCCTGAAAGACTCTATTAAAGGGAGGTTTAGGAATTGCTCTGTTTTGGACATGTTGAAGTTGGGGCAGCATGGAGAGAACATTTGACCGAAGATTTTCCTAGAAAACATCTTGGGGTTATTGACTTATAATTATTTGTATGTAAACACATAAAAATGCCACTGACACATAAAAAAATAGATAGGCCAGTAAAAATAATTGGCTTTTTCCAGTGTTTAAACATCCTTGCAAAGTTTCAAGAAACACTGGTGTGTTTTTGCTGCCAGTGCTTGTCAAAGTTTGAAACATACAGATACAAATACTGAATGCTAAATATGCCCCCACTAGAAGGTTAGTGTGTGATTGAAGGGGGGTTAGATAGAATACAAAAAGTCAATACAAGCAGACTGTGCTTCTTTAGGATCTTTTCTAACTGTGACAGTGTAAAACCTTGACCACATACCCAAAAGAAAATATAGTGTATGCACCTTTACCAGACCATAGTTACAATTTACACGTCAACTGGCACTTTCCACATGCCTGCAGACGTAACATGTCATAGAGACAGAAACGCTTTATGGATTCCACCTTGTTGCTTTGTAGGAAGCTGGTGACAGACCAAGCAGAATTTCACTCTGCTGCTGGCTCCATTAATGAAGGCTTTGATTGATCTGTGATTCTATCTCATGCTGTGGCCGCAGCAGGATGTGTGGTCAGTGCGAGGCAGGCTCTTCACTGTCTGACATCCCAGCTTTCATCTCCAAGCCTTAAACAGTTTATGTGTTACATTTCCAATGACTACATCATCCATTATGCATATACCTCAGCCCTGTCTGATTATGAACAATGGCTGCATCTTAGCAGCATGCATACACTTCTAAATAGGCAGCTTTGATTTGTTATCAACCAGTTGTGTGCCGTGCCAGAGCGCTCAGCTGCTAATCCAGAATGAGGTTATTGAGAAACACAATTGATTACAATACAAGTGAACTAGAAACAGCACATCTAGCAGACAATCACACAACCATGTCAGTACATTTATGTTTTGTTATATTTGGATGAAATTATCTCCTTTACTATAACCAGATTCAAAACTGATGTATGTGCTAAGAATTTATAATGAAAAAAGTCTGGTTATGTGATTGCGGGGCGGGGGGTGGGGGGGGTGCTTTGGCATCATAATGGAATATAAAATGGGTTCCTGTAGAACAACCCTCTACCTTTGTTTCAATATCTTAATAACAATTTGGCGCATGTCTAAAAACACATCTAATTAGTAGCCATGTTGAGACTGCATTTGCAAATAGCAACACTGTCAAGGGACAAGTGTTAGTGGATATTTAGAGAGATTAAACTACAATTAAACTACCTTGGACAAGTGCCTGTAGCCTTCTGCCAGCAAAGCCAATCATGTGTTTCTGGTTTTTCCATTTGCATAAAACTAATGAGATCAACCATATTGGTCAGGAACCAAACGTAATAAGATTATGACCAAAGATTAGAGTCAGGCTGATATGGCAGAGGGCTGATAATGTTGGCGGATATTGGCTTAATGAAGACAGATTGGTATCACAATACATAGGCACTAGAGTTAGCAGAGCAGCATATCACAGATCAGAACATGCAGAGTATGTTAATTCTTTTGCTGTAAAATACAGTGCCTTTTAACACTACTCTTTGATGATCAAAACAAAAGAAATGTCAACTCATATATTTCCTGTAGAATTGTTTTTATCTTCACTGAACCCTAGAAGTCCTGTTTTGTGGAGGCTTCATCCAAAAAGCTGCTCTGGGGGGATTCCAGCCTCTGGGGCATTGATCTCCTGCAATATGAGTATTGATCGGCATCAGGTAGAGTACAGCAATTGGGCCAGTCATCATGGATGACACCCTGTTTGCCTGAATCACATTAAATCATGCACTATCTGGGGCAAAACCCTAATAAATGCAGTCAAACCATGAGGAAAAAACAAATACTATCTTTCTGTATCCAGTTCGACTGACCCTGGCTTAGACAGAATGAAATAAACATATGAGGTCATAACAAAACATACGGTTTCTGCCGTGACATCAATTAACCAGCCTGTTCAGTGGCAAGGACAACAAGAAACCACACATTTTCTTTCTATGATATACAGTGAATTTACTGCAGCCTCTCAGGGGCACACAGAGTTAAATTACTGTGAAAGCTTATTGATTTGCAAAGAGGAGGGGATGATTGTGCCTAAAACCAGGGAAAGGGCTACGCACAATGACTGCAGGCTCTTCAGTCAAGAGTTCATTTGGATGGCTGAAAATCTATACTGCCACTACAAAACCTACAGAAAGGGGGGTGGAATATGTCCGCCTTTGCATGTAATTGGAAAAAGATGGCCATGTAAAGCTTTTCACCATGACTGAAGAAATAAACAAACTTGATGAATGTGCCTTGTCATGACCCCGTATTGATTTCCAAGTATTGCATTTAACACTTTCTTAAGAAATAGAGGTGATAAATCTTCATTCTGCTAAAATATGCATTTAGATATTTATTACCCCACCTTTTGATGCTGGAATTTTTTCCTTTTGAAAGTGCTCATACGGCTATTTGAAATCTTAAAACGCAATTAGGAGTCCAGGGATAGCTTATCCACAGCACATCAATTTTACCAGCCCCATCCCCCAGTTTAACACTGCCACCACTGTTTGTCTCTCCTCCCCGTTCCCCCCTTCTCAATATTGAAACAAGTAAACAACGCCATCTTTTCCAGCCTTTAAATGAAGATAAACGAGGACAAACTCCGCAATTAGCCTCCTTTCATCATGCGAGGCTGGTTGAAAGACGACGTCACCACTAATGCACTCCTGGTGGTTCTTCGCTACAATGAATTCTGCGTGCTGCTTTAAAGTGAGAACAGGAACCGTGAATTCATCTCTCTTGAATTAATTCATGTGTTCACACCCTGAAGTCTCAGATGAGCCCTGTGAATGTGCAGAGGCAGCAGAACAGGGACAGCCATTAGTGTCCACAGCAGCACGGCTCTAATGATGATGGCTGTGGACTTGCTGTGCTCTGCATTCTGGGCACCAGAGCTGTGGGTTGGACTCTCCAACATGCTCCTCTGTAGATAGTAGCCATGCTGCATTTACTGGGTCAAGACAGGAACCAAATGGCTAAGAACAATGTTTCTTTTGATGCACTGAAGCACACACAGCTTTGATCAAACCTGGTTTTCTCTTACTCTCTTTTTCATGTAAATGTTTTACACTTCTTAAGTCCTCAGCCTTATCTTGTTAAAAAAGTAAGCAGTGCAAAGATAAAGCATCTACAAATTCAGAAAATAAAAGCAGCAGGCTGCAGTGGCCAACCCCAGCCGACTAACCGGGTACTGTTTACTGACAGTGACAGAGAAGCAAAGCTATGCCATCAGTTTAATGGCTCCACCTCCAGCTTTATAACACAGCAGCAGGAAGCTGGAGACACACAGACTTATAAATCAGCCACTGTGTGGGGGGAAAACCATTTTGATACCATTTTCGCCACTTATTGAGCAAAACAAATCCCCCTCTGGTTCATGTTGGAGCCAGTGTGGGGTCTTTTCAGGCTGAGCATTATAATGGAATCCCCCACCTAGAGCTATGCTTATGGTTGGCTTCATCAGTATTGGCCCCCATTTCACAATTCACAGAAAAGAGACAGACGGACGTGACTCCACTGGCAATACACACACTCCCAGCAACAGCATGCTCCTCCAGCTATCTGAACCACCTCACTGACAGCCTCTATACAGTAGAAGAATATCCATCACTCACACCACATATTCAGTATTTTTCCCATCTCTCTGGGGTAATAAGCATGCAGTCAAATTAAGATGCAGGGCGGTCCGGACCTAGTAGATTATTTTATCATTTTTTGACTAATTCTTTCAATCACAGATGCTCTACCATCTGCCTTATAAAACCATGAAGAGAATTTAGATTACAGCTCCAGCAGCAGCCAGCATCAGTGTGTATCCGTGAAAGACTAATATTGTGAAATAAGCAATTCACGCTGAAAATTTAAAGGGACAGTTCATCCCAAAACAAAAATACATATTTCTCCTCTTACCTGTAGTGCTATTTGTCAATCTAGATTGTTCTGCCATGAGTAGCCAAGTATTGAAGATATCGGCTGTAGAGATGTCTGCCCTCTCTCAAATATAATGGAAAATGATGGCACTTGGCTTGTGGTGCTCAAAGTGCTATAAAAATACATCTGAAAAACAACAGCGATGTCTCTTTCCAGAAATCATAACCTGGTTACTAAAGATAATCCACACACCTTGTTGTAAGCAGTTTCATGTAGGAACTATTTTCTTTTTCTACAAAAATACATTTGACATGCACCTACTCATGGACGAGAGGTATGGTTTCTTGACAGCACAAGATGTAAACATTAATGGCGTTCTCCTCAACTGAGCTCTAACATTCACTAGCTCAGTTGTACCAAGTGGGCTAGCAGTAGATGTACGTTTCTTTCTGCATTGTGATACAGCTGGCAGATGTAGTTTGGTGGAAAGAAAACAGTTCCTACATGAGACTGCTCACAACAAGGTCCGTGGATCATTTTGAGTAACCAGGTCATTATTTCTGGGAAGAGACATTGCTGGTAAGTTTTTCAAATGTGCTTGTATTTGGCCCAGTGAGCACCACAAGCTGAGTGCCATCTAGTCCCATTATATTGGAGAGAAGGCAGACATCTCTACAGCCAATATCTCCAACACTCACTTTAAAAGAATCTAAACAGGTAAGTGGAAAAATATATCTTTTTTTATTTGGGAGTGAATTGTCTCTTTAACATGTCTGAATGATAATAGAAATGTATTTGAATAACATATCTGAAACCTTCCCTTAAAAGTGTTGTTATCTCCAACACAGTGTGTTAAAAAGAAAAGTGCAAATAGTGTTCCTGAAGTACTTTACATCTCCCCAGTGCAGTGGATCAAAATACCACTGCTGTGATTGCTAAAAGAAGCCCTCCTCTCTTCACTGTGATGCTAACATGCCTCTGTCACTGTTCAAAATGAGCATCAGTCTCTCTTTGTGAAGTTAAAATACACTCCCACACACACACAGGAGAAGACCCATTGTTTTTCACTCTATTTGAATAGTTCTTTACACTCCGGTCGTGTAGCGAATGAAGAGGAAGGACAGTGTTTACTTCAATACTGAGATAGCTGAAACCAACCAGGAGGAGGAGAAACTCTGGTCTAAACAGGGTTGAAAAATGAGGGTTGTGTAAATGGGAAGAAAAGAGCTTCCACTGTTGCAAAATCTGCATGAAGGCTCTTTGAGACCCAGCAAAGTATGTCCGTGCTCACTGGAAGGAATGCAGTCTGTTCTATTATGAACAGGGGAAGTGTCTGCCAGAGGACTGCCCTTCATAGAAAGGCACAATGCACAGGGGTTAATAGCAGTGCTTCTGGCACACTTTCGACCCCAGCTAAAATCCCATCACACTGCAGGTGGTAAAGAAAAAGAGCAGCTCAAGTGTTAAACAGGCCTCAGTGTATTAGTAATGACATTCGACATGGAACAACGGAGGAAGACCTGCCCGTAACCTTCAGACTCTCTATACCTCTTCCACTGAACCACAGGAAGAAGCGAAGCCATCTGTAACTTTGGTTTGGCTGCAAATGGGGAACCAGGGAGTGTTCACTGCTCAGGGATATGATCCAAATGTTTCAGCAGCAGGTGAGTTACACCACACAGCAGAGCCAAGGGGCCTATACAGCGCCAGTTCAACAAGAAGACAAGAATGCACACCCTGGGGGAATCAGACTTGTGGACAGACTTTCATGAGGGCATGTTGGCCGGTGCTTCACCCACTTCACACTCTGAAAAGGATAATCACAAATCCATGACACAGAGTGCAAACTGTGGCTCAGCTGGGGCAAGTGGTTGTTAGAAAGGGATTACTGAGGTGTAAAATGGTTTAAAAACAGGAGGTATGAATTTGTTATCTATAGCGGGGGGACGGCGCACGTGAGTCCATCAGCTGTCAGAAAACTGACAGACCTCAAGGCTAATGGTGTCAATTATACTTGCTTTCTGAGGTGATCTCCGCAAACATCCTGTGTCAAACTGTCATCCCATGAGCACCATGGCCCCGTAAATTATCATGACCCCTGCAGAGCTGGCAGTCTCTTTTTCTGACTATTTTTGTAAGGTGGATAAATCACAGGAGTGTCATCAACATGACTTTAAAGCGCTTTAGATTAATACATGTATTTTTCAACTGGAAACATATGCTATACAAGTGTTTTTCCCCTTGTAGTGCCACTGGAGCTACAGGGGATAGTAAGGCTGGGTATTGTATAAAAAATACAATACCAGTACCAATTCTGGTGACTTCAAAATAATACCTGTACTATAGAGTATTTTCTTTGATACCCATAATGTGACTGGAGTGGTGTGTAATTCAGCCATATCTTTTAACATTTTGGTAGCATCTCGGCACACTCAGCTGCCATTCTATTGATACACCACGCTTGACTTTACCACACCACAGACTGTGTGGGTTGTAGCTAGGGCTGACCTGAATGCTTTGAGGCGTCGATTGTTGCCATTGTATTGCCATCAGTATTTGAATGCTCAACATTAATTATTAGTTATTCTTAGACAAAGACATTTAAAACTTAGTGACAGGCCTTGTTTTGTATTCTGAAAGTTTGACGACCCATGACAGGCTTACAAATATGATAGCAAGCTGTCAAAAAAGTCAAGCATCTGGAATAGTTAAAAAAATTTACTGAGATAACCCCAAAAAAGTCAATTAGAAGTCCAGGTATGCACGTAATAAACTGGCATACCACAAATCTACAACAAGCTTGACAAATAACCTAAAAACAGTAAGTAACAGCTTAGCCATTTTGCCAAGTACTGTTTTTTCTATGTCCACTCACCCAACCACCGAAATCTTTCACCCCCTCTAAGCTTCGTTTAATCGCAAATACTTCTCAACAAAGCTTTGATGCCCCAAAACTGGTATTCAGGATAAACCTAGTTGTGAGTGCTGCTGCGGGAATGTGAGCTCTGCACTGGGGATAGTTGTGAGAGTCCACAACAAGGCTGAATGTTAGCATCAAACAGCTAAAGTAACCTAATGACGGATTTAACGACAAACTCAACTGTTCAACTGCTTAATTCAACTGTTGTCAATTTGAATTTGTTGCTGGGAGGACTGCAACCCAGAGACAGTGATGACAGAAAGTTTGCTGATGCAGCAGGGAGTCAGGGACCAGACCTCCAGCATGACTTTTCGATACTACTTGGTACTAGGTTATTTATTTATATCTTTCAAAACCCAGCCCTTGGGGAAGGTAAGGATCATTTTAGTGTAGGACTGCATATAAGTATGTGTACAATCGTGTCAGTCTGCATTAGCATTCAATCTGCAATACAATGTAAAGACAGCCCCATACTGTAGTGACAGGGCTCTGTTGTAGTGTAGTCCTTACCTTGGTTTCAGAATTGTGAGTAAAAAGTTAAAAGTTCATAGGAACACTGTTCTGTATTTTCTTTCAAATGTGAAGAAATGTTTTTCTCTCAACTACAATTAATTCATGAGAAAAGCCATCACGCATGACTGACCAGAATTTAATCTGCAGTTTTGAAAGAATTTGTGAGACACAAGTGGTCTGTGGCTGGTGTGTGGCTATAGCACACTATGAAACAAAGTTAGACTACCATTCCACTGAATAAATAATCCTGCTTCTGTTATCATACTTGTGGCAGATGCAAGAGAATTAGAGGCAAAGCCGCCGACAAAACTCTGCCACTCTCTCAAGAAAATAAATCACGGCCGCATGAAGTCAATTTAAATGCAAATGTCAATGTTTAAGACAACAAGCTGCCTACAGTACCGTATCTCAAGGACTCGTAGTGCTGAAGTTGAATCATACAACAGGAGACCACCCTGACGTCCTTACCAGGAAGATGACACACAGCCTCTGGCTTGTGAAACATGCCACAGGAAACCGGAAGGGTCAGCAGAAAGCCACAGAGAAGTGAGAATCCATCTAAACAAAAAGCCTGTGTTATATGTCACATGAAGACTGATGGGCACATTTCCAGGCTGAAGCCAAGGATATCAAAGTAGGATTTCTCTAGGATCACCTCTATTGATCTGTTTTTGTTTCTCAAAGCCATTGCTTCAAGCCTTTAAGCCATTTCAAATTGGCAAAGCTCTCACACTGAAATCGTGTAGAGTTTGTTCATACACAAAAATTTTGATAGAGCTCAAAAATTCTGGCTCACACCAATGTGGATTCTGTTTTAACCTGACCAGAGCTTGAACTACTGCAGAATGTAGTGAACCAAACCAGATCTAACCCAGATTCTTACAATAGCCTACAGATGTCTGCTGTTTTACAGGAACCAGAGGCCATTGGATTTTCTCTGCTGAGGAAAATTCAGTCTGTCCTCTTCTTATTTGTTGTTTTGATGTTCTTTAAGCTTAAAATAATGTGTTAAATCTGCCTGAAACAATTTGTCAAATAAGAGTAATACAATTGCAACCCTAGATAAGAGGGTTCTACATTGATAAATGTACACATACAAGCCAAAAGAACTTATTACTGAGCTGCAGGGCACTATTTTTATCTATAAAGTATTTGTTTCCCTTAATATCAACAGGATTAATCTGAAATAAACATCTGTTTCCTTCCCCCAACATATCTGCAATTCTCCAACAAAATTAGCATTTGGCTGTTAATCATGCATTGCCTCTGCGACAGAACAATGTCATCATTATTTTCCTGCACCCCTCCCTTTAAGAGATTTTCTTCTTAGGTTGTGCATTATGTTAAGTTCACTGTAGTAGTTTATTGCAGATACTCTGTATTTGTCTGTCTGCTCTGGAGAAACACAGTTCATACAACACACAAACCACAAAACACACTGTTTTCTTGCACTTGGGATCATGGCAGAAAGAAAGACCCTGCAGCTGTATTTCTGTAAAGGAACAAGACATGGATGCTATTTCAAGGAAAACCTTGAAAGATTTGTAGGGTGAACTTCAGGTCAGTCTAACAGTAAAACTATTTTGCTATTGTAATCTATATTCTACTATACTACAAAAAAGAAACAAGGTTTAAACCATGGCATAAGATTCATAACAACTATAAAAGTAAAAATATATTTTAATCTACCTAGTGCACTTTCCCCTGAGAAAGGAGTTCAAAGTCGCTATGTTACACTGGTTCCATGCTATTTTCTAAAAGGAGAATAATTCCAATTATAGTGGATGGTATTTCATAATGAGCACTACACTCAGAATTAGCTCTACTCTAGTAGATGTGTTCAGGAAAGCCTGCATTACACTGATTAGCTAATGCAATTAAACAGTATTTACCCCTACCACTGTCCTCTTGTGTGCTCGAATGAGTCAATTTGTGACTAAAATGCTTAGTAATTTAGCACCAAGCTATTTCCTTTAAGCCGCACCATCATAATAGCTCTACCTAACCAGAATAAGACCCGTGACTGAGGTAAAACCATCCCCCGATGCTCATTAGAAATCCACTGTAAACCGCAGAAAATGTTACAAGGTGAGATCGTTTGCAACCCGATATGAGGCTATAAAAACGTGCTCTGCAAGAAGTCTTGGTTTGGACCCAAAAAGTCTGGAGCTGTAAAAATAATTAGGTCAAGAAGGTCTGTAGTTCATAGCTGGTGGTCTGCGGGTCACGCTTGTAAAAATGGAGAACGGAGCTCCCCCAAGCTGATGAATTAATTTGGACTCGTACCAGCTTGGCAAGATTCTTCCACTCAACATTTGCTCTATCAGGGGGTGAGTACATTAAGAAATAGACATGCTGAGTTCTGGAAGACCCTTAAGGACAAGTGCAAAGACTTTCACAAACTATCACACTGAAAACTGCTGAAAATGTTATTTAGGAAGAAATTAATTAAGTTCCGGCACATTAAAAGGACCACCATGTCCTTGGAGCATGGCAAAACAATGCCTTGGGACCAGGCTATGTCTTGTCAAAGTTTTGAATTGTGAATAAAAGTCTATGAAATCTTGTATCCCTATTAGGATGAAAAGATAAGATCATTTGTTGCCTACACATGAACGAACCTAAAAGACAATTTAGGACAAATGAATCAACGCAACCTCTGCAACAGAAAACCTAAAAGGATTATACTTCTTGCTCATGTGTTAGCCCACTTAGCAAATTGACCACTCAGCAGCACATCCTCTTTGTTTCGTGATTCTAATCATGCTTGATCTGCTCTCTAATCTTCCATTTGGAGGATAGTGCTGTGCTTGACTCCAGGCCTCACTGGACCAGTAAACAGGCTCTTACTATGCAGAGCAGACACCAGGCTCGCATGTTCACACCAAATCAACACGCATGGAGCTGCACAGGCTTGGGGCTCCCAGCAGTCCACTTACAGAACCCAACGGAGCCCAACACTGTGTAATGAGGTCCCAGGGGAAGCCTCTGGACATAGAGCACTGCTGCCCTCACTGCATACCCTGTCACACTGTCACATATTACTGTACCTCTAGACAGACTGCCACAGCCCTTAAGGGATACATTATCTCATACAAATGATCAAGTAAAGATTTATATGGTACCACGTCGCTTTGATAGTGATTATTATGTGGTATGCAAATAACATTTAGGGTGTTGTGTGAAAATCTGAAGCTATACTTGTCACTAATTTTCAAAAGTTTGTAAATTATGACTAGGTTTCAGTGAACAGAAAGCAGCGTGAGCTTCTTGACTTTGTGAGCCCTTGCACAGCAGAGATTTTGGCAAATAGCACGGGCAATTTAACATTATACATGACAACCTTCTGTTTTGGTGAACTAGTTCCAGAGTCCTGGTATTGTACATGCTGGCTCACTATCATTGCTTACTGGGACACTTCATGGAACTGAGGTAACTTTAACAAAAATTAGTTTCACCTGTGCTTTTCCTGCTATGTCAAGTCAAAATGTCTGCTGTGAAAACTGTCTATTTGCCTTTCAAGTTTCAACACTAACACCTGAACAATACTTTGCTTGATTCCTTGTACATATTTTTGCATTGCTAGCAGCATGGATTAACAGATGGCAAAGTCAGTCTGTCAGTCCACCACTTAAATCCAGAGTGAAATTGGATGGACTGGCCTGACATCTTGTGCAGACATTCATAGTCCCCAGATGATAAAGCCAACTGACGTTCCTGATCCCCTGACTTTTCCACTGGCACCACTATGAGGTTTATGTATGTGGTTTTGAGTGAAAGGTCTCAACAACTGTTGGATACACTGAAATTTGGTGCAGGCATTCATGCCCCCTTTGGGATGTACTGTATTAACTTTGAGGATCCCTTTTCACCTAGGTCAATAGCTTCACTTGTCCAGTACTTTGTTTTACGACCTGCTCTACAGATGTTTAGTGCTAATTATTGTATGTTAGCATGCTACTATATCTGCCAAAACATCAGAGAGTTAGCACTGTCAATGTTGAGCTGAAAGCACCACTATGCCACCTGCACAGATCCAAGCTGTAGCTTGAATCCTACAGAACCCTGTTTTCTATTCAACAATACGAGCAAATTTTTTCAAAATACATTAATGAGAAGAAGCAGCCATCAAACAACTCTGGACAGATGCCACACAGTCTAGAATTAGCAAATTTATTAGATATATTAGGAAATAGCTTATCAAAGATTAAGTACATGACAATTTCAGTTGATATAGTATCAACATTCCGTGACAGTAGTAACATAGAAAGGCAATTAGATGGCTATATATCATAGATTGTGTAAAATAATGGTCGTAGTCAAGTGATGTCACCCGCTAGTTTGTGAACTCCTGTTTTAAAGCATCGAGCTCAGCATTTTGGCCATTGTCATCTGGATTTTTGGAGCTGGAATTGACTGTATTTGGACAAGAGGGTGGAGCTATGGAAAAACAAGGGGTAGATCTGAATCACAGACTCTGGTAACGCCTCGCAGACAACCTGTCACTCACAGTGGGACGCCCTTAATCAACCCACATACAGTTGTCATAAATTGGAAAAATTTGTACCAGGCTGTAAACATTTTAATTTCTGCCGCAAAGTTGGGCATTTTAACCTGGGGATCAAATTGCTTTTGGAGCTGGCTTCAAGTGGCCATTAGAGTATCTGCCTCTTTTTTAGCTCTGTAAGTTACCACTTGCTGTATGCATGCAAATTATGTCTCAGGGATTGAAAATGTATCTTGCATAGAAATTAGACAGATTAAATCATTTGTGAAAAATTAGTATCCAAGTCATTCATCCAGGTAAAGTGCAAAACACTTGCTGGTTTCACCTTAGCAACTATGAGAATCTACTGCTCTCTTTTTTATGGTTTGAATTAAATGAGGTTTTGCGTTTTGGACAGCTATTTGCTAACAAGCAATTTGGGGTGTGGGATACAGTGAGGGACAATTACATCAAATTAACTGGCAAATGGTACCAGTATCACAGCATCATAGTATGAGGCCTGTTTCATTTCTGTCCCAGTACGTTTTCTGTGTCCCCTGCCTGTCGCGTGTGTCCTTCTTCATCCTCACTGCCCTTCACTTCCATGTCCCAGGGGTCCCCTTGTAACCTTATCCAAGCAGCCACACACAATACCCTTCATGGGACACAAAGCCAGTGATACCACTGTTCTCTGTTCCATTCTCTACATTTGTCACTTTTATTCCTACGTTCTTTGTTCGTCTTACCTCTGTATGCATGAGTTATCCCAAATTGAGCCCGCAATTGAAATGGAAATCATCCCTGTATCCCAGTGACTTAAGGGCAATAACTTCTTACTCTTTGAGGCATAGCTGTCATGTTTGTTGTTCCTTGGAGAATCGTATGGTTGTGTTGCCCTTTTCACCAAGGTTTTTAACACAAACACTGAATCTTGACGATATGTACCCTGTGATTCAACAGCAGCTTTATAAATCTGAGCGGACGTGCAAGAATGGGGACAATGCGATTGGAAAATGAGTTTGAAGCTGACAGCAATGCACAGCGGGATTAGAATTCTTATCATAAAACACCATCATATTGGTTCTCTTTATTGGTTATGGTTTTCAAGTGAGCATAATCTAATTTGATTGATTAAACATAAAAATTACAATTGTGAAGCCATAAGAGGCAGGAAAAAAAACAGAACATATCACTGTCTTTGCACTGAATCCAATAGAGGATGGAAAATTCCCATAAAGAAACACATTCACAAACAGCCTGGAGGAAAGGATAATAACACAGCAAGTAGAGGATATGTGTAAATGTTGTCACTTGGACGTAACAATACTGAGACATTCTTATTTTTTCTGAGTGATGGCACGTAAATACAAGACGTTATGAAAGACATGAAAAGCTAGCAAGTCCTGAAGCTGGCAGCAAATAATATGTCTGGGTAAAATGTTCCGGCTTTGAGAAAAACAGCCTCAGTACCACAGAGAAAGGACAATGACAGGCCAATCTATACCTTCAGGCAGGGACGCGTGCGTAACACATCGCCAGTGTTTGGCTGCTGACCTCTCATTCCCTCCTGCTGAGAAAAGAAGCGCTGAACATATGAGATAACACTGACCTCACTGCAGGTTTGTCCTTCAGTATTAACTTTACTGATTAATTGTCCGTGCAGCACGAGAAGCCATTGATCATGTTCACCCAGTGGCCCCAATGATGCAGTGGCCTGTTAAATAAGAAATAAACCTTGATTCTGATGATCAGCACCTCTTATCTTTGCATTTTCCTTCTCCATCCCCCATCGGAGGCTCTGTATGGAGGGAATCATCTCCAACACTCCTCTATCTCCCCTCAGTCCCAGTCACAGGTATCATAAAAAATCTGGTAAATAAATATGCACACTGTCGGAAAGCAGGCAAGGAAATGAATATTTCATGTAACCAAACACATTTCCAGAACATACTGGCTAGAATTTGCCTTTTCCGCCTGTCATCGGTGACAAACATGAAAGAGGAGGGCTCAGGTACGCCGGCGCTGCAGCACTCTCAACTCTGCCTGCAGCACAGGGAGCATGAGTCGTCACTGTAATTGCTTGTAGTGCTGGAGCCTGAGCAGAACCTCAATTAGGGGCCTGGGTACTTGCTAGGCTTCACACCTTCCCGCCATGTCTGCCAGCCACTCCGGGAAACACACTCTTAACATCTCAACACCGCCTTGTATCTGTGCAGTGTTTGTCATTATCACAGTTTAGGTTTACACTTTATATCCGTGCATCAGCGTACCTGTTAACACGACTCTAAGTCTTCCTAAAAATCACTTTTTTGCGTCACCACCAGCAACACGTCCTAGATAGGTTGATAACAAGGGAGCTTAAACGGACAATTAGTCTGATACAGCAGTTCACTCCAGCTCAATGTTGTTACACTGCTTTTTCTAATCTCTAATAGCCATCTGATACTCCAGATTCAATCTGACAGACTGAATCATAGCCTGAAATTACATTGCTGCTGCTGATAAGAGATGCTACAGACTGTGCAAAGATAAGACACAGACGAACATTTATAGTGGTTTAGATGCACAAATTCACAAAAACCCTCTAAATCAAGTACATAAAATCAGGTTCCAACTTGGCTCATCTTGCACCCACGTATCACTGAAGCTGGGAGCCCCAGCCTTCTGTATCTTGATACATTCAGCCCTCAGTCTGCACTGTTAAAGGCCAGGTGTACACAGCCCCGGCACAAAGAAAGGTCTGTCTGTGTCTCTCCTTTTCTCCTTTTCACTTTCAAGCCCTACCTAACTCGTATACACAGGACAACAGAGCGCACATACATTCTGTAAGTGCAAACATGTTTGGTCACAAGGCAAACACACCTGTATGAACACATAAAACATCTCTGACATCTTCACTGCACTTGTTGCTGCTGAAAAATTGCCAGTTTGTGATGTTTGTGGGTGTGAGCTGTGAGCGTAGGTGTTTTTATCACTCGTCTGTCTGACTGATTTTCAATCTGTGTGTTGGTACTAAAAGTCTTGATGGTTCAGAATGCTGCAGCTTGCCTTCACTGACTTCATACCCATGTCAGATCAGACTTTAAGGTGCTTTAGTTGACTTACATGTTTGTCATGTCTGCCTAATCTCCTTTATACGCCTTCAAATGAAACTTAAAACTCACCCTAACTTTACTTTAATTTTTAGTTAATTGCTTATTTTCGGGCCTGTAACTATTATCCAAGTCAGTGTAATTCTCAATTATGCTTTTAAAGTGATACTGTGCTAATTTTCAAACAGCTTTGTACCACAACAATGTGTAGTATGTTTAAATGAACTACGGTAAACTTCCGTTCATTTTGCCAGCACCCATATCTCCCTGGTCATCTCCCAGCTCAACACCAAACATGTCATCCATTACTCAAACCACAGATTGTACTTCCTCAGTTTTGCTGCCACCATGGACATAGAGGTGGATCAAGAGAGAGAGCCGCCCCTCCGTCTGTCTCTCTCAAACACCAAACTTAGTTAAAACGGATCAAATATAAACCAAGATTCTGTTACTGTATTGCTTATTGTTCACCTAAAATGCCTTAAGAAATATATATTTAGTGCATTGTTTGGCTGTTTCCCATACATTGGCAGCCTGCCAAGTCTAATTTGCCCCGTCATAGTCTCGAAAAATCGGCCAAATCTAAAATGCCTCCGGTAAATGAACATCACTCTGTAGCACACCGGCGGGAAAAACACCAAAGGCCAGCACGTGAATAGGCCATACCCCACACCCCCCACCCCCCGCCAAAGCTGTACACCGAGGGGAAACTCTGCACTAAT
>JAPZEB010000012.1:32937368-32952702 GCA_029783705.1 Chaetodon striatus | reverse complement strand
CCGGGAGCCAGGTGTTTGTTCCCTGTATTAATATTTAGCCAAACCATTATGTTTTTTTTCTAATTCTAATCACATGCTTTTGTTTCCTAAACCTAACCATGTGCTTTTGTTGACATCCTTGCATTGGTTGCCATGTGCTTTAAGTGCATGATATGCCAGTGTGAAAGGCCACTGTCAAAGTGACAATATGTGATGACTTGGGAAGAGACTGTGTTGGTAGTCACAGAGACATTCATATTACAAATTATAAGCTGCACATAATGGTAGTCTATTGTATATTAACACTGGACTGTTTTATTGAAGTTTTTAGCAACACAAAGACTTCTGATAAGTGGGATGTCCATCCATCCATCCATCCATTACCTGTGACCCTATCCCACTCAGGGTCACAGGGGGGACTGAAGCTGATCCCAGCTGACATTAGGCAAGAGGCTAATTACACCCTCGACCAGTTGCCAGACCAACAAGGGGCTGACACAGAAAGACAGACAATCATTCATGCTCACACTGTAAGTGGGATGTGAGGATTTTTAACATTTGTACAGATGTTACTGATCTTTAATAAAAGCTATTGTCTTTCCTCTGTGTTTGACTGTTAATGTTTTTAATTTCTGTATTTCCTTTGAGGAGGACAGGTCTGCTGCTTAGCTGATTTATACACACTGACAAACTGATGCTGAATGATGCTGATTTACATGAGAATTCAAGTCAAATGGAGGCTGAAGCATCTGTCATAACAACTTATATATAACTTACACAAGGTCACGGGGGGACATATATATAAAATAACAACTGGACACTTTGAACAAACTGAATTTTAGTAATTGGAATCAGATCAGGGTGTGAGTGGGTCTGTGAATTCCTGTACAGACTGAAGGCTGCTGGAAACTGTCCAAACTGACCACCGGTTTTTGTCACCACCACCTGCTGCTGTCACCCGATCTCATCCGCGTTCCAGACAAAGCACAGATCATCTCGGGCGAGTCTCTCTCAAAGTGTCTCTCAAAGAAAATAAATAAAATCCCTACCTCATGAAACCTAACAATAGCAAACTTTGTGCTTAGTGCAACACTGTGCTCCATTTTGTATTTTGTATTATGATTTGAATTTAATTTGGCATGGATTTTCATGTCACAGTGGAAAACAATTCACCAAGTTACTTAAAGACTCTTTTTAACATTTGTTTTTTCATCACTGCATTTAGGTGTTTCAAATCTTCCACACAGACCTCTGACCTCTAATAAGGAATAGATGAATGTTGGTGTGCATGCTTGTAATATACACTCAAAGGGGAACTCTACAAGACCTCCATTTATTATGTGACATCCTGTATCATTATAATTTAGTAAGCTACTGTTATGCTCTTGTGTTCTGCATTGCACTTAGAGATCAATGTCAGCACGTTAATGTCTTTTTCTTTGCATTCACTGTTGGTGCAGTTTTAGATGGTGCTTAATACAAGTAAACAACTGTTCATGCTGCAGGAAACATAAAAAATATTATGTTATGGTCCCAGTGGACTCTTCCCTGGAAAGACACCAGGTGTAAAAAAAGAAGCAAATATAAAACTTTTCATGAACTGGGTTGAGTCCTGGCTGCGGTAAATCAGTTTTTAACTAGAACTAGACGTGTACTGTGTTCAGGCTTTATGAGACTGACTTAACTTGCTTCAGCACCGAGGCCATGTGAGAATGAGAGCATCTGTTCATTTGGACTAATGGAAAAACAGCTTGTTTGGCTGGAAGGTTATTTGTGAAATCTGTACAGTCAGTGGTGACTGGCAGCTAAAATAGTTGTTGTGCTGTAACCTCATACTTCAAATTAATTGTAAAGTTGAATTAGCTGATACACAGTTAGTGCTACAGGGCTGAGATGGAGGAAGTTGTTCTTTTACATGGTGGATATCCTTAAAAAGAAGGGGCTAGATGTAAGTAATGAATGCTTTTCACTGGTGGAGCTGGGTATCTGTAGTTCATACCTTGAAATACCTTCAAGGTATGAACTACAGATACCCAGCTTGACAGACTGACATAATCCAAGTAGTCTCAAAACTTCTCCAGTCAAACGATACCTGCATTCAATGCTGTCGGTACCCAGATCTAGAAAGAACTGTTTATTTGTATGGTTTCGCTCAGTGTTCTTAAACTTGATGCGATGTGTCACTGGTCCACTACCACAGCAACCACAACCCATACCTGTAACATGTTGAAGTCGAGCGCCGTATATTTGACGGAGTTGGCTGTTCAGCATGCCAAGATGCTACCAAAATGTTTGAAAGTATGGCTGGGCATCACTCCACTTGCAAAATGGTCTTCTGCTGCTTAAAGTGAATGTTGGCCACCCCCTCTCCCTCCAGCACCTTTGCTCAGACTATGTCCATCTTCAAATGATATGATATCCTATGAATTACTGCGCCATGAATGATGCTACATCCTTAGCGTAAAGTCACGGAAGTTAGGTTTCGGCAAGTAAAGTTACTGGGGGTAGGTTTAGGGGAAAAACATTGTGATGGTGTACCTTAAAATGACTCAGAGTTCACTCAAAGCTCACACTGTCCCCAACACTGGTCTCCTAGAGAAAGTCCCAGGGGAAAGTCCTGTGTTTTGTTTTGTGCTTCTTCACTCCCAAGACATTTGTCATGTGATTGCAGACTTTTACATAACATGGGTTATGCATGAATTACTTGCTCATAATATGTACAAACTGGTGTATCACTGTTTGTGGGAAGGCATACGAAAACACTGCATGAAAACAGCTTGAGTTTCGTAACACTGGGGGCATAAATTGCCGTTTGGGGGGGCTCAATGACCTCCTCCCTCATTCCTACCTCTGTACTCTCTTGCTCGGACCACACCCATCTTTAAACACAGCCTTCATTTTGATCTGTTTCAGTCAGTTTTCTTAATGCATCTTGCCGCCCAGAAGAGACTTGAAGATCAGTAAAACTAGGTAGGGAAAAAGTGGATATATCGATATTGTTATCAGTCAAATGAGTTCTTACATATCGGACATCACCAAAAAATCTAATATCGTGCGTCCCAACTTACAGCCAGTGTCATCAGGCTCACAAGATGAAATCAATAGCGGATGCTGCGACATTTTCGTAGCTGGTAAAAAGGTATCACATTAAGTATTTTATTGGTATTGGCTTTGTTAGTTTTTAAATGATACCCAGTCCTGTCCATCAGTCATAATGGATAATTCTCAGTCAAAATATAGTTACAGTACATGGAAACACTCATCATAAAGATATGTTTTAGATTCGGATGCATACATTTAGCGTGCAGCCAGAACTCTTTGGTCCTTTCTTTATCCTGGAACAAATAAACTGGAATTTAATAAAAACTGCTCATACAGTACTCTGGCTCTGAGTGTTAAGCATACACGCAACTGGGAGGCTGCAGGCTGTAGTCTGTAATGAAAGACAGCTCAGTTGGCCTTGTGAAAAGATGTGTTTTGATGCACTAACAACATGTGTCCATAATCTGCACGCGTACAAACACTGCTGCTGCTGCAAATATTCAATTATAGCATCGGAGCACATTCGCCACCCTACTTTAGCCTTGCTAACAAGGCCAGCACAGTTCCCAATTATTACAACCGTCAAGACCACTTCTCAAGGGCTGCAATCTTTAAAAAAATGCAAAAGTGAGCAGCAGAAGGCCTTATTTGATTAATCGGTGCAGCCAGTGTAAAGTGTGTGGCAGGCCCAGAGGGAGCAGGGCAGTGGGTAGGGAGCAGGCACCCCGGCTGGCTGGAGAAGCACCGGGGAAGGCTGTTGACAGTCCCCAACCTCATTAGAGGGCTAGTCAGAGGCGGCTTGTTGCAGTGCAGTCTGCTGGAATGTGTCTCAACCGAAACACTGGAAGGGCTGTGAAGCCTGCTGGTGCGTTGTAGCCATGTCAGGCCGAGAGCAGAGCCAAAGTCTGTTTGTACCACTACACTGTTTTGACATTAATTATCCTCCCACAGCCTGCAGGCTGAAGCTCATAGCCAGCTATTGAGAACTTGCTCTGTAGCAGTGTCTTTAATTTCTGATGTTAGTTTTAAAATGTTCCTTGGAACTATTTTTGCAAAGGAGCTACGTTAGCAATTTTGTTTTTCTCAGGGAGTTTTTGTTTTCCTATTTCCCTGCCAAGCCTGTCTTAAGACTGCAGAATTTTGTTTATGTCAAAATGGGTCTACAGCATGTAATGTGACAGAATCTTCACCAGCCAAGTGCAGATCCTGCTCATAGTCATGCAGTGAGGCAATGCAGATTGAGACAACCCTTTAAGAAAAACAGTGTGTGTCTGAACAAAGCACATGTTAGCAGCTGTACTGTAGAACACTGGCCTGGCTTCAGTGTCCCAGAACTGGGTTGAGACTCTGCACCGCTGGACATCCCGCAGCTCAGGTAATGTGAGATAAAACTGACAGAGCAATAACATTTCTTCCCTCCCTGAACGGCAGCGATGGGAGCAAGGTACATCCAGAAGAGCAGACAGGGCGGTGAAAGCGTCACTTGGGTACTTATTTATCGCAGACTTCAATAAAATGGGGTTGGAATCAGCCGAGCCTACCTCATATCCTCTGTTTAACCGCAGCAAAACAAATTAATGCAGCTTTACCTGAGAGAAGACACATCACCAGCGAATAACCTGTTGCAGGATGAAAGTATTGTAAAACGAAGAGAGCCAGGCGTGCATTCTTTTTTTTTTTTTTCAAATGAAAAATAGTGTTGTGATGCTCCCAGATTGCAAGAGTGAATACAACAATGCTTCATCGCTCCCTGGAGAGAGAAACATTACACTATTTACAGCCCTGCTCTGTCCCAAGAAGCAGCTTGAAAAACAACCTGTGTCATTCGCCGATGGGATCTTGGGCCAAAGTGATTGCAATGCAAGGCGCAATTATCAGAGCAGGGCGACATGCAGAGGCAGCATGGCTGTTACAGCATACTGCTCTCCACAGCCTCCTCACTGCTGCATGAAGAGCACAGCATCCTAGCAGTGATGGAAAGGTGTATAAAAATAAATGAACTCCAGTTGGTGCCATAACATGGACAAGCATATAATATGAACAAGTGTATAATATCCAAAAAATACAATCACAAAGATAAACTACTACGACTCACTCAAAATGATTATTTTTTGTATTTTTCATGGGGTTGTATAAACTACACTGATAAAATAAGCAAGATATCAGAGATACTGTATAAACAGGAAACATATTTAAGAGAATAACAGTGATATAATTCAACCCCCTTATACAGATATACTGGAGGCTGTGGCTTAGGAGGAAACTCTGTGTGTGACTGTGTGTGTAAAATGGGTGAAAGCAAATTGTAAAGCTCAAGGCAGAAAATTGTTGTATAAGTGCAGCCAATTTACCCAGTACGGGGCCATACGTTATGGTCTATTTTATTTAAAATGTCATTTAAAATGTAATTAACTCCGACAATGTTCTTTGCACTACTGTGTTGGAATGTTGACAGTTAAATTTGTGCTACAGTCACTTTCTTTAAAGCAGCACTAAGTGATATTTTTTACATTAACAATGGATGAAATAACCTTAATATTAACAGGGGTGCTGATAGTAACAAACCCACAGAGAATTATTAGACACCATTACGGTCCCTTTAAAGGTATACTATGCAGAAATTGTCGGTGACTGTTTGAAAACACACTCACGAGCAAAAGTGACAGCAACCGCAGATTGGCGTCCTTGATTTTTTGTTGAATGTTTGCTGTTTACGGTCTGGCACCTGGTTGGTACCTTTTTATGGTGTCTCAGTCGCACTTGCACGCTGTGAAGGTCATGTCCATGAGCGTCCCAAACATAGCAAAATGAGAAGAAAGTAAGAAAACACAAGCAGAGGGCAGAGTCTCTGTAGATAAATGCACAGTAACACACTTCTAGTAGGTCATAAGTGATTACTTTTTTATAATTATTAGAAAAATCCTGCATAATATCGTTTTAAGCTCTAGTGAGCATTATACTGAGCATTAAACATTATATTTGCACCTAAACTATGGAATGCTCTCCCTTTACCACTACGATGCACAGACTCTTGTAATGTTTTCATGAGGCAGCTGAAAATGTTTTTATTCAGGTAGACCTTTACTTGACATGTCTAAGTGGCTGTTGCATTCTACTTATTGGCCTTTGACCTCAAATTGTGTGTTCTTACTGTGCCGTTTGTGGTTGTGCTGTTGCTGTGTATTTTAAATGTCAGTCTTATTTTTTATCGATGTAAAGCACTTTGTGATTCTGTATGTGAAAGGTGCTATACAAATAAACTTTACATACTTACTTACTTACTTTAGTTCTCTCTTAAAAAATCTTTTTTTATTCATATTTGTGACCCTGAATCTTCTAAGTAGGACTTTATGGCACATCCAGGAATGCAGCATGTGGTGGAACCAGCACAGGCAGCGGCTGCAGACAGTGTTTTCTGAAATTATACATTATTCCTATTTGTTCTCCTTGTTATAACTCGTGAGCAACATTTTTCCTCAAAATATGATAATTTCAAGCCTCTGGTACAATTGTAAAACACTGCCCATCTGACAACGCAGCGGAGTGTGTGGTTAGCGAAGAGCCTTCAATATATCAGAGCAATATTCCACCCAGTATTAAATAAAAGGACAATATTGGCCCAATATATTGGCAAACTGACCTCAGTGTGGAATTTGCCCTACAAGCTGTAGGGCCCTTAATATCACCATGTTAGTCACATACTCTGATCTCGCACACATCTCACATTTCCTCAGAAGCAATCAACGCCTAAACTCCCTCTGTACTGCTGGACTTCCCCTTCACAGTGACAATGAAAGGACATGGTGTGTAGCTCATGGTCACATTATCAATGTTTGGAATCACCTTAAAAATAATGGGAAAAGTCCAACTTGACTGTGCATGTTTCTGTGCTGAAAATTCTGATGGGTGATATGAGATTCAGTGCAACACAGTTGGACAGGATTTCTGTTATGTTTCTTGTGGATATGTTGGTTTCAAGTCTCTCCTTGTCCAGCAGCCTCTTACACATTGCTGTGGTTCGCCAGTCCAGGAAACACAAAGAGAATAGACAAAGATTGGGGGAGACTTCATGCTGCACATCGATGTTTGAGCCAGGTTTCCCAGCTTAGTCTGGAGTGTGAAAGTGCACCTACACCATCACACTGCACTACAGTGAACAAAGAGACTGAGGTATGAGACCATACTGCACATGCTCCACTGAACCAGGGATGTTGCTATGGAGCAATACCAGTTTTCCATGATCCCCTCGGCCCAGGTCTTATGATTTGCTAGTGATGCAAACAGCATTATTAGCACCATTACTATCTATTATTACTAAACTGTGGGCCAGAAGAAGCTCCATAATGTACATGAGTGTATGTACTGTACAGCAGAGGCCACACTGAAAATGCAAAAACATGCACCTTGGGATCATTAAAAGTATCACTAGACAGACATTCCCTCTCACATCAGTGTTCACCAGACGCTGCTCGCACAGTAACTGATCATGGTTGTGTGCACATATCAATGTGTCAAGCCCTTTGTCCTTGAGTTGCACCCTGGAACTAATTTGCAGCTGGTGAGGAGCATGCAACGGCAGCCGCAAACACACCAATTAAACTGACATTCGGCTTTCTGCTCACTTGTCTTTCAAAACACGCAAGGGCCAGTACTCCAAAGCCCAATGAGAGGAAGTTCACAAGTGAAATCCCTCGATCCCTGAGAGAGAGCAGAGGCAATAATTACTGGCCAACACATTTGATTTATTGTAGCACTAGATTCCCCTGGCATGGTTATAAAATACTCCCAAGACCTGCCTGAGTGTGATGCAAAGAAGCATCCCACATACAAACCTTGGTGGTACAATGTATTTCTGGCTTTATATTACAACATGAATATTTAATCTAAGCCTGGTAGATTTAAAATAATGCTTCTGTAAATTCAAATTGAACTCCAGTTGTGACCTGAGCATCAAGTGAACACCGGAGAGAGGGGGACATCTCGAGACAGACAGATTGACGACATTATTGGTGCATAGAGAAGGAAAAAGATTGAAGACAAACCCGATATCCCTCTGAAATCTGTGATTGAGTCCTTTCTTGGCATATGCCGATAGCCGAGCCACTCTCAAGCTTTAAATATCAGCCAGTCAATACAGTGTTGAAATAATGAAATAAAACGGCAACAGAATATGTATAAACGTGGAGAAGCACAGCAATGTCATTTGAAAATATGATACAGACTGTGCCGTGGTCTGACTCAGTCAAATTTGAGATCACTATAAAAATCCTTTCACCGCAGATCAATCCTGAGCCATAAGGTCAGATCGCATCTCTTTAAGAGCTGAACACAAACCTCACGGAGGCTCTGTGCTTCCCTAACTGAGCTTAAATACTACAATGCGCAGTATTTCCATGTCCACTAAGCACAGCATACACACCATCACTAAAACGGCATTTATGGAAGGGACATCTGCAGAAAAACATAGATCATGAAGGTTAACAGGCTCTAATGGGTAATGCATACTGTAATCATATAAAGGTTACAACAGACAGTCATTATATTGCATATCATGCATTCCCACTCCTCTAACACTGCAGCAGCCACAGCTGCTTACCTTCTAGTTCATGTTTTGGAGTAATAACTTGAATATTTAATGTAAATTACACAATAAATTAGGCTTACAAGTTTTATACCCACAGATGAAGGCCTCCTCTTCCCCCTGTCACCCAGCAATATGTAGGCTATTACACTGGATTGTGGATAAGTAGTGCACTTTGGGATAAAGGAATGTGAGTACTAACATGCACACTTTAAAAGTGAAAGCACTTAAAGTGAAGTGTGTCACATAATATATTAGATAGCATGTTTAATAAAAACAGAGAGTCCCTTCTAACTGTATTAGCCTTTATGCCTTTCAATTAGCAGAGTGGCGCAGGACCTTTATTTGTAGGCCAACACGGAAGTTAACATCACTCTGGTTGCCTCAACAAAAAGCAAATGGGATTACACATTTTATTCAGCAAGATGATCTTCACAACCAAACTCCTCTTTTATGATTTTGAAGCATAAATGCAATTGCCAGGAGTAAAAAACATTGGGCTTGGTGATGTTCTGTAGTCTCATCAAGCCTCTTGTTCACATTTGACACATAAAGCCTTCAAAATTTACAAGTGGGGTATTTACTGATGTATTTTATGTCACAGAACAAAACGTGAAGGTCTCATAAGCTTTTGTTCACCACGGATCTTTTTTTCAGGCATCTAACTAAAAACCCATTGATATCAAGATGAAGGAACCGAGTGCTTAAATGCTTAATCAGTTCCAGGTTAAATGACTCATTCCTGCTGCATTATATTGGGTGTGCAGTATTAGGTTACTTTAATTTCAGCATATCATCGTACAGGCTGTTCGCATACACTGTTCGTACTCATACCTACAAAAACAAATTAACTATAATTTGTATAACCCACCTAATTGTGAGCCAGAAGGCTGTAAAAACATGACCTATGCCCTTCAGACTGTCCTCCCTTATATGAGGGGAGCAAAAGAGGAAGTCTGTATAGGTAGGGGTGATGGATGGGTAAAACAAACACCCAGGAGACGGGGTCAACATTCAGTTATTTTATGTGACATCCATCCAACCATGATCTGTTTTAAAACCTGACCCAACCGGTAGGAGCAATAATTTGTGAGATAACATGGTGCTAATTCACAATATATCATACGAACAATCATGATGTGAACTGCGGGTTCTCTGCTGTTTCTCTTATTATAATGAAAATTGTCTGTCTTATGGCAATACCTTTTCCTCAATAACAAGGAAACATTTTATTTGAAAATATGAAACAGATACATAGTTACATATGCATAATTTGTTGTTAGGGTTTTTTTTTTTGGTGTGCGCAATGGGGACATGAAGCAAATGTAAAATTTTAAAGGCTACAGTATAAAGACATGGGTTAAGGTAAACAGAAGCATATTCCCGCTAGATGACATAAATTGGGGCAAAGATACATGTAGGTAAGATAAAAATGTTTCAACTTGAGCAAAAATTTTTTTTTTTTTTTTTTTTGTACTGGCAAACAAGTGACACTTTGCTGAGTCCCGCCCTTCAAACGCAGACTGGCCACTCATAGTGTTGCACTGGCAAGCTCCATCAAGGGCCTGACAACATCACGGCTGTGCTCAGTAGACTCTCAGATAGGCCAATGTTTCTACCCCGCTCCAAAACTAAATGAAATCCTGAAAAGCTAGCCAGCTACTAAAGGTATAGTATACTGAATGTATATACATGCTACTACTGCTTTTTAATGATTATAATATTGACTGAAGACCTGCCCTGCCCTACAGGACCCAGTGAAGTGAAGCAGGGAAACTCTGTCAATATTCAACCAGCTGTGTGTCACGGCAGTGTGTGCAGATGAACGGTGTTTGGCTTCCCCCAGATCTCCCTGCAAGTCCACTGGTGGAGGTCCTGGCGCTGGGGGCAGCACAGGAGGAAGACAAACACTGTTCATCTGCACACACTGCCATGACAAACAGCTGGTTGAATACTGGCAAAGTTTCCCTTTATAGTCATTGTCCTCTGTCGCGATCAGCAGTGATATGGTGGTTCCCTTTTACGTCATCATCTGTAGCCTATAGTTGGGCTTTACCTTGATCTTTTTAACCTGTTTTTGCTGCTGGGAGTTTGACATCCTGGATATATCCTTCAAACAGATACTGTAAAGCTTCTGTCTGCATCTCTCTGAAATCGCATTTTTGTTTTTCCAAAAATATGACAATATTTCCAGTCAGTTACAGTGTGGGCTCCATGCTAGCTCCGACAGCTTGATAGACCATCACAAGGGAGCATAGTGAAGGGTCACTTGCCATCATGATTTAGTGTCAGTTTCTATGTATTTTGTTTTTGTTAGCATGTCAGTAGCAATGGATATCAGGAAGTGGATTGAGTCATGCTCGCTAATGTCCTGTTTTATTGATATTGTTTGCATTAAGTAGCTGTGCTACACATTTTTACATGGACCTGCTGTTAAGAATGTTGTGGCTTCTATTTGTACTGTAATCACACATCAGCCCCCGTATCAAAAAACTACTGACACCCATTTAATTTGCTACAGAGACAACTTATTCCGAACCTTCAAGACAGTTGCTACTGTCCAGTGATGTTGCTTTGTTGCTAAATTTTGAGACTTTTGAAACCTCTTAATGAATTTATTTCTAAAAAGTTGCGACAAATTTAGTGACTGTCAGGGAAAAATTGAGAAATATTTTACACTGTATTTTGCTGCTCAGAGTAATCACAGTCTGCGGCTCATCTGAGTCACTCCCATCTCCCCCCTTTTCTTCTTTTGCGCAGCAGCACTGGAGGCCACCCAAGCAGCAGGAAGGACACAGCTGAGCGTCCCTTGTGACTTGACTGAATTGCATGTTACGCACCCAATTCGGGAAAGGACAGAATTGAACCAGCACTATTGGTCAGTTCTAAAAGTCCCACAATAACAGGAACTAACTAACTGATCGAGGGGTAGTAGAGGACCAGCCACTCATTGTGCTCTGTGAGGTAAAATGACCGTTTCTATCAATGGAGTCTGGGGGCATTGAGGAGAGTAGAATGTAACAATGTCAGTTCCCATTGTAAAAGGCTGTCTGACAGCAGGGGGAAGGGGTGAAAATATCCTAAGTACAGCATACTGTTAAACTAATTCAGGTGGTCCTATTTTTGCGGATAAAATACGTTTTGCTGCCGCCTCAAACACCAGACTCCTTTGACAGAAACAGTCATTTGACCTCACAGCTCTTATACCATTCAGTGGCTTTACTGGGGATTTTTCTGTTGAATCTAATTAAGTAAAGTTGTAAAATTCATCCATTTCTGTCAGAGTATAATCAAGAACATTTTGCCCACCATCGTCCTTTCCTTCCTTTCACACATAGCACCCACATACTGCTCTCTCATAATATATTAAGTTTTTGTTGTGAGTTAGATTTCTCTGTCTACCTGTCTATATGGCTTGATCTTTGCCTTGCCGCACCCAAAGTGTGATGATGCCATCATTGTACAAATGAGCATATATTGTGACTTTTGGAGCTAGCTATTTTCATCGGAAGAGTTGGCATCACTGTTACCATTTGTGGCAGAATACTACAGGAAAGTGTTTAAACTTGCACAAAAAATGCAAGATTTACTTTGCGTTTGATCTGAACACACCTTTGCAGTAACATTTGTGTACCACATTTTGCAAGTTTACAAAAAAAGACATCCTTTGTCCAGATGTAAAAAAAAAAAAAAAACACAGCAGGTTATGTAAAATTATCTATGTAAGACAGTACTGGTGTCTAATACATAATGTACAGATACAACCTGTTTTTATAAGCATTTATCAAGCCTTCAATTTATAGTTTTATATATTTAAAAGGCTTATTCAGAGTGTATGAGTTGTCTGGACAAAGTTCTCAATATGGAGGGGGCCAAGCCGGCATCTAGCAGCTAACGGTGCTAACCCCATAAACAGCTCCAAGCAATGACACAGTGCTGACAGAGCTAACTGTGTTTAGGCTGGTTGCACAATTTTTTCGTATGTTTTCCTACGAAAAGCAATGCACCCAAATTCATACATATCCCATGTATTTTTAAAGGCTATGATCACGTGACCAATGCGCTGATGGCAGAGGGCAAGGAAGCAGACCTGAGTGCTTGTAAGGAGGCAGGTTGAGAATACTTTCAGTGTTAACCAGGGAAAGCTCAGGATGCCATTACTCCACCATATCTTTATGCAGAAAGAAAATAGTAGTTTGCTGTTATATTATTGCTCCATCTGTTGCCTAGAAGACCTTTAAATTACAAAAAATTAAAAATCATAAAAAATACAACAGTCAGTTTCTCTGATCTCTATAAGGTACAAACCTTTTTATGGTTCAAATCGCACATTAAACTTTCTTCCTACGACAACACGCCAACTTGTTATCAAGAGAGAACACTATCAAAAGTTTACCCGTCATTTTAACAAGAAAAGTTTCTTTTTATGATGAAATACTATGGTTTGTCTCAATAATGAGAAAAATATGTCATTATAACATGAAAGTACTGTATCTTGCTATGATGGGGGAAAAAAAGATCTCGATATAACAAGATTTCTTTGTTGGGGTTAAGTCTTCTGTGACAATATGTTCTTGAAGAAATGTCAAGGATTAAAAGGGAGTGTGATCGCTGTGCCTTTTCCTTCCTTAGACAACTCACTCCAACAGCCCATGTTTAAAAAAATGAGCCATATTGTGTAAATGCTTCTTGGGTTTTTAACTTTTCATTACTATGTGTCATTTTAGGCAAAAGCTCTTATGGATTTGTGGTCACCTCGAGGGCTTGAGCCATTCCTCGCTAACAAGGAAGCGATAGCCATGGCGCAGTAATAAGCACTTGTTGTCGGGCAAAAGGCTTGAAGCTCAGCCCTGATTTAAATTCATTCAGCTTTAAAATATAATTCAGCTTTCTTGGAGATATAAGGTATTGAAGCGTGTGCATTGCAGACGGAGCTCGTGTGAGGTTATTATAACAATAAGGTTTTTTTTTTTTGTTTTGGAGTTTTAGAGCAGACTGTTCTCTCTATCTCCTCTTTTTTAATCTTGGCTTCATGTTACAGATGACAAATTCCCTGGCACCTGTTTCTTTTTGTACCATCTCAGGTTTACAGAGAATAATAACAGCTGTCATCCTTTTCAGCAGAAGCATTTCAGCGGAGCTACTTCACATATCGAGACAGTGAAGGTCCTTGATTGAGTGAGACAAGAGAGATGTGGTGATGCAATGGTTGAGTATGTTCAGATGTAGAAAATGAATGGGCGATACAAACTTTTGTATTTGGCTGCATCAAGCCTTCATTATCGAATCATTTTTATCACAAACACCAAATGGAGGGTGCCCTCACTGCAGCCTTGATCATCACCATCCTTTTCACAGGATGAGTCTATTGTGCAATTTTTCACCCAGCTCGCCTACTGATGGCCCCTCTACCATCCAACTCAATCTTTTCACTGTGCCTGCCTTTAGTGCTCTCCATCCTGATAAAGTCTAGATGACATCTTAATAAAGGCTAGATGACCTTTCCCTCGCAGCCTGGAATGTATCACCTACACACCTGACCGTCTGGCAGAGGACCATACAGTGCTCCGGTCTTTATTATAGTGGGGATGCTTTATTTGCCACTGATTAGACAGGAAAACAAAGGATCCATGCAAATGCATCAGCCTGTTTCAACAAAAGGTGTGTTGTGCCTAATGCAAGAAAATTTAATAGCATACAGCCTGTGTACAGACTTAAGTGCAAGCTAGAAAAAAAACACTACTGTGTACATTATATAAGGACTCACAGTATTGAATGTGCATCTGCTAGTGTTGTAGTATAAACAGTCTGCTCTCCTGAGTATTAAATCTAATACATAATGTCCAGTGTGGGGGCCACAGGAAGGAGCTTGACTAATAAACCAAAACAGTACTTTTAAATGTATAATTAGGAAATCTAATTTTAGCCCAGAGGTGTTTTTAAGACTGTATGAAAACATTTAACTGTATCAGAAGCAGAAGATACAGTATACAAAGTGCACAGTGACAGTAATCCTGGTAAATAAGCTTTTTTCTATCTATGCATATGCATATTAAAGAATACCATATACAGTTAGTGGGCTGTCAAACATTATACATACAATCATATATAAAAATGCTGTCAACATTAAACAGTCAGGTTTCATACTGAGCACTGAATTATTACATCCACTCCGAGTAGGACGCACTGAAATACATGTATTTTGATATTTAAAGCATTTAGATTAAAGCTGCAGTTGGTAACTTTTTCAAAAAAGAACGTTTTGTCGTATTTGCTGAAACTGTCACTATATCCACAGAGAAGTACACGAGACAGATAATCTATGAAAAAAATCATGTTCCCTCTCCTATTAATGCATCTAATGTCATTTGAAAGAATCCACCGCACATGAACAAAAACAACCCCGGCTGGTGGGCGGTGCTTCGTTTTTGCTTGCCTGTATATAACATGGTGGCTGGGTCACAAACTTTCTCATTTTACAGCTTAACAGTACACTAAAATATGCTTCTGAAAACACCTGTGGTGAAAAGTAGGCAATAGGCAGTAATGTTTTTTTTTTTTGAAAGACATTTTATTGCACTAGTATAGATAAACATCATAAGCCTTTTTTTGTGAAAAGTTGTGGATGGTACCAATGGAACTGTACCGTACCTTTCCCATTTTTGGTCACCCCTCTGTTGGGGTACCTAGCACACTGAACCAGTTCTAAAATGTGAAGCTATAAACACTGCA
>JAPZEB010000012.1:32908620-32921929 GCA_029783705.1 Chaetodon striatus | reverse complement strand
CTATTCCACAATTCACTGGCTGCAAAGCTATTAAGTAAGGGATAATGCCCGACGAGGTGTCCATTGGTTGCTTCCGCAAAGTCCATTCATTTCTGATAATGGACACCTTGAAGGGCATTATCCCGCTTATACCATGGTCACTTACCAAAGAAATAAATATTAAATCAATTATTAATACGTTTACGTTGTTTTTTACCGTTAAAATCGTGAGTTTTTCACAAGAAGCAGCTGAGTAGATTATTTGGAACTTTTTTATAGGTGTCCTACAACACTTTTTAACGGACACCCTGCAGCCAATCAGAATCAAGTATTCACCCAGACCATGGTATAAATACAAATAAACAACACTGAACCTTCCTCTGTGCTGCCGGCCCGGAGTTCCCCACTCACCCACCCGCCTGCAGGGGTTTTGTGTCATTCAGCAGGCTCCCACCAGCCTCCAAGTGCTGCAGCATGGAGGGAGGTTGAGCCAAACACTGTTCATCTGCACACACTACAGGGACACAGAGCTGGTTGAGAATTTGAAAAACCTCCTTTTAATAATTTACTCGAAATGCTGCTTTGTTACTTTGTCCCACTGCATTGACTGCTGAGACTCATTGCTGCCAACACTGCCGCCATATTGGATGGGCTGACCCTCAGTGGACACAACCCTAGCGTTTCAGAGCAGAGAATACTAGTTATTTTTTCATGATTCTGAAACCTAATTTTATGTAGTTGCCAATTTTCATTTGAATTTGGCTGGGTGGTTAGCAACACATTTTTTGTGGTGTCACAAGCTCAGAATACATATTTATTTTTGGTTTACCCCAGCTTTAAATGAGAGCCTAGATATGTTTTTGATAACAGATTCCTTAGATCCATTTTTACAACGCCATTATACTGTAACATACGTATAATGAATATGTTATTGCTTGAATTTCTGTTAAACTTCTATAACATGCAAAACTAAAGGATTAGATAATAGGCAGTGAAGTTGGCTTTCAACCTGCTGCTCTCTTGTCAGTTGTTGAACCCAAAAATACAACACAGAAGCAGAGAGCAAGTGAGACTTCCACATGAATTTGATATCCCACTGACCTGTCAGTTTAGACAAAGGCACCTCCAAAAATACACCTTTTTTTAACCTTACAGAAGAAATTCTGCTCTGTGTTTCTCTTAAACATTAAATATTCACGGCTTAATAAAAAGCAATCAGTTACAGTTTGATAAAAACCCCAACATCAGTATTACGTGTTTCAAGACAAACACTCAGAACCTCAGTAAACTGCTTCATCAGGACAGTGTGGGTGTGGCTCAATCAGGTTTGATTGACACCAGCCAGCAACATAAGCAAATAACCCTGTAACTAGCTAAATCTTGATTGGTGCATGGAAATACACAGCATCACTTTTTTCAAAGCAGCCCTGCCCACTTTAAAGCCATTAGTAACAGCACAAAAACACAAATACAGAAAATTCCTCACATGAAATAATCCAAATTGTCTGAACTTTGGCTGCAACAGTTGAGCTCTTGATGTGCTCTATTCCTCACTGTATGAGCTTGTTGAGGAATGTTATTTGCACTGCCTTTAAACTTTTATAAGCTTGGGTTCTTGGGAGATGCATAAAAAATGGTCAAAATCAATACAGAGGAAGCTGAGCTGTTCTGAGTTTCAGTTGCTTTTATCTGTCAAGCTCCAAAACCAATGGACCACATTTCCCATAATGCAACCGAACACTGTCTTTTATTAGATCCCCCCTGACTAGTAAAGGCCCACTTTTTAAAATTTCCACATCCCCAGTTTGTAAGACATTTTGTTCTAAATTTGTAGTGTTCCAACCCAGCGCTGAGATACTCTGATCCCTGACGATCATGATGAGATTTTTAGACTTAAGGTGTGAGTCATGTAAGAAAAGAACCGCTGTCTGGGTGAGCCACATTAACAGCCTGCCAGCCTTGGTCCCTGTGCCTGCAAGGTTGACAGACAGGTGCTGTGCAAATGAGCCAACTTGTAAGAATGCTACTGAATTAGACAAAAGAAAGGAGTTCTTCAAAGGGAGGTGGAATGATTCTACATTTCCCGTACACTAAGAAATCCTACCGTTTCACAGATTCTAAATACACATCTGCAGATTCCTGTATACATTCACTAATCTCACTACTCATTCAGATACTCTTTCACACATTTACAAATCTGATTTTATATGCACAGTTTGAGATACAGTTACACAACTCTCCATACATGCTTGCAAATACAGTAGCTCTGCTACAATAATGGCCCTATATGCACCTTATCAAGCCTGTGTTTTGCATGGTGGCCTTTTAAAGAGGATTCAGCCAACCCACCAATATATTAAAACAATCTAATAACAAAAGAGATAATGGTTTGCACAACTCTATGCTAATTAGACAACATAAAACTACAGTTGTCAGCGCTGATGATCTCAGCCTCAGCCGTCCATCAGAATTATTCATTAGACCAAAAGTGGACTCTTCAGATCCAAATTTGTTTGAGAGCTCATGTAGTGCACATTGAATTATCACCAACTGTAATAGACAGGATTATTCAGTAAAATCAGTGCTATATGTAGAATTATCACATCAAAGTCTAATGATGGGTTTTGTTAGCTGGAAAAAGTAGTACAAGCTCATGGTATTTGATGCCAGACACAGTCTGTGTAACGGTCAGTGGTTGACTTTATGTGCTGTATGACATTTGTGATCCAGTTTATGGAATATCTAAATTAATTTTATATTCTGCCTACCCAAACAACTGTCCATCCATCCATCCATCCATCCAGACCAGTCACCTGTCACACACTAACCACAGCCCAGAGCAATGGGGTCAACCCCGCCTCTTCTCTTAGCTAAGGAATTCTCCATGTTCCCTACTAAAGGTTGCTCACAGCAGCTTTGTGAATAACTTAAGCATCTTCAGTGCCATTTAAAAGGACCCTTAGAGGGTAGAGAGGATCTGTTATGAATACAGCCCTCAATCTTCATTAGCAGGCCTCTTTTAAGGGACGGTTCACCCAAAAATCAAAACAGCATATTGTTCCTCTTACCTGCAGTGCTGTTTATCAATGAAGGTTTTGTTTTACTGTGAGTTGCATTTTAAAACTCAACAGCAATGTCTCTTTCCAGAAATCGTGACCTGGATACTCAAGATAATTCATAGACCTTATTGTGAGCAGTTTCATGTAGGAACTATTTTCTTTCTACTGAATTACACCCGCTAACTTTATCACTGCGTAGAAAGAAGCGTTTATCTACTGCTAGCTAACCTTACTGCTAAAGTGCTGCTCACAAGATCTGTGGATTATCTTGAGGAACTAGATCACGATTTCTGGAAAGAGACATTACTGTTGAGTTTTTCAAATGTAATTGTTTGGTACTTTGAGCACCACAAGCCCAGTGCCATCTACAGTAGTTCCATTATATTGGAGAGAAGGCTGATTATGTATTTTTGATGTGGGGGTGAACTGTCCCTTTAATGTGCTTTGCTGGTATAATTTGAAAATCACCAACTATTCGTACCTTAAGAGGTAATATAACTTCCTCTGCTTGTAAAGGAAAAAAATCATTGGCTGTGTACTTTTAAAAGGGGTTTGGAGTTTGTCCTATTGACCTCTCTATAGCCGAAGTCTTTTTTGGAGCCAGCATCCAGCAGCCATTAGCTGTTTATAACAAATAACTGGTCATTCTCACAGTGTTTATCAGTTATATTCAGCAACAATATGACTGGTTTTCATTGTGCATTGCTTCTGCGGCGGGAAGTTTGCTCCTGGTATTGCTTTACAACAGGCCTCTGTGGAGATTGAACACCCTTTTATCCCTTAGCCTCAAGTAGCAATCAGATAATTGTTTCTCAGAGCAACCATTTGAGACTGCAAAACCATGTAATCCCCAGAGCTGTTCTGATGGCGCTACAATAGCAGGAGAGAAACTCTAAGGGTCTCATTGTGAGCTTGTTTCTGAGAAGGAACGCTTTTCAGAATTGCTTAGGTTAAGGTAGACCACAAATAATTCATAGTGAACTTTCACAAAGACAAGATGCGTTTTTCCAAAGGTTGCACTTTCTTTCGAACCCGATGTGTCTGTGCAAGGAAGGAATTGTATCTGTCAGATTTTTGCTATGGTAGCTTGAAATGGATAAAAAGTCAATTTTTTTATGAAGTTGAGAGCCAAAATCAGCTTTTGCTAGAATCTGAAATCCTGTTTTTGAATCATGCACATTTGCAATCTTACACTGAGGGTCCCTCTGGCATTCATCATTACTATATTACCTGTCAGCTCCCTGCCTTTGTCATGTCCCCTCGATGCCATATGGGAATTTTTGTATGCATGTTTTACTCAGCCAAGACAGAGTTGTCCTGTGTGGGCTGCCTTAAAGATACAACACTGCTGCAGATAGAGCGCCAGGATCCCCCAGCAATATGGTGGCCTTTCTCAGGGTATGTGTTACTTGAAATTGTAAAAATCTGGGAGCAGGAAGAAAGGAAGAGAAGTGAGGAGGAGAGAAAAGAAGTGAAGAACCTTTAGATTGACCTTTGGAGACAAACACTGTGAAATCAAAGCCATGGCATTTCAACTAAGCCAAATTATATTTAGAATTGAAATGACTAATTGCAATAGAGAGCTCCAATTCCCACCTCTCATTATTTATTTCAGCTAAATCATTACTGAGGGTAAAGAATTGATTGAAATGTTTCAATGATATTTTTTTCCTTCTCTAGGAAGCAGCCTCCACAATACATTCTGTTTAGTAGCAGGTTATCACTCTCTGAATGGCTCTATTGTATGACGTTGGAGAAAAGGGAACAGTGAGAGTTTGCATTCAGGTGTAATTTTCCACCGGTCTTCTGTTGTGGTGAAAAGGCTATTTATAAACCGAGCAAACAAACTGGCTACTTTTCAGCTTTTTTTTCCCTGTTTAAAGTGTTGTTATTCCCCATGGGCAATTGTTCAGGAGAGCTTTTGGTTGCAGCCCTTAATGGTTTTCAAAGCATAGAGGGAACAAAAAGCTTTCCTGCGGATTGCTTATGTTCTTCTTATTTAAAATTTAATTTTAAAGAGGAAAATTTGCTGACTGCTTGCAGAACAGATTTTTAAAATGGTGTGAGGTATTAGCGGTGAATAGAAACACCACTGCCTTACAAGCTGTTTTGGAGCACCTCTTTTCAAACCTGAATATATTCTAATTAAATTTACAACACTTATGTTCCATTGTCTCCTCAGTCTAAATGTACTTTTGTAATTTGTGCCACCTCTTGAAGATTGTGATGCTAGTTTGTCATATTCTAGTGTGTTTTTCTGTGCTGCAAACAAAATGTATCCTTCACATCAAACTGAAGCTGAGTGATTTCAAAGCCACCATCTTCTGTAGATACTAGCCAAGACCACCTGCAGGTGTTGGTCTGTCTAACAGCGATGATGAGAAGCACAGTGCTGTGCGTGTCTCCAAGGTGTCAGTCATGTTAGAAAAGAACCACTGTCTAGGTGAGTCCCATTCACAGCCTGGAAGCCTTGGGCCCTGTGCCTGCAAGGTTGACAGACAGGTGTTCTGCACATGAGCCAACTCCAATGAATTCCACTGAATTAGACAAAGAAAGAAGTTCTTCACAGGGAGATAACATGGCCTCTAAATTTCATATACGCTATAAAAGCCCTCTTTATTATCTGAATCTCAACAAAATTGAATATGTATCAATATGAATGAAGGCCAAACATTTGAAATTAAGACTAAAGATGAAATAAACTAGAATAACTCTTTAAATATGTTTGGGAGAATGTTATAAGTAGGTTTCATCACTGATTTCTCCTAAGTAGAAACAGGTTAATACAGTTATACAGTTATACAATTAACATGAAGGACAATGATGTAGAGTAGAACCTGGATTTTCAAAATATCCCTACATGTTCTCACTCCTTATTCCTCAAAGACAACAGCTTGGTTGTTGGTCCTACGCTTCAAACCATAGACTGTATAATAAAGATCGACGACATGACAGTTCCCCAAAAGTGAAGCCAAAACATCTCGATCGCCCCCTGGTGGCTGGCTGCATTTTTTCTAAAGATGGTTTCTGTCACTTTAAGTAGTCCTTATCACTATGATGTTTGCTAAGGTGTGTGTTTTTCTGATAAATTTGGTTGTAACTCGTCATATGATGTTAGAAAAGGCATGTCACTTCTGCTTGTTATATGAATAGGGTCTTTTCAAAATAAACTTACATGGTAAAAGTAAATGTAAGTCTTGTCACCAAAACTACTTTAGGTTTTGGCAACAACACTACTTGGCTTAGAAAGAAGATCATTGTTTGGGTTAAAATGACTGTGTTTGTTACATAACTTATGAAAGTGTTACCGAGTATCCAGCACCTTTCCTTCCCGCCCTCCCACACGGACTTCTTTATACTACATTATTGCCACAGATGGGTTATATTGGAGTTAGCTGAAAGCACGGTCTGTCTCATGTAGATGGTAAAGGGTGCCATGTGTGTCGCATTCAGACACTGATCGCCGCTGACCGTAATGCTGTATTTCACACCCTGGGAATGAGAACAAGTTGAATAGGAACTGCAAAAATGAGCAGTGGAGAGCTGAACAGGTGCTTGGTTGGGACCAGTTTCAGGTCACAATACGAAGTGTGGACGATGTTGTAAAGATTGCACTTAGACAGCGGGGTCAGGAGTTTGCACCCCGCGCCCTATGTGTGTTTAGGTTTAGGTAGAAGAAGGACGTTTGAGTGCCAACCAACTCACATCGACACCAAAACAGCTCGACTCTGTAGATCAACCTGTTGATGAAAAGCTGTGTGGTGCTAACAGTTAGCCAGTCAGCAGCCACCACAGCAGCTTCAATTTCTTTGGTCAGCAGACATCACAACCTAAATTCAACATAACATCAATGTCTTATAATGTTTGTGGCCAGCTGGGTTGTTTTAAGAGGACAAAGAGAGGTGGTGTGTCATTGCTGTAATACTCAGGTGCCGTTAAACGAGTGTCGTAACACTCTCTCTATCTCTCTAGTGATTGAAGCAAATAAAAGCCCAGGCTATTTATTTTTTATGGCATACACACCACTCTATTCAAATTATGGGCATCAAATAAAGTACTCTATTGGTATCGGTTATCACTTTAAAAGCACTGGTATCATCATTTTTTAAACACCACCCAGCCCTAATTATTACTGTCTGTAAACATGCTTGCCAAAAAAAGTCAAATTAAAAGCCAACCCCACATTTACTTTCGCTTGGCCTTGTTATATTTGCCTTTTTTTTTCAATGCTGGGTTTTTGTTTTTTTTTGCATGCTACTGACAGTCTGGCACCTGGTCGCCACCTTTTCATAAAGCCCCAACTTTCTGCAAGTGCTTTGGGAGTACACGTCCATAAACTTCTTGAACATAGAAAATGAGAAGAAAATAAGAAAATACAGGCAGATGGCAGGGTCTCTGCAGAAAAATCCACCACCGCCACACATTTCGTCGTAAGTGATAACTGCGAGGGATTACTGCTGTGTAAGTCTGCACATTGTTTTATAAGGAAAATCTTGTGTAGCAAAGTTAGGAAAATATCATGGGTGTTATAACAGTGAACATATTGTGTCTTGTTGCAACAAGATCACAATCTTTATCTAAGTGCTGCAAGTGCTAAAACATAACTTAAAATGTTTAATCATTTGTAAGTGGATACTGTATTGCAATAGAATATTTCAGTGAAAAACATAAATTCATTGTCAGTGAGCATTTTATAGATCAACATTTTGCGATATGCCTGATAGGTTAAGTAAAAACATTTCCTTATTGTTACAGATTGGCTGAAGGACAGTCATTGCATATAAATGTCATTTCTAGGAGACAGGGTTGAACTAACAGGGGTAATAGTACTTATCAACAACAGGAATTAATGTGGAAGGATTAGCCTCCTTGGTCAGTCACATCTCGACCTGCCAGACAAAACTCCACACGACAATTAGGGTGTTGTATTGCAGAGGAAAGAGAAACTGACTGAGAAAAAGAGATCTATGAGATGGACGGAGGTTTCTGAGTGGTGCACATGACCAGGTTGACGTTCTGTGGCACCAAAGCTAGCATTTCTTTCATTCATTTATTCCTTTTCCTCTGTGGAAAACTGTTGACTAGCCTGAACAAACACACTAGTGGACCTTGGTGAGAGGAAAAAGAGAGAGTGACTATTAAAAAAAAGCATTTTGTAGTGCATTCCTCAAACCACCTGCTTTGTTACTGTAGCTCATAAAACATATGAACTCATATATTAACTATCAAAGCATAATTTGTAAGTAAAATATCTAAATTCAGTAAAAAATTAAATACACAAGTTTCTTATTAGCCAGCTGTTCTATGACTTGTTGCTTAATGCAGGAACTCTAGTCTCTAATTTATACTGTGACCCACTTTGAGTGGGCTATGATTTGTATCACTTAAAAATGGCAACAGCACCATAGCAGCCTGTGATTTATATCACAGAAACATCTTGCGATGGAAGCCGCGGTAACACCGACCACACTGCATTGTGAGATACCAACATTTGATCAGAAGTGTGGAGGCTCTGAAATGTTTATTTGGAGTTTCGTGTGGGTGTGATATTTGAAAATCCCACTGCAAAAATGAGTTTTGTGTCGTGCTTGTGAATCATTCCAGGCAGGCATTTTTATTCAAATATGCCTATTGAGGCAGTCATATTCAAATGCTAAAATAAATCTTCCTTGATAACACAGCACAGCATGTAACCGTCATGAACATGTCAGTGAAAGAGATTTGGAAAAGAGATTCACAGGTGTTTAATTTTTGAGGAGTAGTGTCAGGTCTGAAGTATGTTTATTGCATGGGCTGTGCCTGATAATAAAATCCTTATCTGAAAAACACTGTCAAATGATTAATACAGCAGAGTCAGTGGTGATGCGTGTGCATTATGAAAGATGCAGAGGAATGGTACCATGATAATCTTTTTTAAAAAAGACATGAATAATATGGAAATATACTGAGGACAAAAGGTTTAAGAAGGCACAAAACAAATTCTGAGCGCTACTCAGTGTGCAAGTCAAACGCTGAGAGCACACAGGGGCGGCTTCTTAAGAGCCGAACCAAATTTGAGCATGCAATCTCAATCATGTTTCTGAGTCTGCTCTTTCTCTTTCTTCAGCTGGATTACCCTCTGAGCACTTAAATGTGCTGTTTACGACATCCGCAGCATTAACATAGCAGCAAACAACTATTTGCTCTGTAAATAGCAAGTAGTTTTCTAAATAGTAGTGGCGTAATGGTGTCCTGTGTAGAGAAAGAAATCACGCTCCCTTATTTGTGTTGTAATATGAGCTTCTTTGTCAGCTGTACTCATAGACAGTGGAGTGGTGTGTGCATGTTAGTGCATGTACGTCTCTGTGTGTGTATTCCTAGTCTGTTCTCATTTTTAGGTTACCTAGTGTGTAACAGGTTGGAGAGTTGGGATGAGAACGTGTTGGTATTCCACTGGCTAATCGCCGCCGCTCTGCATTGTGCTCGTACAGCAGCTACGGCTGATAACGCCGTCCCAACCTAGGGTTGTAGAACGGCAATATTGGAAAAGCATAGAGCCCATCCCCCAGTTCACAGATTTGCTTTTCCTAGGATATCAAAGGCATGACCTCCCTTCTCACCCTTTGACTGGCTAGTACCCGATGCCTTTGTTGACTCGAGTAGTTAGGTTTAGGCAAGATGAGTGAGATTGGTTTGGATAAGGGTAAGAACATCAGGATAAGCCAGTAAGAGACAGAAAAGCAGAGTAGGATGGCTCATACCTGCTAGCCTAGGAAATTCGGATTCGCCTTTGTTTTTTCCTTTGGGTTAACACAGTTAGCTGTGTCAGTACTGTTGCCGCTGTCAGCACTGTTAGCGATGTTAGCTGCTATCCGCCAGCTCAGCCGCCTCCATGTTGAGAACTGTGTGCAGACAACCTGAATCAGACTCAGACAACTCTGTTATGGTCACATGAAGTCATTTGCCAGCCATTTTTGACAAGCAAGCTGCTACAGTACACACCCTCATCCAAACGTCAAGGTCACTAAGTTAATGTCTGCCGAATGAAAAAGTCAACTTCTGAATATATTGGAAATGAGCAACTGGCCATTTGAGTATGTAGGACAACATGTGATTTACATATTATATGCCTATATGCCTCATTGTTTAGCCTACACTATAAAGTATTGTGCATGTATTGATCTGCACTGTACATTGAAGTTCAAACAAATTTTTTTGATCCAACTGACCCTGTACCGTCGCCTTTTATCAGCATCGTTAGATTTCTGAGAACAGTGCTCGTAAAGGACAATGAGCCTCATTCATGCATGTTTTTCTTATAATGGTTATGATGATTTAGTCTGCTAAAGTTATTCATAACAACACACAAAAGAAGAAATAAGAAACTCCTTTCTCCAGTTTAGAAAATGTAGAAAATTGTAGTTGGTACATAACAGGGCCTCTATCATATATCCCAGTTATTAATTTGACTCTCATAATTACCCTGCCATAATGACTAAAAAACGGATAATTTCTCAAAAAGTTAAGTGTGATTTTAGTCATTTGGTGTTGACCCAAACCAGTGGGTGTTGACATCACCCACTGGTTTGTGGACCCCTGTTGTGACGCCTCGAGTTCAGCATTTGGACGAGAGATGGAGCTGTGGAGGATTGAGGGTTGGATCTGACTAAGAAGCTGGATACACTATCAGCAGACAGCCTGTCACTCAAAGCTGCTCACCCTACATTATGCATAACTTTAATTAAAGTCATATAAAAATTCAACTCTTGTACAGTTGTCATGAACAGAGAAATAAGCTATAGAGACCAATATTGGTCAAAAATTGGGGATTTTAACATGGGGGTCTGTGGTGACGGACTGGCTTCTGGAGCCAGACTCAAGCGGTCATTCAAGGAACCGCAGTTTTTCACACTTCCTTGTTTGCTTTCACTTTTTAGCCCTGGAGGTTGCCTCTTGATGTTGCCGCATTTAGATTTTTAAGATAATACAGACAATAAATACCGCTCTTCATCACCCTCTGATGGTTTAAAAACACTACTGTACTTCACTTTCAGGTCAAATGCAACAGGTGACACTTGGCTCTCAGTTTGAGTTTGCCTTCTGAGAACGTTGGTGAAGTGACCACAAGCAGCTTTGATTATTTTGAGCATAAGCATTATTGCTGCTGGCTCAGACGTACTAATACAATTCCTCTTATAAATCATCTGTTATGCTCATGATTCTGTCCTCCCTTGTGCGCAAATCGAATTCTGCTTTTACTAAGCTGTGACTTGCAGAGTAGCGCTTGAATTTGTTTTGATCTCTCTCAGATCTTACTCTTGGAATAATGGCAAAGCAATGTGGTCTAAGTAGGCATGGTATGTGGTTTCATTTGATTTCAAGTGCTTATAGAGCCAGATTTATCATTCCATTCTCTCTTTTGTTTCTTTCCTCCATCTCCTCACTTTTGCTGTGAAAAGGAAGACACCTCTGCAGCAAATGCAGTAAACCAGTATGTGCTGCCCAATGCTTATTTTCCTGCCATCCGGTTGAAATTGCAGAGCTGTTTCTCTATTTCAGCTTTCACTGTAAATTCATGTGCATAGATCAGAAGGCTATCTGGCCCCAGCTCTGTGGGCCAAGATTGTTGTCCAGGCCTGCAGATCTAATCCAGGCCACATTACTTGTTGTATGGGAAGAGTAATGAGCAGATTCTTGGCTGATGCTGTGAGCATGCCAGAGGCAAATCTGCCCTCCATGTGTCTCTCCAAGCATGAACACTGTGAACAGGGAGACCCCAGAAGTTTCCCAAGTGCACAGAGGGGTCGTGGACATAAGGGAATACTATTGAATACAGTTTGAGACATTTTTGAAAACAGTAAGAGGTTATAACTTGTATATTGTTGCATTATGGAATTCTCTTGGGGTAAGTATAAAATATACAGAGGAGCAACATACAGTATATGAGTGTGCCATTTTTTATTTTGGAAGATATGATATGGTAATATTTAAAATATCACGAAATACCAAAATATTCAATACATAGAGTGGAAAGTTGCTTATAGTGATCACGGTTAGGGCTCAGTTATGCTCAGTGTTAGATATAGACACAGATGGAGCCTTCTGTCTGTACTCTGTGTTCATTTTTTATGTTATTGTTCACATTTTCTAAAATTTCACATTTCCTAAAAGCTTACAGATAAAGAGAAAACAAAGCAGTAACATCATGGGAGATTTTGGGGGGAGGGTGGCGCAGTTCAAGTGAGGTATGACCATAGACGACAAAGACATTTTAAAAAATGGCAGAACGGAAGGGATGGGTAATTCATTGAAAAGAGGTGTTTGTCCCCATTGTCACAATGTATTTAATGACCTCACAGAGCCACACTGTCTGCAACGCTGCCCTATTTAAAAAGCGCATTATTAAGACCTGAAAAAACCTGAGAATTCTTCAAATGATTTGCTTATAATAATCAAGTAGTCCACTTAAAGTGTTCATTTTGTGTCTTTTCATACATGATAACCCATTAAAAAACTTTAAACCTACACTATATTTATTTTTGTATTTACATTACTCACATTATCCTTTGACTTGCGGGAAACAGTCTGCTTCTGAAAGTGCTGCTTCTGGTTTTCTGCCTGAGGCTGGTTTTACGTGCACATTGAAATCATGACGGGAAATAAAGTCATTTTTTACTAATGAAAAACAAAAAATGAAACCATGCCAAAAACGAGCCAATGAGATGCAACAGGGATACTTGGTGTTCCTCGGGCTACCTTGTGTAGTCTTCTCAAAACGACGAGGAGCAGTCATTGGCTGCTAGTGAAGGAGACAGAAAACAAATGCGTATGAGAAGAGCACTTATGGTTGAAGCTGCCCTTGTCAAGTGGATTGAAAATGCCTGGTCATGTGATGCCCACGTTATGAAAGAGCTGCACTATACGCCAGGCCCTACCAACTGAAATGGCTGTGCCCCTTGAAAGGGTGCAGTAAATGGGTCCTCCCCAAATCTGATTTACCCTTATCAATGCACGTGCAGGCTACCTCTCCTGGTTTAGATCAGCATATTTCTCAGCAACAATGGTTGCATTAAAAAAAAAAAAAAAAGGAGAATGGGTTTTCATCATAAAACAGGCCAAATTTTACAAAAACAACAGTAAATACAACATTTATGTCTTTATTTATTAAATTTCATAAGTAATGGTGAACATTTTGGTTAAAGAAGAGCTATTATACTCCTTTTCGGGCCTTTGTATTTGATTTTTGGACTCCTATAGAGCAGCTACACACGATTACCCGCACAGAAAGCTTT
>JAPZEB010000012.1:32860761-32881386 GCA_029783705.1 Chaetodon striatus | reverse complement strand
TGTATAGGAAAAAAATTCCAAAGAAAATGAGGAATTATTTGTTTAATTTCATAGTTTTTTTTATACTGCATTTATAGTTTATGCAGAGTATACATACATTTTATATGTTATAAATATTTTGTTATTTTGTTTTCTGCCTAACATATAGTTGGAGGGCACACTGTCTATGAGATCCCTCACCCCATGGGCCCCCTTGCAACTACCCTGCCTGCACTGTCTATATTTATGCCCCTGGGTCCTACACATTTTCCTTTTCAAAATTCCACACTTTTTTAGACTCAAATTCAAATTTTCTGACTTTTTAAAGACTCCACATTTTTTAGACCATATTTAATATCTAAATACAAATTGCAAGATGTTCATCATGTAAAGAAATGGTTTTAATTTCCAACTGCATGCATGTTACTTTCTGACTATGTATGCTAATATGTTGCAAAAATAACTACCAGAGGATTGTAGCCACATAGCAAAAGAGAAGCTACCTAACCTGTGCTACCTATACACATATTATTTTCCCTTCACAAGCTGCATAAAGAATATTATATTATTGTTTCCCCCCATAGTTTTTAGGCTTTTCTATACAAAAAGGAACCAAAAATGAGTTGAAAAAAGTTGAATCATTAAATTTTCACAACATCTGTGCAGCTTCGCTTATTCACTGTGTCCATGGAAATGACAAATGCAGCCATAAAAGTTTCCTAATGCAGGACAGATCATTTGTTTAATTTTCTGATAGGGACATCACTGCATAACTCATAAATGTCCAGACAAGCTTTCTACTATTTGGTTAGTTATAAAATGCAATTCAAAGATAGTGCCACATTTACTTTCAAACTAACTGAGCATAGCAATAGTTCAGGCAGGACATGGTGTCAAGCTCAGCTCATGTCCCAACTACATCAGCTGATCTCAAACAGCCAATCAACTGATGCAGCAGCTGATTGATGAAAGGGAGTCAGTTCTGTTCCCGCGGGGTCTTTGCTGCTGCTCTCCCTGCCTTAGGCTTTCCATGTAGGCGCATGGAAGGGCAGGGAGGTTTGCCTCTCTGCCTCAGGCTTTCCTCATTTGCACATGGAAGGGCAGACAGGTGTGTTCTTTCTGCCTTATGGCTTTCCACGCAGGCATATGGAAGGGCAGAGAGGTGTGCTCTCTCCGCATAGGCGCGTGGAAGAGTCTTTCTGCGTATGCCTGAGAAAAGGCAAAGGGGCTCCAGAACAGAGCCATACTGCCAAATATAATACTGCAAATGGAAATGTTGGAATGTTTTGCGTGTGTTCCTGACTGAACTAGGTGTTTTTGTGCCTACACCTGACCACACATGAACTACAGCACTGTTGAACCAATAAGTTTCAGTATGTCTTCTACATAATAACATACAAATCCATGGTTTGCAGACATTGGGACCTTTCCAAACATCTTAGTGTCACGCAAAGCTGATTTTACTGCATTTCAGGCCTGCATAGTTCCACAAAAGGAGGTTGTTGTTCACAGAGACACTGCTACATTTCCAATGGGGATAGTGCCATGAAAAGTGTTCTTTTTTTGCTGAGACATCATGTATGTCTGAAGTGGGGAATAAGCCAACAAAATGAATGTATGTGAAGCTGAAACATAACCGTTACTTAACCATAACAACGTGTTTTTTGTGGCTAAACCAAACCGTATATTAACCAAAGCACTGTTTTTACTGGTTTGTCATCACACTTTCATAGTTTTTAATGATCACGAAACAGTTATTGAATAGCATCCTGTTTGGTATTAAACGTAAGAACTGTTTTCATCTCCTAAAGCATTGTGGGGGGAAAAAAAAAAAAACATTCTTCCTAAATTGAAATTTAAAGAAAAACATACTATGAAAATCTGGCTTTTTTTTCACGATCAAACATTTTTAACAGTATGAATTCAGGCAAAATTGATATTCTCCTGTACGGACAAATATCTACTGTGTTTGAATCCCTGTGCACATGCAGGCAAAATAATAACAGTTTCACGTTGTGTAATTGTTTTTGTGTAAATACTGTAAAACCTCCATTAATAGCCTGTGTAATTATTTGTTTAAATCACTGAACTCAACAGGCTTATATTTTGGGACTGGCGTCTATATGGGACAGGCCTTTAATTCCTTTTAGACGAAACTGTTGCTCAGCAAAGTTGAGAATTACGATCAAATTGTTAATTTGAACCAGTATGAATATTATTTGTATAAAAATTAGGCTTCGAATAACAATTATGCGGTGTGTTATGACACTCTTCTTACACCACCTAGAATATCGACACCACACGATCTTTTAATTGGTGGACCCTTACAGCACTAAGAAATATAAATAACTTACCGGGTAATCGTGGAATGGACACATATTCTGACTTTATGGCAGCATCAGAGGTAACGTAATGAATCACCACTTGTTTTTTTTATCATGCTAGTAAATCTGAATGAATTACAGTTTTCTCTGGGTCTCATGGTTTTAGTAAAATAAAATGAATTGAGCTAACTGGGACTAGGCTTTTAATTGATGTTTTACGGTATATTTAATAAAAAAAAATATTTTAGAACATTGTAAAGTGCCACTGGCATGTCAGATTGTGGCCTCAATTATTCTGAAAATAGCAATGTATAATGAATGTATGACACATACAGTCATGATTCTTGCATGAGCCTGTAAATAAAGGGAGTGAAAACCAGGCAAAAACACTCTGGAGTTCAAAGGATTAATAACAAGCCACATTCTTCTCTGCCTTCATCAAGAAATACAGCAAAACACTGACTTAATATTCCTTTTTACATCTATTAAGTTTAAAGTTGGTACAGGAACTCCAGATGTAATCGAACATTGCTTTGAAATGTACAGTGTCACCTCCATATTTAACTGTAAGCGAGCATTAATTTTCTTTTGTCTTCCTCCGCAGGGAGGTCAGAGTTCAGATTCAGCTATAAAGAAGCTCTAGACCCGGTTGACCTACAGTGTCTTTCTCCAGGACACTTCGGCAGGACTTCAGCTCTCTGAAGCAGGCGCTTGTACGTGCAGAATGGTCTCATTACTCATTCCACCACCTTCGTTACCCGTGGGTGAAGGTGGATTATCTGCAGTGGCAGTGTATGTGGCAGCCTCATATCTCTGCTGACCTTGAACTGTCATTTTGCCAAACACAAACCCCCACTCCCACACACCTCTCCACAGCCAATAAGATACCAAATGACCTTAATTAATGGCTTTTCACCTCCTCTGTATTTTCCATCAGTCTCTCTGAAAACCCCCCTGGAGTTCTCCTGTGCCCAGAAACATTAAATATTCATATCTCCATCATTTTAATATTTAAGTCAATCAAATGGATTGCACCAGATAAAACTAACAGCAATTATCTATGCAGTGATAGGGAGATTTATTTAGTGTGATGAGTGACAGTTGGTGAAACATGAGGCTGAATGTCTGCTGCTCTCCCTCTTCTTTGCCTATTTTTTTCTTTTTTTGACGACAGTGCGTCTTTCAAGGCTTCCCTTAACTTGAAAGAGAATCGCTGGCACAGCTTATGAAGAGTTTCGAAAAAGAGATATCCACTTTTACTAAAAAAAAAAAAAAAGTGACACAGACCCTTTCACAGTGGCTGACAGCATAAGAATTACAAACTGTAGTGCCATCCAGCAGATTGTTGTGGATAAAATGGGTAAAAGTGCCAAAAGTGGTGTCTCTGTTTTTATTGAAATTTAATGACAATGAACTTCACATGTTTGATTCCACTTTTATTTGGCTGGTTGGATCTACACTGGACTATATCTGTTTGAATAAAGGCTGTGATGTTGCATTACCACTGGAATCAAAGGCATTTCAAAGTGCGTGCTTCTTTCCTGTGACAGGATGTAAGATATCTCCATCAGGGGGAAATCTTGGTCAATTTCGTCAACTGACCCTGAAAAGAATGAGCTCAATCAATTATTCAGTATAATGATAAATGATATTCTTTATCAGTATCTGGTGTCTTTCAATATCTATATATCTGCTGAAAAGTCTGGTTCACTTCCTTTCAGTCATAAATCAAGGATATACATGACATCTTATGGTGAAATAAGGAACCTACTGCCTGTCATGATTCTTCGGGCTTTACTGTTCATGGAGATTATTGGCAATTTTTTTCACCACTAGATGCATTTCTCTGTACACCTATTGCAGAAATAATATTTTTGGCCACTTGGGGCAGTACAACAAGCTGTAAACACAACATGGTTGTGTTTTCATGTCAGTATTGTTGCTGCTGCTGGAAACAACACTAATCTGGCTGGTGAGAACAAATAACACTGCACTGGAATCAAGTTTTTTTTTGTTTTTTTTTCATAACCACAGTAAGTGCTAGCCTACTGTGATGCAACAAAGAGATAGCATATCAACACTGTGGAAACTAGGCACAGTCCCTACACACAAAAGATGGGTAGAAAAAGGTTTGAAGGCAAAGTGTTTTTGTTCATCCTAAATGGACTAAAACCATGTGCGCCTTTCAAAAGGGGGGAGCTCCCCTGACAGCCTCCAACATTATTTTAGATATAAGAATTCAGTTAGTCAGTCAAACTATTTGTTCAGCCATAGTTTACTGATAATGCTAATGACTTGAAATTGCAAATAAAGACAGACTCTTAACTGCCCACAATATACCGTCTCTGTTGCAGAGCAAACAAAACAGTAAAGGGCACAGAAAAACCAAAACAAAGAGCCTAAAGAGACTTAAACATGTATGAGAGCTGGAGAACATGACAGGGCTCTATCTTACACCTGGCGCAAAGCGTTGCACAGCACAGCGCAACTGTCACTGCTAGTTTCACATCGACACAGTTGTCATTTTCTAGGCCAGCGCCTAAATTGTTAGTTCATCCATTCATTCATTCATTTTCCGTAACAGCTTATCCTGTTAGTGGTTGTGGGGAGGGGTTGGAGCCTATCCCAGCTGACATTGGGCGAGAGGTGGGAAATACCCTGGACAAGTCGTCAGACTATCACAGGGCTGACACATAGAGACAGACAACCATTCACGCTTACATTCACACATGCCAGTTTAGAATCACCAATTAACCTGCATGTCTTTGGACTGTGGGAGCAAACTGGGATACCCGTAGAAAACCCACGCTAACACAGGGAGAACATGCAAGCTCCACACAGAGGGGCTCCCCCACACCAGGGTTCGAACCAGGAACCGTCTTGCTGTGAAGCGACAATGTAAATGTACTTGCATCCATCTGTACACCTGTGGGCGTGAAGACTTTGTGAGGTGTTGTCAGGCGCATTGTTGGCATATTGCTATTCTTTAGGAATTATAAAGTGATCGCAGCATTGACCAATAAAAACCTGGTCTAAAGTCAGAATGGTGGACTTTTTAAAATTTAAATAGCAGAAAATACAGAAAAAGTACTAATGACATTCTATAAAATGTGAACGTAGCAGAGAGCACATTTATGTACCAGGAGCAGTGTAACTTCATTATTTCAGAAGCTTAAAGTTTACTTCTGTTGAGTTTATAAGTACAGATTTTAGTTTTGATGCTTAAATGTCCTATGATATTTGCGGCTGTGACATTACAGCTCTTACTGCATTACTCTCAGAAAACCACTTGCTTCTCCAGTTTGCTGAATCTGTCATGTAAATAGCACCTTGTGCACATGGGAGATGACACTCTGATTGGTAAATTCATGTTGTGCCCAAGCACACCACTGATTAATTAAGGCACTAATTACAACCCCTTTGCCCCTTGTGCTTACTTTGCAGCCAGATAATGCTCTGTTTAACTAACAAAAGTGTTGGGCACATCCTAAATGGACTTGTGCTATGCACTTAGGACCGTAGATCAGTTAAACAGGACCTACACTCAGGTAACAATTCCCTTTAGGTTCCTCACTACAAACAACTTTCACATTACACATAGTAACTTGATCCACTGTTGATGTGAAAATATTGGTGTTTGCAGCTTCTAGCAAAGAGAACCTGTTAACAGTCATGAGGGCAAATGATTTTTTTTTTTTGCAAAAACAAACAAGATTGTTGTAGCCAAGATGCGTGGTAACAAGAATCCCATATTTTTATCACGTTTTTATAGCCTACTTAGCATGTGACATAATATCATCAAGGAACTCCACTCATGACTTTACAAAGATCTGTGAAAAAAACTCACCATAGGTTTTACTGTGGCTGCATCATGACATCAGTTTAATTTTACACCATATGTGTAGGCCAAAGTCTCCTGTGTCTGTGTGGTCCTCTACCGCACATTATTGGAGCTTCTGTACTTTTAAGTGCGGCAGTGCTTCAGGATGAAACCCTCTCACACTCTACAAAGGCTCGGGCTGAAGAGCACAATATGTGGGCTGATTCCACATCAAATAGCGATGACTCCTGATGTTTCTATTCGATGTATGAAAACCTTTTGTTGGTCAGTTTCACTAAGGCGCATCACTTTTTTTCCCCCATCCTCTCCCCCTTCTTTCATTGATCAGCAATTCACTACATCTCCTGCGAAATCCCTGCATCAATTTTACACAAAATTTACTCTAAGAAACGTGAGAAACATGAGACATTGGGCAGTTTGATTATAGTGACAAATGATTAGTTTTTGGTCATTTTCAGAATGTTCTCCATCAGCGTTTCTTCCATTTTACACCTTATGATTCCCAATATATTCCTGTATATTCCCTCTTGATTTTTGCTCTCCGTAACGATTTATATCCCGGGATCAAATGTGCACTCACTTCAGCAGAGGAATGGCAGGTGCCCATAGGCTGGTGGCGCATTACTGTGCTGCGATGGGTGTTTTCACGCGTCACCAGTGGGCGCTTCTTCCTGCGTACAAAGAGAGCAGAGCCCGGGGATGCGCACAATGTGAGTCTCCGCTCAGAGGCACCGCTGTCCTCTCTGCTTCTTGGCAACATCTTGTGGAGTGTAATACGAGGAGGTCGGGGAGCATCCCGGTGCAGCCTCACCCGGCAAAAAACTCACTGATTGTGGAATTTAACCGAGGCAGAGGCTGCTGTTTAGTCCCATCTGTAAGGACCGAGAGACGCACTTATAGACGGAGCAGAATTAAGTGCAGAGCGCTGCTGGAGCAGAAAGCAACCCTCTTCTTTGGCTTGTGAGAGGACAAGAGTTGCTGTGAGAGATGTTATCCGCTCACTAGAGCGGCAAAGAATACATCTGACGGACACTGGAATTACAATCAAAGCAGTTTAATGAAGAGGAAAAAAATTGCGTCCTAGAAGAAGTAAGTATCCGATCAGAAATCATCACTGGCATGTTTGCACGTTATTTCCTTGCCTTTTTTTTATTTTAAAATGTAAAAAACTGTGTACTGCTAAGTTGGAAAAATAGTAGAAAATACAAGTTAATTTGCATGAGAGCGAAATGAAATCACCCCAAAAGCCCTGTGGCGAGATCTCCTCGTGTAATGTTCTAAAATCGGAGGAAAGGGCAGTGAGGCAGCGTGCACGGCGATCGTGGTCACACATGCATGATGCTGATGATTGCGTTTCTAGATGAGTCTCTAATGGTTTGCATGGTCCTACTGGGATTTCTACTGTTGGGGCTCATTTCCCTCATCTAGGACAAAGTCCATATGGTGCTGCTCTGCTCAGTCACACAGAGAAACAGCATCAGGACTGTCCGCCTGGAGAAAAGCTCTCTATAACTTGGTTAAGGCAATTATTTCAATCTCTGCATAGGAAAAGAGCTCCTGGATTCTTTTTTCAAATAGTGATTTTACATCTTATGTGACAGTATGATATTCTGATATTTGTATAGCATTTTTCTAAAACAAAATTCACAAAATTATTGAAGCCTACAGGAGAGTGTTATTAGAAAAATTATTGCAACAGCTTCAATATCTTTTTTTTCTGTTAAAGCAAATATTTGGCCACCAGTGGTCTGCACACAAGTATTCTTTTTTCTCTCCCACCCAGCCTGCAAAAGGACAGACCCAACAGTGAGAGAAAAATGCTCAGCCATCTTCAAAGTATCCTACTATTCAGCAGGGATTGTAATCGTTCTCCCTTCTATTCATGTTTATTTATAGATCCTTCACACAAATTTTGAGCAGTAGCCAAATGAGAGGTGAAACATGTCTTTGAAGCCATGCAGCGAATGATTCTATAACGCAGCGTGGCAGTGCAGAGATGAGTTTGGAGCACCATTTGCTTCGAAAACCCCTTTTGATTGAGCAAGAGTGGCAATTACAATGTACAGCCAAGCTGCTTTTTCCCCAAAAAGGCTGTGAAATGGATTGAATAGCATAAAAAATATATATTTAAAGAGCCTGGCCGAGCGTCTCCTGCTCCTCATCCTTGACCTCCTAGTCATGTGTTTGTGGCTGTATCTAGGATGGGGATCTGGGGGATGTGCCTGGCTGATGATGGGGTTGAGAAATGGATCGCTGCTCCCTTCTCTTTTAAGTGCACTTACTCTCCTGCCCCTGCGTTAGGCAGCAGCTGAGGGATGCAGCCGTGTTTAACATAGGAGGGAGTCACTGGGGGCGTCCTGCTGTCTTCCAGGGATTCAGTGATTTTTCGCATGAAGATCCACAGCTGTATAACGGCTGCACAGCGTCCTGCCCAGATGTAAAGTTCTACTGGGGTAAACAGATAATTAATATGTAAAAAAAAAAAAAAAAGAAAAAAAAAGAAAAGTCAGGCGAGGTTATAAGTGAATGTGAAATAAGAGTTTCCATATTTTGTGTGAAAAGTCTCATATTGAGTGTGGAGTGCCATAATAGTGTCCCTTGACTGATGAAAGCTGACATACAGTTTTTATTCTCCCTCATCTATTCATCGCTATGCCGTCCTCCAGCATTCAAATGTGACCACAGTTCTAATCACGCTGTCTTCTTCACACATGCGTCAGTCACATGTGTGAAGTGGCTACTTTTTTAGCCTGTAAGGCTGTGCTTAGAATGAAATGGAAGATCTCAGGAGAGAATATGCATCCAAGCAATACTTTCATGAATGTTAATGTAACAGCTGTTCGGATCAGGTTTTTTGGGGGGGGGCAATTACATGGAATGCCTTTTTATTTCAAACCTTAATCCATAATTTGCCATGGGAAGCATTATTCACTCACCTAAGATAATGCAGAGTTATGACGCAATCAATACCAAACAATTACTCCCACTTTGCTTCCCCTTTTCATTTCACAAAATTTCCTCTGTATCCTAAGCCATGAAATACAAACATTACGCTCTGCCTTTATTTGTTAATCACTTTTTATTTCTTTCCTTCCTGGCTTGTGTGAAATGGGCAGGTCTTCACTTAGTCAGAGGAAATTAGGAGGCATCAGTGCACAGTTGATTGTGAATTCTCCATTCATTGGCGAAAGCACAGAGCAGCTGTGTATTCAGATTGAGTCGGTCCCTGGTGGCGGATCCTTGTCTCCCAGGTTCTCTTGCTGAGTGATTTAATGGAGATGGCAGCAGATACTCATAAAGACAATAACTTAGTGGAAATGAATGCATCATACACTGTTGTAAATTCATACCTATTGTGCCACTGGTGTTAAGTTTTGACAGGGTGAAGATTTTTTTTGCATGATCTGATATATCTTGATCTCTCAGCTCTGTGCACAGATTGTGATTTGAATACAGACCTTGAGCGTGCACACCCCTATGATAGAAACTCTCCTTTCCTCCCTCCTTTATTGGATTCTTTTGCAATTATTCTGCCCCCGAGGGGGAGGGGGTGAATGCCTTTAACCACCTTTCCTATCAATTATGTGCCAAACAACAGCCCCACTAACCAAGAAGTCATCTCATTTACCCTGGAATGCGTTTAGCCAATGACTTCCATTAGGTTTAGCTTCTGTGGAGGTGAAAGTGTGATGCCTCATTACATTTGGCGGAGCAATCTTTTGCTCATCATTTCAGTTGAGAAAGAAAATGCCATCTCACCTTCATGGCTGCGAAGACCAGGAGGGGTAGTTTTCTCTGTATCCAGACTTTATTTCTTCAGAGTCTTTTTCTTTTGAATCAGCTAAAGCTCCAGTTCATATGCAGCTCCTGAAGGTTTGACACTGGTGCAGCTTTTTGAAGGTCAAAAGTGATACAATTCTTTCTTTAATTTTAGCGGCTCTGAAATGGCTTTTGGAGCATCATGAGACACTTAAGCACTCCACTGAGAGCCACTGAAAAGCTGTCCGCTGAAAATGGAATTCTTCAAGGCAGGGTGACACGCACTTCTTACACAATGGCTGGAAAAACCGGTGCCTTTTAGTGAACCATTAATTCAGACACAAATCAACTAAGAGGAAAATGCTCAAAAAGTGAAAATGTCACTGCAGGTTTTACAGACTGCAGAATGAAACTGCGCTCGGGGACAAACATCCATCATATCAGCAGAGACACTGTGCCATGAACTGTGTAACACCCAACTTGCAAAGAAAGTCTTTTCGAGGAGATTTTCCTCTCAGGATCTTGAGGCTCTTTGGACTGATGGGTTGGGATGACGAGGTCGGATCCTCCAGAAAAGCGGATGGCAGTTAATACTGCACTCAAACTGAAAAATGCAGCACACTTTTTTTTTTTGCTCCAGTAGAATCTCAAACCGTGTAATCCAATGTGATGGGTTTTCGGAGTGGCAAAACGCCCCCTAAATTTTGAAAGACACCAGGAAATCCACTCTGAATCTCACTCTGCCCACAATTACACCAGATGAGGAGCAATTATTGGCACCGGGACGGTCAAGTTAAGCCAACACTGACCATTAAGTTGTGATCAGGCAAATGGGATGATTCCCCCCCGCCGCTGTAGATTCTACTGTATCTGCTCAGCTCCATGACACTGCTTCATTCTCCTCCATTAGATTATGTTTCCATGCTTTTCATGTCAAACCACAGCCACAATCCTACAGTTACAAGTTGGTGAAACAAGTGAGTGGTTAGCATGTTTCAAGAATTCCAAAGATAGCCCTGGGTTAATCCGCATAACAGGGCTGTGTTGTAAGGATGAGGGGTTGGGTTGAATTCTTAATCCTGAGAGGCGTATCAGTTTCCACTTACTGTGATGTAGGTCAGAGCTTGAGCAAAGCCCCTCCTGTGCCACTGATACTACAATTACAGTCTTAGGGCTCTACGTTCCATCTCGTCCTAAGAAAGGTCAACACACTTGCCAAAATAAATGTTGGCATTGTACGTTTCTGCAAACCTCTGATACGTAACATTTGTATTTTTATTATATAGTAGACAATGATGATAAGCTGTGTTTAATGTGTGGTTAGGTTTGGGCAGAAAACCCACTTGGCTATGGTTAGGACAAGATCGTGTTTTGGCTTAAACTTGGTGTTGGTTCCTAAAAAGCTTCTGGAAACGCAGCGACATCTTGGTTAAAAACAACTGCTTTTGGTGGCACTATCCCCGCTGGAAACACAGCAATGGGTTGCAAAATATCAGTCACATTTAGTGGCCAAAAAGCCGCTTGACCCTGAGCAGTGGTCTGCAGCTTGGCAGACCTCTTCCCTGGGATTCCACACCAACCACCATCCCCTCCATTTCCCATCATCTCATTATTATGTCATGTATGAAATGTACAAATGCAACATATATATGGTTTGTAGAGGTGTACAATGCCAATATTTTACTCTGATGACTGGGCTGGAAAAGTTTAATGGTCATTTAGGTCATTGGGATGGGATAGCTGATGCAGGAACTTCTGGATAACCAACCTCTGAGCGTAGGTCCTTGTGACACTAATAAGTGATTGGGCTGAAGATAGCTGTAAGTATAAAATATTATAAAATCAGTATATCACAATATACTGATATTGCAGTATTACAATTTTAATAACTGTTTTTGGCTATTTCAGGGAACAAAGTACCTTTTGAAACAACACACACCATCATAATGATATAAAAGTCTAATAGTATTATGAAGAAGTTCTACTCATTTATTTGCAGCATTGTCATTGCTGACCTTATATAACCAGATATTAAATCAAGTATCATGTTTAGAGAAATGTTGGGGCACTCATAGGAGTCTGATTTAAAAAAAAAAAAAAAAAGGTAAAAATCATTGCATCAGATTAGACCTTAAAAGTCATTAGTCTTAGATTTAATTTGCAAGGTCTTAATTGCCACAAATCTAATTTTATTTATCCATTTTCAATTTATTTTTCCTAAGTCAAGCTCTCCTGCATGAAAGTCCACATTTCTGATCTTACAAATGTTTAAACCTACCTCTTAACCTAATACTGTTATTCTACTTTATACTTGCACTCACCTGTTGGCAGAATGTAGGTTAGCCTAACTCACTCTAATAACCATACCCCCACATAAAACATACCTCTGCATAGGACTACATATAAACTAATGACCTTTATACTTACCTGCAATATTTGAATACAACACAGATTGATTAAGACTGATATGTCTAAAAATAGGTCTTAAATGTGCTTAAAAACTAACTCTTACAGGTCTTCAAAGGCATTAAATCTATGTGTCTGATACCTGTAGATACCCTGTAGCATGTAACTAAAAGTACTTTCACTGCAATTATTCTACAGCAAAAGTAACTGGTTATTTGTTCCTAGGGTTCAGCAACATGACAGTATATATTGTGCAAACGTAGAAATGTGTTTGTTGAGATTTGGTAATTTTATTTCTACAGTGGAGCTATTCAAAGCAGGCAGCTCAGTTGTCAGAATTAAATGTTGCCATTGTTCGTTTCTGCAAACCATGAATACATTTAATTTGCACGCTTCATACACAGCCTATCAAAGGTTCTAAAATGATGTAGCATGAGCTCACTTCATCATTAGGAGGTGAAGGGGATGGTGTATGACGTGACACTTGGACAAGATGTCTGCCAAGCTGCAGACCATTGCAGACCAAGGGTCGAGACCAACAATAAAACCACATGGTTTCGTGAGTCATGGCTGTATTTCTAGCAGATTTTTAGGCACCAAATGTGGGTGTTTTGTCGTGTCCCGTCATTGTTTTCCAGCAAGCACTGTGCCACAAAAAGCAGTTGTTTTTTTGTTACCAAGACATCACTGTTTTTCCAACGGAGATTGTTCTCCAAAAACCTGGTATTTGAAGCCAAAACGTGATCTTTTCCTAACCATAACCAAATGGTTTTGTGCCTTAACCTAACCACATATCAACCACGGCGTTAAAATTTCAACATATCCACTACATAATCATGTAGAAATGTAACATATCAGTGGTTTGTGGAACCATCCAATTTTTGATTTTTGATTGAGTTCGGAGCTGGCTTCGTAGCAAATCAGGGCTGGACTGTCACGTGATTTCGTGATTCTTGTTATCTTGTGATTTCATAAATCCAGCTGTCTCTTAAGGTAGGGGGGTGACACTGAAAATACAATAACGCTTAAATTTTAATTCTCCGGAACCTTAAAGCTTCAATTATGAGATTACAGTTTGAGACTTTTGTTTTTAACTCAAGTGTTGTCTCGTGAGGAAGTTATGGAAGTTCCAAATAAAAGACAAAAATAATCAAATGTGATGAACTACAGTATGATTATTGTAAGACATTTCTTAATGAAATTTACAAAACAATTACTGTATTGCGACAAATACCGTTATCATAATATAAAATTACATATACCTTGAAAAAAAGATTTTGCCCTTTTCACCCACTGCTGCTTGTTACATTACTTTCCTGCACTTTGTAGCAAAGCTCCCTCAACGATATTGTGTTCCAACAGCTCCAAAGCCACCACATCCACAAAAAGGCTATATTTAGCAGTTTGGTCCTACAGGGATGAAAAAAAATCATGAATAAATTAGAACAAATACATAATTTGTTTTAATTAATTTGGACACAACCAAAATAGCCTAATAGCATATTTTTAGAATTTATTTGCTGTGCCTCTGTTGTCTTACTTGAGTGACAAGCTAACATTGATAAGACAATTGCACTTTTCAGAATCAACCAAGGCCTTACCTTTATCCACGATTTTTCTGTCTGTAGTGTTGAATTCAAAATTCAAAAGTCCACCTTCAAACTGTCAGAGTAACAGCAATAACTGAGATCAGTAATTGCTTTGGAATTACTGAATTTTAAACAGTACTCAGAGTGCTGTAATGCATGACAGGAAAGGGTTACATCCCGACACTTTATTTTCCTGATGACAATAATGCGACAGACACGATTAGAGTCATTGTCTCAGACAGACAACACAAAATAGTTTTCAGGCTGAGTCAGCCCACTCTCATTCTCATATTGTCAAAAACTGACCCTGTGTCACACCCCTTTGGCATGTGATACCAACGCCAAAGGTGTCCTTTGCCGTTTTTATGAGATGCTCCAATTTAAACTCACTGTCGGCAGTATTTGATGCCGAAAGCATAAGTGTAGATTTAGAATGTGCATTTCTCCTCTCAAACAAAAACATGAAAGTAGCGGAGGACTTTTACTTTGACAGATGAAAGGCATTTACACCAAACATTAATGCAGAAAAGGCACAAAATGGCATATTAAAATTCACCAGAATGCAAGAATTAAGTGTTTCATGCTCAAACCTTCCATTTTGTATGTGTTCACCTCAAGTTAAAACAAAACCTATGCCCTTGGCTGAGAGAAAATGAGATAATAAACAGCGAGTTAGTCCGCAGAGAGCTGGAGGGAGGTGTTGAGAGACTGCTGTTTGTGTCCCATGTGAAACCAAAAGTCATTGCTGTTTTAATGCAGTGTTTCGTTACTTGCATCCGTCCATCACATACTTATGTTTCCATACCTAACCAAACAGTTTTTTAGCCTTTACTTGACTGTAACGGTTAGACAACCTTAACCATGTGTTACAACATGTTTCACCAAAGAAACAACTGTGCATCACACACAGATGCTAAAGGATGTGTCTCATAAATATGCGAAAGGGTGCCTTCGGCGTCTGTATCACACGCCAAAGGGCATGACAAAGTGTCAGCATAAAAGCGTGTTGGCTAAGTAGTAAACAAAGGCTGATGTGTAACATTGTTTGAGTGCCCCTTTAAAGGGATACATACAGTTACTTGGTAGAAAAGGTAGGTTGACTGAATATATCAGTCATTAGTCGATGCTAATAGCTGACAATGACATGTACCATTTATGTTGTTTCATTATGTGGCCCTCTTGTATTTCATGTTGATCTAAGAGAATGATGCGTGCATGTAAAAATGAAAACAGTCAGTTTGCTTACATTCAGTCGGCCACCAAACCCTTTGTTAGAGTATGAAGTGGCATTTTGTGGATTGCTGGTACACAGTCTGCCAGCTCCTATTAATAGTCAAATAGAGAGAGAGAAGCATCTTTTGAGGTCAATCATTTCCTTCCTCACGTCTCTTTAAAGCTGCAGAATTAAGCTTGTTAGGCGGGATGAAAACACACTCATTTAGCAGCTGTATCTGCTTCTGTGCCACCTGAAAATCGCACCGCCGGGCTGTATTCTCAGGTTTTTTCTGTCTGCTGCTGCCCCTCCCCGCCCCCCACCTCCCCGTCACTTCTCACTTCCTCAAGATTCACTTTCTCTTCACTTACAGTGTCTCCAAAATAATAGGAACCAATTATGTAACTTAGCAGTGCTATAATCATGTTTTTTTGCTGATGAATGCTTGTCGTATTTGGATCAAAATGTCATATTTTAATCACATCCATAATTACTTTCCCTTCAGATTAAAATTCTTGTATTCAAGGGAGAGCATTCCATTCACGAGCAATTGGATGAGAGTCTTATTAGCCCTCGGCAACTAAAGATGATGTTACCATGGAAACAAATTGTTCTGCTATCAATCACTGGATGCCTTGCAGGTAAGATATTTTAACACATTATACTTGAGTCTCACTGCACTTGTTTATGTCATGACGGCATCTCTTCTAATGAATTTGTTTCCTAATGCATATTCATTGCAGGATGATGTTACTGTTGTGCTTTTTCTAGTGTTACTCACAGACTAAATGCATTTCTGTAAGGTTAGAGGTTATAAAGGACATTTCATTCCTAGTGAGCAGTGTTTGTATAAAATATGGACTTCCATCCATTAGTGAGGACGAGACAGAATCAGAACGGTTGTAAATAACCTCCGAAAAAAATCTCTTCTTCTCGACCAAAAAGGTTACACTGATTAAGTTGCAGGCAGTGCATGTACAGCGTTCCAGCATGATGTCCTTCACCGCTCCCTCGAGCAGTGTCCTGCTGCACATTTACAGTACACTGTCAGGCGCGGCTGGGAGTCCGATCCCATTCCTGTTTATGGCCTGTCCAGATCATTATCAGGATCCATGCAATGAATCCAGCACTGCATTTTAGCGCAATCTACTTGCCACCGTGCCTCGTTCTGCCCTTGTGTGGCCGCCTGGGATTTGAGTAGGAGAAGCACAGACACTCTACCAGAATGTCAACCCTTGTTCAAATGACATTGTAAATCCCAATGAATGTTATTCAAATTGGCTCATGGGTAATTCACGCCCCGGTACTCAAGGGAGCTGGATCCAAGCAGTCTCACCTTCCTGGCGGACGAGTGTTTTTAACAGCACCTCGGTTGCTGCCTATAGGTGCTACTTCTCATTTGGTGTTGTGATGAAAACACTTGAAAAACACTACAGTTGATAACAATCATTATGACATCTGAAGTGACATGCTGTCTAGCTCTATATTCTGGGACCTCACAAAATACACCTTAGATATTAGCCTGCATGGCATTTTATTCAAAATTCAGCTTGTTAAATCAAACTCTGAGGTGAATTGATGTAATGTAATGCAGTTTTTTTTTATCATTTATGAATAGATATATGAATAGATCTTCCCAGCTTTAACTTTTTTTTTTTTTTGTAGTTTGGTTTGAAGCTAATGCCAACATCTCCATATTTCTGAACAGCCACCAAGAGTTGCAGTGACTCATCATCATATGTTGTTTATCAGTGTCATTGGCGGATCTTCCTATAGGCCACATAGGCAGCACCCACCCAGAGGGGGCTGAAGTAATAATATGAAAATACAAAAGCCATGCTCAGCACAAAAACAAGAAGATGAAGCTGTGTATTTGTGTTGTTTTCTCCTTAGCTCATGTTCTTCTTAGTAGTTAATATAGTAAGTAAATACAATAACAATAATAACAACAACAACAATAATATGATAATTTGGGGGTGACGGTGGGGGGGCCTTGCCCAGGGCACCAAATGTGCTAGGTCTGGCACTGCTCAATCTATTACACTGTGAAATATGCGTTGAATCCTCAACATATTATCACCGGTTAAAACCACGTGTAGAACTGCTAGCCACATGCTGCAATCTGTTAGCAGTAGGATATTAATTAGGCCTACTCTGGCCGTCTGTTGACTCCGCTTTCATTTAGTACCAGATTGTGTTCCACATCTTTCCTTTTAAGCTGCTGGCAGATGAGTGCATCCTTATGGCCTCAATTAACCGGTGCATGCGTAGTATGACATAGACGTTCTGAAAATAGATCGCTCTGCTTTATTTATCGACCCTGTCACTTACATGAAATCATTAATTACTGTGGATAGATGTGGCTTTCTACATCAGTATTCGACTATTGTGGACTTTAGCGCTCATTTCAAGCCCTCACCTATTATTAGCTATCATTAAGATATTGTTTCCGGCAATTAATTAACACTGAACACCTCAGTTTGCTTGTATCACCCAGGGTATGTGAGCTATGTGCAACTGCATTAAACTGTTGAACCCTTCAGCCAGATAAGTGTTTACACAGTAATCAAAGCATTATATGACATGCTTGTGGTGTTTTTATTTACTTGCATTTTTGAAGCAGGGAGATTAATTATATTGGACAGTAGTAACAATATGATGATTTATCTGGGTGATAAAGTGACACAACGAGGCCTGGCGCTGTGCAAAATGTGTGTGCATGCAAAATTGGATTTATCCACATAAGTGCCATGGTTAGTGTTTTCTTCACTATTCCAGTGTCAGGTTCATCTAAAAAAACAGAAACCAAATATGTCAGCATTAGCAGTTAATGCCTAACAAGGGTAAGTGGGATTTGCTTTTCTTAATGCAAGATAAGCAAAGGGTATACATCTTGGGGATTGTTCTAATGCATTTCTTTGCTTTTGTTTGGAAGGAGTAACACTTTTCAGAGAGATATATATACAGTATATTGAAAAAGTAATATACACTGAGTGTCAGAAAGTTGCTGTATTCCAGCAAGATTAACTATTTGTCCTCACAGTGTCTCTGCTTTTGCTGTATTCTTCCAGTATTTTCTCTTAAGGTCAAAGAGACAATTTCTCTGGCTTGTACTACTATAGACTTTCTCCCCTTTCCCCAGCCTGTACAGAGGATGTCATATTTCAAGGGCCAAGATGGAGGACGGAGCCAAGTGACCTCATTTTACCGATCAACTCCCCAGACCAGCAGGCTACCATCACGTGCGAGGCAGAGGGGAGCCCTCCTCCGCAGTACAGGTAAATTACCACATCAAAGTTACAGTCCCCACGAGCCTCGGCTCAACTGTCCACCTGCTTTGGCTCTGCGTGCACATCACATGGTGAAAATCCATTGCTGCTTAATTGCTTGTGAATCTTCATCGCTGCTTCCGTGGAAATCAAAGAAGGTACCGATAGCGTTGATTGCTATTGATTTGTTAAAGAACAACGTTTTCTGGAAATAAATGCTCGAGAGCGATCACGACCCATCCAGCAAAAAGAGAGGCTTCAAAGAGCAACTGCTTAATTGAGCATCCATTTCTAATTGAAAAAAGCTTATCTATCTCAGCCTAGGCTATGATGTAGAGTTAGAGTCAGGGAGCCGCCACTGTGGTTGATGAATATGCCGACACCTCAGATATGAGTGAGGTTAACTTTATTAATGATAAGATTTAAGCCACAGCGCAGCTAAAGCTGATGATTTATAATATGGTGAACGGCTAAAGAAATCATTAGGAGAGAAAAGGAGATTCCAGCGACTCATTTGCAACACAGATCCTTTGATATCTCCCCGGCTATTCCCTGGCGGTGCAGGGAGCCTGCCTGAAAATGGCAGCTGGCGGTGTTTTTTGTGGTAGATTGTGTTTCGGAGCTTGGTCAGCACCATGTAGATGCACAGCAAGCAGGGGAGAGAGGCAATAACCTTGTGAGTGACATTCTGTTAAATGCTTACATTTCCTATAATGTGTCTGCACTGAAAACATGGTCCAGGCACAGCAGCGGAGGGGGGTATCATTATACTTGTCGTGCAACCTGAGCTATCTCAGGGTAAAGACGAAACCATCACTTGCATTATTTCACCCGCAACTTAAAGCATTTCAGCGTTCACTTGTGTTTTGGAAGAAGTGTTCTCTTTTAGGTTCTTTGTGCAGCAGAAGGCGGCTGAAAAAAAGCTCTGGTAAACGGACTTTAGGCTACTTGCCCAGCACCAAACAACAGACAAACAACATTAGTGACTAGCGAGTGAACGCAGTGATCCCTCCTCCATCCCTCCTCTGTTTCTCTTTTCTTTTTTCTACCATTTTTTTTTTCTCCATCAAAGGGGTTTTGGTGGAAGTTTTTCCTTATCTTAATTGAGGATCTCTGGATAGAGAGTGTCATATGCTGCACAGATTGTAACTAGGCAGTAATTATAATATATAAGCAAAAAATATATATTGGTTAAAAAAAACTGCTATGCTACAAAGGACAACCATGCACCACCATCAAAAATAACCATTAGTGAATGTAATCATAATCATAAATAAATGTAACAAATTGCCATTATTGGTACTACTGGTTCTAGTATTACACTTTACTGCAGGTCTGCTCGTGGAGTTTGCAAGTGGTGCCTTACCCAGCAGAAACCGTTGCTCGACTGCTGTGCCTGGGTACACTCACTTTCAAACATGGTACTGTCTCCTTATTTTATTACTTTCAAATGCATTAAAACATGGAAAAATAGAATGTAATATAAGTGTTATCTCGGCTTTATCACTGATGATTGTTATAGGTTTTGAAAAGTGTCAGTATGTCGTAAAAATGTCATTAAAAAAAGATCATAAAAAATCTTAGTATAGTATGTCATAAAAATAGTAATTAAAAATGTCATAGTGCGTGCACTTTTCCTGTGCAGCACTCAATCATATGCTGGCTGCCTAAATGGCACTCAGTCATCAAAACTTGGGAACCCTTGATCTGAGATTTTTGTTCCAAAATGCACTAAAATAGTTTAACTGTTCCTTTTCTACAAATTTTCCCAGAAAGTGTTGATTCCACATGCACAAAAAATTGTGATTTGGCTGGGGCGTCGGTAGCTTAGTGGATAGTGCCAGCGCCCCATGTATAGAGATGCTGTCTCACTGCAGCGGTCGCGGGTTCGATTCCGGCCCGCAGCCCTTTGCTGCATGCCACTCCCCCACTCTCTCTCACTCACTGTTTCACTCTATCCTGTCAAATAAAGCCATAAAAAGGCCAAAAAATTATCAAAAAAAAAAATAAAATTGTGATTTGACTTGACTTCAAATAACTAGTGAAGCATTTAGCAGCTAAAGTAACAGATACATCTGTCAGAAGTAGGTGGAGACCAAAACTAAGCTAAAAGGAGACTTAGACTTACATTCGTGGTCAGGTCACAGAAACACAGCTCCAGATGATTGCTGATGTTGCTCCTTGTCTGCTGGATGTGTAAATAAACATTAGTTTGCTAACGCATTGTCCATTTAAACTTTACAAG
>JAPZEB010000012.1:32841520-32860661 GCA_029783705.1 Chaetodon striatus | reverse complement strand
CATTGTCCATTTAAACTTTACAAGGCAAGCATTTGTCAAATTTTGTAATTTTTTTTTTTTTTTACCTTGTCGTAGAGTTGTCTCCTACTGGCCAAAAACAATTAAACAAACAGAGAATAGATGCAGCTTAAAATAATAGACATATATTTTAAAGGTCACATATTGTAGTCAGATTGCCATGTCTTTTTTTTATAATGAAGCAGGTGTAGGTGCTATAAAAACTCTGTGAAAGTATCAAAAACCTTCATCTACTAAGTGCCTTTTATCAAGCCGCCGAGCCTTCTGTGAAGTTGTAATGTCGCAGCTATAGTCTGTAAAAATAGAAACTGCTGCTACAGTGCTATTACAGTCATTCCCTCGCTGCAGTGACGGTGCAGAGATCCTGGGAGCGCTGATGTGGATGACTCAGAAAAACTGACCAATCAGAGCCAAGAGGGATGCTTAAAAAGAAAGGTGCTAAAATGGAACATTTCAGACAGAAGGTAAATACACATATATTCATGCAGACAGTATGAGACAAATAAAGTGTTTTTGAACATTAAAGCTTGTAAACATGTTCAAGTAGGAACCACAAATTCAAATATGTACCTAAAAGTGAGCGTAACACGGGCCCTTTAAAATTCAAATAACATGATGCAGTCTAATATATAGCTGTTTGTTACAACCCTAATATTTACTTTTATATGGTTTTAATTAAAACACACTACAGAATATACATTATCCACTCTAAAGGAGATCCGGTGATAAAATATTTTTTATCATCTCTTCTCTTGCTCTGATGTTACATAAAGCTGTTGTTTAACTCCATCCTGCTTCTCTGTTGAACCTTGTGTGGCTCCTCTCTTATTTTGTCCATTTTTAATGTATCCTCAGAGCTGTAGTACACGGAGTTCACCATTTCGAAACACTCGGCGTCTGTTGAGAGTACAAAACAACACACACACACACACACACACACAGATATCTCACTCTGGCGATATTCATCTAGGTCAGTAGGTCCACTGTTTGGAGTCAGAGCCCTCAGTTATTAATAAAAAAAATCTGAGACAAGGTTTAAAAGAAAGAATTGATGTTTGAGTGAGCAAACTCACCACTGTGGATTGACATTTCTGATAATGCTTTTAAAGACACTAGATTTCTACCCTTAATCTTACTTTGAGAAAGGAGTCATTTTTTTTAGCTTTATTTAGGTTGCATCAGTTTTTCTGACACTGATCGTCCTTGTCTTGTTTCCCTTCGGGCGAGGAGAGGTCTTTTTTGTCCTGGTGATAAAATAGAAAGCATAAATTCTTGGCAATTTATTTCCCCAACACTGAAATTAGAACCTCAAAATGTCCTGAGCAGACTGGAAAAAAACTGCCTTTAGGAAGTGGTCACGCTGTGACTTTCACCAGAGTCTGCAAACTACGGGCCTAGACCCTGCAAATGAACAGTATTTGTATAATTAGATATGCCAAGCGAGAGGGTATTACATTCAGAGCTCCACACTTAATTTCCTCAGTTACTGCAGCTATTAAGAAAAATTCATCCATTTGGTTTAATATCCATAGAAAAAAATTAGGTCACACAATATTGAATTTGTCAGAGAAGATGATGTTAACCCTTGTCAGGGAGCCACTGTAGCATTGAGATATCAGTTCTCTTGTAATAGGGTGTTTCAGCTCTCAGCTGTGTATCCTACAGTGATAAATTGTAGATAAAATGTTAAAATTGTTAGTCAGATATTACCTTAATCCAGTGGGCAGTGGCCTAATATACTCTACACTAAAGAATATGAATAGCAATACCAGGTACGATATAGTATGGTATATGTGTCATAAACATAAAGCTGCCCATCCTACATTCACATAGTTTGATTATTTAGACAATATGTTATTAGTGTAGGTCACCGTTTATTAACGGGCCCTCTTTTTTATATGTAAAGAGGAAATATGGACTGTCATTAAACATTACACTGTACTACCTGTTTTGAAAAATAAAAATCAACTTACATATACAAAATAAAGATTTTTCCTCAGCAGTCCATGGACTCCCATGCAAAAAAAACCCACCCCAATTAAAGATCTTTGGAGTAGTATTAAGTACAGCTGGTGTTACTCTATTTTTCTCACTGTCAGCAATCCCGTGAAAAGATCAGCAATGCATTAGTCCGTCTCTGAGTGTTAGCTGATTTCCCTTGCTTGTGTGGCTCTCACCTCCAAGCCCATTTGTTGCTACTGAAGACATAAATATTTAAAGGGTCTCACAAATATGTACTTTCATTTATAAAAAAAACCCAAACAAACAAGGTTCAGTAATTTCCGTAACCAGCTGGACACTGTCGTTTTTCAGCAAATACATCACAATCAGGAGCAAATAGTTCATTTGTTGAGGACTATTTTCAGCAGTGATTCAAATTTGTTGCTTTAGTGAGTATTTACAGCAGCGGGACGGTATAAATTTTGGACTGAGTCGAAATAAACTGCAGTAATCAAGAAACATGTCACCCAGTGTAACAGTGTGACTCATGGCTGTTTTTTTAAGCACAGAGAAATGTAGATAGTTCAGGATGTTGCCACTTGTTAGTGGGATCAGTTCATTGTCGGTTTTGGTCTCTTTAATGGGATTGATTGAAAGTAAAAGAACATAAAATATAACCAGCTTTATCTCATAAATCACTAGCAGTATATGTGTCAGACTGTCAAGTGTTTTATAGGCTTCACAGACTCATCACTGATGCTCAGCAATCACACGTTGAAAAATCCATCTTAGAAAAAGACCCAGCAGACCAGAATGTGATGCAGACTGGCATTTTGGAAAATGCAGGGATCTACCAACGGAAAAAGGCAAGGCGAAGCAGAGTGGAAACACCTACAATGTGAACTCAAAACCTCCACACGTAATTGCTCCTGTAATATATTAAACATATACTGATAATTAACAGTAATATGGAGGTAGATGAGTCATTTAATAGGCTGTTTGACAAGTGTGACAATCCTGTCGAGTTGATTTAAAAATAGCAGCCCAGTCAACAGAATAAAGTGTTGACATTGTGCCTTTTTGCATACCAGAGATCACTACATTTGTATGTTCATGAATGATTTAGTTGAGATTGCATGTATCCGAGCATGTATGAGCATGAGTTTCTCATTAGGAAGAAGAGGGGATGGTGGACCAGTTTTGGGGACATTTCCAGCCATGTTTATAGCAACTAAACTGAGTATTTTAAGCCACAACATAATATTTACCTCACCCTTACTGGGTGGTTACCTGACCACACGTTAAAGGGGCTCTATGTGAAATTCAGAGTGTATGAGCTGTCTGCACGCAGTTTTCAGCATGGAGGTGGCTGGGCTGGCAGCTAACAGCTAACTGTGCTAACTCCATAAACAGCGCATTACAATGGCAACAGTGCTGACAGAGCTGAGTGTTAACCGGAGGGAACTGGAGGATGGGCACTACGCTTATGTGCCGCTGCCTTCCTGATATCACCGTGACCCACGTGGGAGACACACATGCAATAACAAGCACTTGTGGATGGACCAGGTGGCAACCTCTGGGGCTAAAAAATGAAGTCAGCATGAAAGTACCAAAAACTGCAGTTCCTCTAATGGCCACTTGAGGCTGGCTCTGGAAGTGGTTCAGTACCAGCAGACACCCATGTTAAAATATCCAACTCATTCACTTACTTATATTCTGTTAAGGCTTAAAGTTATGCATAATTAAGGGTGGGCTCCTTTGAGTGACGGGCTGTCTGCTGATAGCGTCATTGACTTATCAGTCAGATCCACTTCTCACTCTACCACAGTGTCAGCCTCTTGCCCAAATATGGTCACCTCTGGCTCCAAATAAAATTTTTTTTTAAAAAGATGCCGCTGGCTGAAATGCTGAACTCAAGACTTTAAAACAGCAGTCCATAAACCGATGGGTGATGTCACAGTAGCTACATTCACTATTTTTACAGTCTATGGGCATGAGTGACTTACAACAAACTACAGAGAAGCTCAGATTACAACATACGCAGAGGGAGCCTGACTAGGTTCTCCTCTCAGGAAGCTATTGCTTCACTATATCTCGCCTAGCAAATAGTGGTTTGCTGCAATAGCGATAACCACAACGTTGTCACAACATAAAATTGAAAATGGAAACAATGTTTCAACATATCTGCTACTTATTAAGCATACACAGAAGCATACGCTGATTTGCAGAAAAGTACCATCCATCCATCATCTGTAACCACTCATCCTTTTCAGGGTTCAGGGGGGCTGGAGCCTATCCCAGCTGACATTAGGGCGAGAGGTGCAGTACATCCTGGACAGGTCTATAGACTATCCCAGGGCAGACACATAGAGACGGAGCGCCATTCACGCTCACATCCACACCTACAACCAATCTACAGTCACCAGTTAACCCAGTCTTCATGTCTTTAGATTGTGGGAGGAAGCCGGAGTACCCAGAAAAAACCCACGCTGACATGAGGAGAACATGCACATCCCACACAGAAGGACCCAGCGAGGCCAACAGGTTCAAATCCAGAACACTGTTGCTGTGAGGCGATGGTGCTGTCCACTGCACAACCACTGCACCATTGTGCTGCCTAGAAATGTATCATGCCAACATTTATTCTGGCGATTGAGTTGAATATAGAGTAAAGCAGATATGATAAAATGAGAATGCCAGGTGGTCATTAGTGTTTATGCTCATAACCCTCACTAGTTGGCTTCGTACCGTTTGATTTTGTTTCCAGCACTTCGATGCTTTCCCTCCGCCTCGCCCACTCAGTGACACCATTAATATATGAACAGGAACCCTGACAGTTCTTCCGTTGACAAATAGTCCAGTGTAGCGCCAGAGCACACTCCAGGGCTCAGAGCTGTGCTTTATGAATACACCTGTCACTGTGTTTACTATGAATCTGCTGTAACACAGGATCAAGGGCACAGCAGTGATTGGAAAGGGGGAATAAAAAAGTACTCTGGCTGGTGTCTGCTATCATGTAATGTGACTTCAGGCAGATGTATGACTCTACCTTTGTTTACGGGTCGGCTCAGGGTAACAGGAGCATAAATAGAACTGCAAAGGTGTGATTAGAAGATGTTATTCTTTTGTTATGAATTCTGTTGCAGCATAGAGCCAGATAACAGGGCTGAATCTTGAAATTGTCTCAAATCGAATCGATTTTTATCTTTTGGAGGGTTGCATGTCCTTTTAGGGGGTGAGAAAATTCTATGACCCTTGGGCTTATGGGATCATTTCAAAACCAATAGGATAAAGATGAAGAATCCCGCCTGTGGACTTCAATAAAGGCTAGGTTTTTTCTAAAAGGTTTTTCGAGTTATTTACTGTGTTGGTGCTTGATGAATACACTTTTATTTACTTCTTTTACTTTAAATAAATGCATCGTATAAATGCATCAGACCATAAACTGTAATTGTAAATGGTATTATATCTTCCGGTAAGGGTTTATGACTGTGTGTGTATATGTGTGAGTGCACATGTACTACATGTCTGTTAATATTTCAGTAATTCCATAGAAGCTGATACACACACAGAAACACAAACCCACACGCACACACGGAAACACTCACAGTGATACAGGGTGGTTTTAGGAATATTTATCGTGTTACATTTGGCCTGAGAGCCAAATGAACATCAATTTATTAAAAAGCAGCAGCAATAACCTACTAAACATAATTGTAGAGAGTACCCTGGTCAGCAGTTGAATTTCCATTATCAGCGCTAAGCTCTGCGTGTGTCAGTGTGTGTGCGTATGTGTGTGTGTGTGTGTGTGTGTGTGTGTGTGTGTGCTAACAGTACACAGTCTGTGTGGTCACTGCCGTCTCTGTGGGTGTCTGGCCTGAAGGAAAGCCAGGTGAGCCAGTGCTGCAGTACAATCCCCAGTCTATTTGATGAGGAGACCTCATGCAAAATTGATGTGAACCTCAAGGTCACGGGGAGTTCATTCGGAGCATGCTCAGATCAGCTCGCGCCTGCAGCATACCGCGGCAAATAGGACTGTTCTCCTGGACTCTGTTGGACGCACTATAAGCTCCACTCTACCTGATGTGGTGTGAGATTCAGTATGATTCAGTTTGGTCTGTGCTAGCATTAAGACCTCTGCTCTGCCTGCGTCGCCTCTCCGTTTTACTGATGCAGTTTGTGTTTGAGAGGGAATTATAATGGAGGATGCAACACAGCTACAAAGAACTAATACTGCTATGATGGCTTGTGCATAAGCAATAGGCCAGGGAAAAGTAGAAACCTGCTTATCAATTATTGTTGTAATTTTGTAAGTTAAATTTCCTCTGTCCCAATGAGTAGGGTATTGTGATAGCTTGTGACCCCTTAAAATAAATCAGTGTCTACTTGTGACCCCCCCCCATCACAGGCTATGGCTTTATGGACATGCGCTGTGAGCAGATCTACCAAAGAGAGAATTTCCCTCTCAGATTGTTTAATTTAAACCGCTTTTAGATGATTAAAGAGGTGAAAATATCCAGTATATCAGAAGGAAAACCAACATTAGCAAAATTAAGTAAATGTCAGAAAAGGTCTTCTGTCTTTAATCTTGTCATCACCACTCAGACGACATCTTACAGGTGGTGGTTGGTAAACATTAAGAAGAGAAAAAGTTCACCTTTCATTACACAGTCATCTCTCTGAAGTGTTTGTAGTTTTTAGTGTTGTTTGAAATATCAAATGAGAATTAATATAACCTACAAAGTGGGCTCAAATCAACTTTAAAAGTATTGTACAATCACTGTGTTATCTGTGGTTCATAAATAATTTACTTTTGTTGTTAAATCACTTGTAAGTATAGACTGGATAAAATAATGGACTTAGCTACCATGATGTCACCCATTGGTTTATTGACTCCAGTTTTGAAGCCTCAAGTTTTGCATTTTGGCGGTCGCCACATTGGATTTTTGGAGCCAGAATTGACAATATTTGGACATGTAGGACATTTTAACTCAGAGAGTGGTGCAGGCGTCCCATAAGATTCCAAAGCCAAGCCTTGTTCTTTTTTCCTTAATCTAACCATGTGGTTCTGTTGCTTAAACCTATCCATTTTGTTGCCTGAACTTTGCAGCATTGTGCCGACGTAGTGCATTTATTTTGAAACAGACAAACGTTAAATTTCTTGTGAAAACGTAAGTTCTATTTTGTAAGAAGAGAACTTGACAAAGTGTCCCAGAACGTTTACAACCAATGCACCCAGGGTAGCTTGCACGTTATATGTGGATGTGGAAAGTCCATGACCAAAAGGTCAATATGTGACAAGGTTGGAGTGAGAATGTGTTCTTGCTGCTTGTCTGTAAGTCATTAAAAGATACAACATTTCATTGCCAAGTTGTGGAAAATCCTACTTTAGCATTAAACCTCATTTCATCAGACTCCTCCAAATACATTAATGACTTAAAAACATTTACAACTGCTTAAAAGATTGTTGCAGGAAGTCTTAATAAATAACTTTATACAACATTTTTAACTGAGACTTTTTAACTGTATTTCCCCTGAATGACACAATAGGTAGTTTGTATAAGCAGCTTATTACAACCCATATTTATGTGTACTTTTAGGCAGTGATCTCTAGTGGCCAAAGTAATTAAGGCAGAAGCAAAGGAGGAGGTCATGTGACGTAGTATAAAGAGTGACAAAGTCTATGTAGGGTGGAGATTGGGGTGTATGAATGGATCAAAAAATATAGGACTTTGACCCTGGAGACTGCTGTTGGTGTCTTGTGTGAAACAAAAAGTCCATGTTTACTTATTCTAAGTTATGTACGCCATGTCACATTACAACATAGTGTTACATGGTCGCATAATATCATGACCCCACGTAACACCATGTCATCGCATAATGTCACACTGTGTCATGTTGTAATGTGACATCGTCATGTCACCCCCAATTCTTCCCTAAACCTAACTCAACCTGATAAAGTGAATGTGTGATGGTATGGGACTTGTAACAATTGTAGACTTGATGGTTTATTACCCTTCATTAATGACCTACTAATATTTATAGTTATAGATGACTTACCAATTTTTGTAACTGGTTTATAAAGAGAAAGAAGCAAATTTAAGCAAAAAATTGAGAACACTTAACAGCCATAAAAGAGCACTCCATTAGGAGAGGGTTGCATTTTTTCTCTCTTTATCCCTTTGGTGTATAAAGATTAGTCTAAGATGCTGTGTATAGTTTGTTGTGCTGATGTTTCTTCACATCTCCTTGGTGTGAAGGCTCACATTTTTTCACTTGCCTCTCACTGTCAACATGTAAGAAATTGCAAGCGCAAGCTATTTTGTTCACAACTTGCTAGTTATGACAAAGAGGTGACAAAGCAGCCATTAAAATGTCAGTATTATCCTTTAAATAGTTCAGTTATCTATGAGGCCACCTACTCTACCCTCTTTTTACTTATGCTGATGTTTCTGTATACCTTTAAATCACGTCCACCTTTCCTGGGCTCATGAAAAAGGCTAACAAGGTTCCCCATGTCTTCTAATAGTCGAGCCTGTCTCAGGTGTTTCTGCAGCAAGAGTAGGTAGGTGGCTCACTGATTGTGCCTGTGGTGCAGAAACACCATCACACCCGACCAGCTGTCTGCTTCAAGGGTGTGTGATCTGTCCAGGCTGCCCACCTTCCTCTCCCATTAAGTTCAATCATGCTGGGTGGCTGCAAGTCTAACTAGCTTCTCATCCCTTTCCATTTAACCTCATCCCCTCTTGCACATACAATAATCCTCCCTTTGGCACAAACAGGGAAGGGAAAGGACAATGGAGAATTCAAATGGAGAAATACAATGACTTCATCCAAAAAATATAACCGTAACGTGGGTGTTGGTATTGTAGTGTGTGTTTTCATATATATTCTTAGATACATAAGCTTTGCCATGACAAGTATTGTATATTTAAAAGTAATATCATTGTTGGAACAGTTACAAAATCAGTCAGATTAAGTGACTGGCACAGACTGTTAGATGAATAATGCAAGCTACAAGATGAAAGACAGCTTCGTCTTTTGTAGTCTGTCAGGCAGGAGACTGTGGAGAGCCATGACTGGCTCTAAGACTGCATGAAGCATCATTCTAACAGCCTGTTAGTTTGCCTGGAAGGAAAAAAAAAACATGATATTGATTTTTTTTTTTTTCTCTCTTTATCATTGGAATTGTCATTCCACATTCCTGTCACAAAGGCAGATTTACACTCGGCATTCCAATAATTCTTTGTTTCTCAGATTTCTATAGGGAAGAGTAATTTTTCATCTGCGTTAATGTACTGAGATAAAGGCCTGTTACCCTCCGTGCTCTTATAGGTATCACTCAGTTTGCATCTCCTTAAAGTATGTGGCTGTCAGGCAAAGAGACTGTAGATTTCAGTAAATAACGTACAAAGTGTTTTTATTGTTCACCGAGAACATTATTCAGTGTTTTGTCTCTGTTGGTAGAGTGATTAATAGCTGTCACTTCCTGAACTGAGCTTGCATGACAAAGTATCTCGTGACCTTTCTTTGCAGGAAATGGTCTGTAGACAATGCAATATGAAGGTGTCAGAAAGCAATAAGTCAGAAACACAAAAGCACAAACATGAACTAATTAGAAAGCACTCAGAGAGCGCATAACTCTGCCGGGGCTGCACAGTCCTTTAGATTTGTAATTTTAATGACACAAAATGTTAAGGCATTTTTAATCTGGATCCAAGTCTGCGTCAAACTGTGCATATATAATCATCGTGTTTTATTAGCATGTTTTACTAATATTGTGACATGAGACTAAGTCTTAGATTTTGGATATCGTAATATGGTAAGTGTTGTCCTTTCCTGGTTGCATTACAGTAAAGTGCTGTGATTTTCTGCACTTACCAGAGTGTTCTACCTGTTCTATTATTTGCCTTTACCCACGTTATCATGTCATTATGTCCACATTATTAATGACTGTTTGTCAAAAGTAGTCATTGTCAGCCTCACTGTCCCTCCAGCTCGCCTGACCACCATGGGGTCCAGAGCCTTCAGCTGCTTGGCCCCCCGCCTCTGGAACTCTATCCGAAATATTCAATCCCTGGACACTTTCAAATCCAACCTGAAAACATATCTGTTTAAACAAGCCTATCACTGCTAATGTCATTGCCTGCTGCTAACTTCTTAATGTTTTATTATTGCTGTTGTGTTGTTTTATTTATGTATTCTCTATGTACAGTGACCTTGAGTGTCTTGAAAGGTGCTGATAAATAACATTTATTATTATTATTATTATTATTATTATTATTGTTATTGTTGTGTAAATATTTGTAGTATAGTCAATCCTACAACATCATTGCAATATTGATGGTCAAAAAATATAGTGATATTTGATTTTCTGCATATCTCCCAGGCCCAGCTCTAAGAATCAACCCAGTTGCTAAAATAAGTGTTGACATTGTACGTGTCTGCAAACCACAGATATCTAACATTTGCATGTTATGTAGCAGATATGTTGAACACTGTGGTTAATGTATGGTTAGGTTTAGGCACCAAAACCCAACCGAGTTATGGTTAGGAAAAGATCATGTTTTGGTTAAAATACCCTGTTTTAGGGGCACAGTCCCGACCGTAAAAGCAGCGCTGATGGTTGTTAAAAACAACCACTTTTTGCAACACTATCACTGCTGGAAACACAGCAATAGATTGCTATAAAATAACCATATTTGATGCCTAAAAAGTTGCTGAAAAAGTGAAATTTTGACCTGAAAAGTCAGGGGACCACCAAAGTTATTACAGTTCATCCTAAAGTGATGAATTTGTTTTCCAAATCTCAGTACAATTCATCCAATAGTTGAAACAGTGTAAGAAATTACACTGAAAACCACAAATGTAAACCTCATGGTGGTAGAGGAAAAGTCAGGGATCACCAAAGTCAGTTGGATAAATCTAAGGAACTATTAATGTCTGTACAAACTCTTATACCAGTGCATCCTTTTGATGTTTCAATTTGACTGGATAAGTGAAAAAGTTGACTTGTTGTTGTGGTGTTAAAAAGTCAGAGAATAACCCAAGTCTTTATGATTTATCATTGGGGCATCATTAATATTTACCAAATTTTGATGTAACCCATCCAACAGTAGTGGAGATATTTCACTCTAAACCACAAATGCCAACCCCATGGTCGTGCTGGTAAAGTGAGGGATCACCAAAGTCAGTAGGATACATCCTCCAGGGAACATAATGTCTGTACAGAGTTTTGTGGAAATCGATCCAATATTCCAGATAAGACCGACAGATTGACAATACGATGTCTCCAGCGGGGCTAAAATCTGCAAACAGTTCTCAAAATGCTCTCTCTCACTATACTGTTTTAAAATTCAATGTTGTGTATACTTATCTGCACCAAAACACTTGTTTCTCAACCCATGGCCTGAATTTCCACCAAATGTTGATGGAATATGTTGATATTTTTTCGACATTCTGCTTTGAGACTTTGAATCTGAACCAAAAACATGACGTCTTGTGGAAGTAATTAACAGTAAGATGAAATAAAACCCACTTCACCATGCAAGTGGGAAGAAAATCAATAAAAACACTAGATTTGCACAGATTTGGAATCTTGCCTGCATTAATAGAAAACAAAATACTAGAATGAAGTCAAACTGTTGAAAACTAGGAGCTATACTGTCCTCAGTGTCAAGTAAGGAGTTCTTTCTTCCAAACTTGCTGTAAGGGACATGCAGAGTTCTCTGTTAACAATACAGAATCCTACTCTTATTACTCACCTTTTATCTTCTCAGCATGATGCGACCGATCAAATCGATCTCTGTGATAAACACTGTGAGCATGCATCTCCAGGGGGCTCAGCCACTGATTGTGTTTGCGTTTTTCCAGATGGTCACTAAACGGAACACTCATTGATCTGGGGAATGACTACCGGCGTCACATGTCTGGGGGCAGCCTGATCATTAGCAACCTGGACAAGGACCAAGACACCGGGGTGTACCAGTGCACGGCCTTCAACACGTGGGGGTCCATCCTCAGCCGCAGAGCCAGCCTGCAATTTGCATGTAAGTGATCCTACAAATGCTAACATGTCCCTGGCACCACTCTGACATACTTATGACATTCTGGCGTCTCTTTGTATCTGCTGTATATCAGTCTGACATGTGTGTAATATGGTTGTTGTGGCGCAGGCCTTCCTTTTTTTCATTCACTATTCCGATTTCTCATTTAGATTGCCTGAGAATAGATTTTCGAGAGGGGAAATGGTAATCGAATGAAATGTCAGATGCAACAAACACAGTGGGTGAGGCAGCTTCTGACTGCCTCTGAACTCCATTGATTCTCATTAGTGGTTCCAGCTCTGACAGCATCTATGCTCAGTCCGAATTGACTCATATTTTGCCAAGTGATACGCCAGCCCCTGTGATCCACACTTTAAAGGAGACAAACACAAATGATGCTTAAGAAGTGTTTCTGTCTTTGTAATCACCAGCCACTTCTTTATTCATAACATATACAGCAGATTGTGTGTGGATGAGACAGTGATGGGCTGTGTGCCGCTCTGTCAGCCGACTGCTCGAAAGACAAAGGGCCAGGTTGGAAAGTGATGCTGTGGAGTGGGGTCCTATCTTCCAGACAGGCACTGTAGAGGCACCTCTCCTCTCTTGATCAAGCCTGCTGACTATTGATCATGTCCCAAGGATAGAGAGCATTTCACTTCCTCTCAGGAGATGGACTGCCATTATCCCTATAGCCAGTAATGAATCTCACTTGCAGGGACCGGGTGAAGAGCAGAGCTGCTTGACATTTATTGTCTTGCCTAATGCACAGTGAGGGAGGTCTAGGAGATCAGCATGGCTGATACTCTGCTTTTCCATGTAATGAGGCCACTGCCCTAAGATAGAAATGTCATGCCTTCTTTGCTGCTTTGCTTGCCTTCAAAATTCAGCTGCAACCACTAGAAGCTCTCATGTTCTCCTATGGCCCACATTTCTTACAACATAAACAGCTGAAATAATGCATAGAACGAAACATGAGACTACAATCTGTGACATTAACATATACACTGTATTACTGATGAACTCATCTTTTTCATACAGCCTTGAAGAGAAATCTAGTTTCGTACAATCTGGGTCTTATGTACATAGTTTTGGCAATTGTCATCAGTTATGTTAACATTGTACTCATTGAGTTAATGCTGAGATCTGGGAATGTGGTAACATTGGCCCGCCGCAAATGCACATTAATGTTTCTCTACTGGCCTTGCCTCAAGGTCCCGCTCAGCCAAGATTTTACATTGGGATAATGTCAAGCATATAAACATATCTGTTCTCGGCTCTGGGAAAGTTTTGCAAATATAAACCTTTCATGATTAAAAAACACTTGTAAAACAAAGATTTAAGATTGACTTTGGTCGCAGTTGGAGGTGTTCTGTCAACATCTTGTGTCATGATGGTGATTCACATGGAAAAATGACTTTTTGGGCTACAGGGGAGTTCTTCATGCAGTGTCACGATTTGCCACTGGGAAAATTCGGCAGTCAGGCTAGGTTGCCGTTGCAGTATCCAGCTCACATACAGTAAACACTAAACAATATGACTGTGGTTAAGGGATGAGAATCAAAAACTGGTCACAGCACTAGTTCCATATTTTCAATCCTTTGGAATCATATAGCTCAGAGTTCATAAATTACTTTTAGTGATGACAGTCATGCATTGCAAAACCATGACATTATGGTAAAAAGGAAGAAATGGACCAAAGCGCAGCTTCAATTTAGAGAGAAAGATTCATTTTACAAGGAAAGATGACAGCAGTTGTGCTTGTAATGTCCACAAAATGATCACTACAAGTTAGGGCAGAAACAACAGCAATATGTTGAAGATCTCTCTACGCATCATGAGATTTAATTCCAGGAATGCCATGTATTTAACACTCTACGCATGAGTACCACTGCGTCTCAGTGAAGCAGCACGTCCATTACTGAGGGTATATATCTGAAAACCTGCAAAAGCCTACTTTTGTTCCACACAGAAAATTCGATAAGCAATCAGACCAATAAGCAGAATCGATAATGTCACCGGTATCAGTAAAGTCTTGCTAGTTCCCATCCCTACCGTTCTTTGTTTGATTTTTACCTGAGGCAAGATATGGCACTGCAATGAAACTTGATATTCACCTAGATTTGCTGGAAACCCAAATAGCATTTAACTTTTTCGCCAAATGGGAACAGCCATTTTTTAACAGGCTAGTTGATGATGTCACAAGAATGGTTGTTTACCAGGAGCGCTGACAACAGCCATGTACTTCACACTAGTTAGGTGTTTATACAATGTTTGAGAGATTTGATGAGATACAAAGATCCATGAACAAAGTCAAAAACCCCGCTCTTTTTTAGCCAATAAGACCAAATAAAGTGGTAAGACCTGTTCCGTTGGAGTTGGATGACCTTGAGTTTCAGTACACTGGGTGCTGCATGACTAACACTGCAGTTAACAAAAGGTTGCAAGATGCTTAAGACATATGTTACCATTATCGTGTAGTGGCTAACATGACAAGCTAAACCCAGCAGTCACGTTCACAAACCACCTTATGTTATGATTGACATCACTCCCACTCCCACATAGAAGCCGAATCAATTGTAGGCATTTTCTGCATTATGAAGCATTGGTTAATAGTGTGACTCACCATCAGAGGAACTGTCAGGGTTGAGCGACACTCTAACTTGTCTCATTTCCCTGTGTGTAATGGGTTAGATAGCCAGTGGTGCCAGTTTGGTTCTAGTTTGTGTGCCCATTCTCTTCTCTATGTACATAATAGACCATAATAGATCCTTGATGTGGAGACACCACTCAGATCTTGCCAGTTCTTCAGTACAATTTTGGAAACAAAGAGCTTCCGCCTCAATGACAGCCTATAATATTTTATTTAGTTTAGTCCTCACCCCTTTCAGAATGGCCGCTCTCCCAGTTTTGCATATCCATACAAGTAAAACCAAAGTTCAATTCTGCCGTCAAAACAGTAAGTAAGGTTGACCTCATAGGCTGTATAAAACAATAAAACAATAAACAAGCGCACCGTCACCTACTGAAACCTTGCGTTTGTCAATTTTGGTCAATGCAATCTGGGATTTTTGGAGTTCGAAGTGACCATCATTGGTTAAGAGGGTGGAGCTAACCCTAATACTAGCTGCAAGACTGGTTAGAATGATGTAACATCAACAGAAAATTTTAATATATGACTCCTTAGGGGGTCTTTTAGTACAACGAAACACTGAGAAAGACTTTTTTAGGTTAGCATTGTGTTTGAATTTTAACATAGGGATCTATGGGCATTGATTCTATTTTGCAGCCAGCCTCAAGCCATTTGAGGAAGTACAGTTTCTGGCACTTCTGCATTGGCTTCATTTTTCGTCCCGGGGGTTGCAGCTTGGCTGACCCAATATGTGACCCATCCATTGGGCTCTACTGTCGAAAAGTGGCTTCCTGTACTTTCATGCACTACTGTACTCAAAATATCTCATACACTGGCCTCAAAAACACTTCAGAGAATAAAACAGTAACCAAAGGATAAAACATTTCACAGTACTAAGTACACCAAGCCTACCTCAATAACTCCTACTGGTGTGCACATGAACAAAAGAGACAAACCATGCCCATGCCTTCACTAACTAGCTTGTTGAAAGATGACTGCACCATGCTGGTGAAAAAGTTTCATCTATTGTTTTTTTTTTTTTTTTTTTTTTTTAGCAAATCTAGTTAGATATCAAGTTTAATTCGAGTGGCCAATCTTGCCTAAGGTAAAAATAAAACAAACCTCAGCCATATTATTTAATGTTTCATCTCCACTTTAATATATCCATGCAGTTTAAAAACTAACTTCCTGGTTTAATCTCGATCTACTGCATTTACCATAGTTTTGTGAGTGTGTACAGTGTGCCAATATACATTTTGGGTGCATATGTTTACCTCCAAATTAATGGGTTGAAAGCTGCACTAATCAATTTGTTCTATTAACAATGTGTCAAATGGTTGTGTGTGGTGTGAAATGTGTCCCTCATAGTGACAATACCGCAGAAAATTACACATCAACTCAGCTCAATAGAGCCCTTTAGCGTCTTTTAGCTCACTGCTTGGCTTGGTTTTATGGCCCTCAACTGTTCTGTTTTGTTCAGTCTCAGCGCTCTAATCAGTGTCATCTCCAGCTCCAGCTGGCAGCTGTGTTTAGTAATGATAAACCCACTGTACAATACCTGCTTCAACACCAAACAACAGACAGGCACAGTTAGTCGCTGGCTGATAAACATGCTTGAACATTTTGAGAGCCACAGAGCCAGATATTTCCTTGAAGAGTAGGTGGAGACCAAAAACAGAGGTGAAAGAGAGTGACTATTGGACCTGCATTTGTTGGGTGGTAAGGAACACAACTCCAAGTGAATGATAATGATGCTACGGTTACTGCTGGATGTGTAAATAAGCAAACAGCACCTCACCATAACACCATAATAGACACCATATCAGCTTTTCAAGGTGATAATAAATCTGTGTTGTCTTAACAGCTTGCACATCTACTCATTAGTGGCCAAAAAATAAATAAATGAATGCTGCTTGAAATAGCCTGGCTTGTTTACAACCTGCCTGGTCGCCTGACTGCCCAATTCTTGCCCTTGTCAAAATTTGTTGTAGTGATGTCAACCTGTGCCCACTTATCAGCAATTGCTTTATACAGTGTTATCATAAGTGATAGAAAAAATAGACAAAACCATGAAAAAAGAAGTTGTACTAAACCTGTTTTTTTATGCTCTGGCTGCAGGCATTATGTTTTCAGGTTTTTCATCAGGCCATCTGTCCGTCCATCCGTCCATCCATCCCACACACAATTTCTAAAGAACTCCTTGAGGGAATTTTTTCAACATGACACAAACATCCAAATTTGACTCAACAGAGAACTGATTAGATTTTTTTGGTCGAAGGTCAAAGATCAAGGTCACTGTGACCTTGCAAAACATTTGGCCAAAACTCAAAAATTCATACACTAATTATAATTATATTAACTAATTATAGTTTCACACAAATATCTAATAGGATAAAATTATGAAGTGATGGCATTATATATCCAAAAGGTCAAAGGTCAGCTTCACTGTGACATCATAATGTTCTGCAAAAACATTATTCAGTGTCATAACTCAGGAATAGAAGGGGAGACATTTGGCCAGATACTGAATTGATGACTCTAATTTTGTGTGTTCACCTTGAAAGTGTGCTGATTGTATAGATCTTCTGTTCTGCCTGGGGGTAAATGTGTGTGAAGCATCCATTTTTTCACAGACATGGATGTAAACTGTGAGTGCAACTGGACTCGTGGTCAGAGGCATACAACAGCAAATGTTTATTCTAGTTTATTGTTTTAAATAGCAAAGTTACATTGAGATAGCTGCATTTTGTTGCAGTAATCGTAAATTTGCCCAAGTACACTGTTGGACACAATATATAATGAAGAATGTCTATACAGCAGCGCCATTGCCCAGACCAATCATCTTTGAGCTGTAATGGTTGCTCCCTGTAATCTCTGGGCCAGCCATTCTTTTATGGCGGAGACTGATTCCGCTTACAATGGAATCACTGCAGCTACAGTGAGTTTGGCCTCTAGCTCTCAGAGTTACAGTGTGTGGTCAGTTCACTCCAGTGAAGCCCATTATTCTTCTGCTCAGAGGCCAAAGAAGACAGAAGTGTATCCCCTCCAGCACTGAGCCCAGCTCCCATCTCTTCCCTCTTCTGTGCTGTTTTGCATGATCTTGGTGAAGCAGTCATCCTATCCTCATCCACTATGTAATTATTAGTTTCTCTTTGATTCACCTTATGCTGTCTCCAAAAGCGTTGCTGTTATAATTATCACCTGCTATTATGGCAGCGGTGTTTCAGTCACCTGTGTATGTGAATGTTGCTTCAGAATCGTAAATGTCTTCAGGAGATGGACTCTGTATTTGCTTAGGCAGCCTGGTGAGATCAGAAGGACATTGCCTCTGTCTGTATTTCAAGTCAGCCATCTCCTCCTGTGGCCTCCTTGGTGTCCTGCCGTGACTTGGCTCTGTTTGATTCCACTGCGGTCATCAGAGAGCTGCTCATTAATCTTACCAACACTCTGTCCCACTTCTCTCCATAATCTTCCTTCTCCTAATTTCCCTTATCGGTCACACTGACTTTCTTTTGTTTGTGTTTGGAAGGCTTACTCTAGGCTGTTAGCCAGAGGGTGCAGACAGAGTACAGAGCGGACTGCGGCAGCTTCCCTCCATCAGTCATGAAGCCAGGGGTGGTTTATCATCCCAGGTTTAGGTTTTGTCTGCCAGCAAGTGCTCATTCATTTGCAAGGGATAGATTGTGCTGAGAGTATTGATGGGGAAGCTAATGCTTTTAAGTGCAAGATTACACCACATTTAATAATGATGTTACTTATTGCTGCTGGCACTGCAAACTGTCATTTGTCATGCACACTCCCCAGTGTTTGCTCAGTCCACGCGCAACGTTTCCTTCCCCTCCTGCTCATTTCATCCCATTTCAGCCTAATCTCTTCCCTGTGCTAGAGTGGAGTGTTGCAGGGTAAACATCACCAAGTCAGGTCCATCTATTTCATCAGCACCCCAGATGCCTTTGAAAGTGTTGGAGGCTGTCAGGAGGTGTCCCAGGGCAATCAATGATGCCCTATTAAAGTCCCAGTGCTCAAAATGTAGCATCAAAAACATGCCTCAGTGAATCAGAGAAGGGAGGCAGGAAAAATGTATGTCTTCTATTTTCAAAACTACCGCTTTTAAAGAAAACTTTCGAAAATATAGCCTATATAAAAAAAAACGCTTTTGGCTGACTGATATTCAGCTCAATGCTTTTGATGATTTTCCTTTTTTCAGCTGCAGTCTAATTCAATTTTATTTGACTCATCAGATCTTGATAACTTCAAAACTCAAACGGTGAGGAGTGCTGTCAACGTCCGTGAGGGCCAAGGAGTGGTTCTGTTATGTGGACCACCTGCACATTCTGGAGGTAAGTTTGCTCTGTCTGGATATTCTGCTTTTGTGCTTCTCATTTAAATATGACTCATAACAGGTATAATTCCCTCCACTCGTTTCACATGGCAACCTTTGATAAAGGATTATTCCTATCTTATTCTGTTTTTATACTCATTTATGTATACACATGCTCTTAATAAT
>JAPZEB010000012.1:32825656-32841420 GCA_029783705.1 Chaetodon striatus | reverse complement strand
CCTCTTTCATTGTCAAAAATAAATCCCATCCACACAAGCACTGCTTTAAAAAATCTCTGTCCAAATGACAAAATAAAAACACAACTGAAGTGCAGAAGAGCATGAACCAACAGGCAGCATTATAACCACAATCCTAAAGCCAAGGCTAGGGGCAAAGCCAAGGCTAGGGGCAAGTAGTGAACCACATTCTGATGCCTCTGTTCTGTTATATAGTGGAAGAGTAACTGTACATTTATGTGTAAACGTGAAATGTCATGTTTGCAAGGTTAGAGCTCGCACTATTCTGGCTACACTTTGTCAACTCATACAGTGACAGCAGCGTTGTTAAGCTGCTTTCACTGTCTACAAGTCAATGCTGAAAATTGAGTTTCTGAAAATCTTCACCCTGAACATAGTTTTACAAAAGGTTTGTTTTCAGTGACATAAAATACATTTTGTGTGTGGACAAAAGGCCAAATAAATTTTGAAAAAGCTACATTTTCAAGTAAATCTGTTTATGTGTGGCCCTAGAGGGATAGTTTGATATTTGAAATAATCAATGTATTACCGATACCTCTCTAATGTCTGTCTGTTAAATATGAAGCTGCAGTCAGCAGCCAGTTAGCTTAGCACAATCACTGATGCCCCCCCACAGATTTATTATGGGGGTGGCCAGATGAGGCAAATGAAAATCTTGGGGTGGTACACCAAAGCCAAAAGCAATAACCAAATTTCAAGAATTATGATGTTGTAAGTTTATAGGCCAGCTGAAAACTGTGTTAATATGATAGTTAACAATCACATACCGATTATCTGATAAATAACCTGGTGGTGTGTATGGACTAATACTGGTACAGTTAAAAGTCTGACTTCCATACATGTTAAATGATTTATTGCTCTCCAAATCGTCGGCTGATTGTCCTGTTCCTTAAAAAAGACAAATATACAGCTTTAATTTGTACTTTGATTGTAAAGAACAAAACATGTACTGGGAACAAGCCTTCTTAAGGGAGACTTATGGGTACCCATAGAACACATTTTCATTCAGATATCTTGAGGTGAGAGTTCAAGAGACACATTTGAAAATGACAGTGCCAGTTGTTCCCTTGAAAGCCCCGTTCCCAACAAGCTATGCAGACATGTTTGGTACCGATGGATGCGTTTGGTTGTCTAGTTTCACAAGATACCACTACCTTCTCACTAGCTTAAAAATGACTGTGCCACAGCCTTAAATCACTAATTTTGGCCGCTCCAATTATTTTCACCTTGGGAGGACCAGTTGGGGGACCAGAAGTATCACTGGAGTGACCATTGCTCCCCTCGCTCCTCCCTCTTGGAGACGCCACTGAGCATAAGGACTGTAAACAGGGGGAAACATCTCTAAACTTCACTTATTAAGATGTTTTATCTCTTTTGTTTAAAAACAGAAGTACAAAAACAACAAGTTCAGTGCTGGACATCTACTACTGATGTTTTGGTTGGTAGTCGTAACTTCCTCATAACCCCCGTAAAACTAGAACTTCTTGTTTTTAAGCTTCAGTGTTTATATGGGCCGAACAAAAGAGATGCTAACAGGCAGACTTTGTTACCTTTGGACTGACCCAGGCTAGCTATTTCCCCTTGAATACAGTCTTTATTCAAAGCTTAGCCTACCAGCTGCTGGCCGTAGCTTTATATTTATTCACCTTCGCGCATTCAAAAAAGATGCTGTAAATGTTCACATGAGAAGCTAAAAATGTATTCTTTAAATGAGAGGCCACAATTAAGAGATAAAGACGCAGACTGCTCAGCCCCACCTCTTGGAGGATATGGACAATGGCTACTGCCTAGCTCGTCTCCCTCTTGATACAGTAGCTTGCACATTGGAACAACCAGTTTTCTTCACAAGAACAGTTTGTAGCACAGTGCATTGTACAGCTGGTCTATGGGATAATGGGTCAGAGTACTCTGTGTGAAATACAGTTTGACAGCTTTCCTCTGACATAGGCTTATATGCGGTTGGCTGCTGTAACCGTAGCACTATTGTGTTTTTTTTTTTTTTTTCACATTTTGAGAAGTGAATGAAAGTAAAGCAGTGTGAGCCTGCTGTCCCTTTCTTCCTTTCTCGCCCTGTTGCTCCCGCTCTGGCTCTCCTTCTTTCTCTCTCTTCTTGTGCTGCTTTTCTCCCACTCTCTTGAATTTTGAAAGCTTCAATTTGCTTCATAACCTTGAAGTGAACTTTATCTGACACCTACTAAGGCATCCCTTCTGGTTTTCATTACAGTTTGGCGACTTCAAATTCTGCAGAAGCTTTTTCCTACACCCCAACATCCATTATGACATCACCCAGATATGATAAATACAATATTGTCACAAGCAATTGTCACTTTTTGCTCCATCATGCTGAAGACATTTGTTTACTTGACAGGCTTTTTAGCGCATAAGTCACTTTATGTGTTGCATAAAAGCCCTCGTGTTGTATTTCCACTCCTCAGTTGACTTACAATTGCTTACAATTCTATCACTGCTCATTACAGCCACACAGTTCAGATGGAGGTTATGCTGACGCTGAACTTTGTAGCTCCTGCTTGCCTAATCAAAAGGAGATTTGTATCCGCATGGCTGCTCTCAGCTCGGACGCTCGATCCCATACGAAGCCGTGAGGCTGGCTCCCCCGGGGGGCATTGGATATGATTGACAGTCATTGCGTACACCTTTTGACTCTGAGCCCCTCACCTCAGAAGTGGTAGATTACACCGAGCACCTCCTCGCTCTTGCAAATCTGTGCAGTGTGTGCTTATCACAATGACACGGTAATTCATCATGGCAGGTCTCTCTTTTCTCATGGTAGACCTGCAGCTTGTGAGGGGGCATCACAACATGTTCTTACTTCCCTACTTCAATCCATCCATCCATCCATCCATTTGTTTGGGCCTCCCATGAACCAACCAAGTCACTCAGGGAATGGAGGCCATGTGTCAGGGGAGGGCCACTGACGCGCTGTAATCCATTTTGTTTCGCTCCCTTTCCTTGGGTCTCTCATTTCTTCTGCACTGATAGCTATTACATTTGCCATGTCTTGGTATCTCTTCCCAAGGAAGCTGAGATAAGGAAGGGAAATGGCATGATATGCTAACGTTTTTAGGCCACAGCGGGGTATCTTCTTTTGGTTCAGTCGTCCCAGCTATAGAGGTGGATGTATCTAATACTGTATGTGTGGAGTCAGTCGTGCTTTGAATGAGTGATGACAGCGGGGCGACGCTTCAACTTTAATTGTTTTTCTCTCCCTTCCAGAGCTGACATTTGCATGGATCTTCAATGAATACCCGTACTTTGTCCAGCAAGACAGTCGTCGATTTATCTCACAGGAGACCGGCAGTCTGTACATCGCAAAAGTGGAGCCCTCAGATGTTGGCAACTACACCTGTGTGGTTAACAACACTGTCACAAGGGAGAAAGTGCTCAGCTCTCCCACACCACTGGTCCTCAGAAGCGATGGTAAATGCCTTAAGTATACACATCCATTTTGTGTTAGGTTATATTATTTTGTCATTTTGCTAGGAATATTTCACTCATTATGTTTTCATATATTAAAAAACAGGCCTACATTTGTGTTCAATCAAAAAATATGATTGTACCTAAATGCCTTGACACACCAAGCTGACAGCTCGTCGCTGGTCAACGTCACTAAGTGTTTATCGCCCTAGTTTAGGCCGTGTCCTGCAGGTTGGTACTAGTCAACCTATGTCGTCCCTTGTTGGCTTCTTTTTTTTTGCCAATTCTCAATGTTAAATGGGTGTAGTAGATGCCAGAGCCCACTAGTAAATGAAATCATGATGTGAGGCGATGCAGCAGTCGGCCTTGGTCACCATTAGTTCTGTGATGTCTGTTTTTGTGTCTGTGCCTTAATATTCTTTAGGAATATTTACCTATTTAGGCACCATTTTTTGAAATATTACATCAATGGTTTACTCTGCATTATTTAATAATATTTTAACATGACTATAACATTTTAAAAAGCTCCTCAAATCAGAGCAATCACAGTTTGTTTGTTTGTTTTTTTGCTGTTCACTTCCTATGTGAATGTTGCCTTTCTCTTGAAAAAGACTGTATGCATCTAATGAGCACAAACTGTACATTCCCCATAGAAATGGAATTAGTATTTTGAAAAGAATGATGCATGAAACAAGTGTAAATTGACCCACAATTATGTAACGTCAACAAGAAATGCAGGAGGCTACTTTGCGCATCACATTTAGACATGAAAGTCTGCTGACAGAGAAGCGATATTTAATGAGCTGGTATGACGATGTATTGTTTTGGACACAGAAACAGGCGACACAACAGTTGGCCTTAGTCACCACTAGTTCTTTGATGTCAGTTTGTGTGTCTGGGCCTTAATGTTGGCATTAGTGATTTATTTGGTTTTATTTAATAATATTCTAATATGACTCTAACAATTAACAAATGTGTTACATTGATTGATAACAGCTACACGGAGTAGTTAGCCAGTTACAGATCTAATGAAAAACTATTTGCAAGCTACTCCTGTCAGTGATTTTATATTGAACTGGTGACACCTAATGACACTGTTAACAGCTCTGTGCTTAAGCAGCTTGAGCTAACTTTAATGTTAGCTTAACATGCTGACAGGAGTCAGTGTTTCAAAGCTTTGGATTTTCGAAATCTCAACTCGCCTAATAGCATTTCATTTCATTTACCATATTTCAACCAAATAGTAGGACCTGCTTCACACACACACTCATTAAAATTCTGTTGGAAAAAGTAGTTGAAAAACAACAACTTTTCAACCGAGTACAGACCAATTTGAACCTAGAAGTCTTTTGATCTGCAAATCACCAAATCCTTTCTGCTGTGTTTTTCTTTTCTTACACTGTGGTCAGCACTGTGATGTATTTTTGGTACTACTTTGATACCCTTTACAGAGGGTTTTTTAGTTGTCATTAATGGGTTGATATAAACACTTAGAAAAGTTTTACAGCTATAAACCATTCATAAGAACAACTTTGATTTTACCAGGTTGGCTGGTGTTTATCCTCCTCTAGCGTGATATTTTCTGGACCCAAAACTGTTTACTAATGACATATTAACAGCCCTGACAATGTCACAATGGCTGGAATGGTTTTCATCTTGTGAGTCTGTGTGTGTGTCATCATGACAAAATGTGGTCCAAGTGACACCAATTGTAGCAGGATCTACCACAGAGGCCATACTGAGTATTATGCCAGGTGTTTATATGTCTGTCTGTCTGACAGATTGCATTGACGACAGATTTTGTCAATGCGATAGCATCACATCCACACAAGACGTAGTGACGAAACTTCATGGGTGTGAAGCTGAGATCAAAAAGGCAGAGTTTGAAGATGGTTGTGGTCTGAGCAAGATTGTTGAACATTGGGGGTAGGAAGTAAGGGGGGGGGCTATATTGCAGCTGGAGTGATCCCATCACAAGATGGTCTCCATATTGAACAAATACTGATTTGATGGCTTATTAGAAAATGAGAACTCCATAAACGATTTTACAGTAACAGTGGATTGGCAACGATTTTAACTGCTTTATTATAGAATACACTGGCCAAATTGAATTTTCACAACCGGGCAATCCAAACATTGTTTTTATTATTGGCTTATAACTAATCAATGAAGCATCCATAAATAATTTGTCGGCTATTACTGAAGCCATTGATTTCGATTGGTGCCTTATTAGAATGTACAGTGTTTTCCTATGGTCCTTTAGATGTGTGCATCTCTTTTGGTCATTATTCCAATCAGACTGTTGGTTTGAAGCACAAAATGCAAAACTGTCAAATCTTTCCTAAACTGAGTTATTGAATTTGAATTAGTGTTGAGGTTTCTATACAGGAAAATGTCACAGATCATTACTAACTAAACACTGAGATGATCAGGGACTGTGGGTTGAAGGAGATGCAGTTCCATATTCTGCATGTTTGTCACACTGGGTGTGAGACGCTAACACTTATCACAGCTTTTTAAAGTCTGTAGTGACCTTTAATCTGAAAACATGCACAGGACCCCAAATCAGCTTCTGCTGCCAGACTGTGGGGTTGTACTTGGTAATGGTAAAGGGCATACTACTATCTCTGCAAAGGAGTCTTTGACCCGTTCCAGTGATGTGAATATAAATAAAGTCATAAATGAAGTCACATTGCCACAGGTGATAAATCTCTACTAAGCAAGTCTTTTCCCTGATGTGTTCTCTGAATCTTTTATAAGCCACCTCTGATTTTGTCTCGTCTTTACCAGCCCTTCACTGGTCACTTTTGCTCTGTATGCATAAAGACTTTCGTGTTAGCTGTCCCACTGTGTTACTGCTCTCTCTTTGATCCAACACATGTATAATGTGTGCTGTTAATCATTGATGTAAAAAGCTTGTCGTCTATTGTCTCCCTTTTGTAGGAGTAATGGGTGAATATGAACCCAAAATAGAAGTTCATTTCCCTGATTCAGTTCCAGCCGCAAAGGAATCGGTGGTGAAACTGGAATGCTTCGCTCTGGGAAAGTAAGTCAGCCTCATTGTGTGTGTGTGTGTGTGTGTGTGTGTGTGTCTGTGACATAAGCTGTAGGCTCATTCGTGCATGAATTAGTGCTACTCAAGATGATTTAAGGATGCACAAGCGTAACATTACTCATTCTCAGATTCATCAATCCATAGGAGAGCAAGGGCCGCAGCATGAAAAGACAAGGGAGCAGAAATCAAAGTTCTTTTAAGAGCTTCTGAAATCAGAGCAATCGCAGTTTGATTTGTAGGGAGCAATAACTCACAAGGCTTTCGCTTCAACTACTTTTCTTCCGTGCTTAATCACACTTTGATCAGCACGACTGACAGTTGCCATCATGGGAACTTTTTTTGTTCGTCTTTTGCAGCCCCGTCCCAGATATAAGCTGGAGGAGAACCAGCGGCATCCCTTTCCCCAGCAAAGTGAAAATGAAGAATTCAAACGCCGTCCTTGAAATCCCTAATTTCCAGCAAGAGGACGCAGGGACATATGAATGTATGGCAGAGAATCGGCGAGGCAAAAATGCTGCACGGGGTCGTATTTCATTCCATGGTTAGTGAACCATTTCACATTGAAGCAGGGAAACGTGGGAATGAATATGTGAATTTTACAGGAAACACGCATGTGACCGGCAGCTTTAATCTCATTTGTTTGACAGAAAACCTATTTGTCTACAACGTGTGTGGCATAATGTTACCATGAAATTACAGTGCAGGCTATGGATCCAGGATTGAAAAGCAAAAAGTTAATATTATTGTAGAGGCTCCAGATTTCCAGTCATCGTTCAAATCTGTTTACTAGCCTGTACTCCTCATTATGCTGATAATCCACTTTAAACTTTGATGATTTAATGCAAGGCTGCTTTAATGGCTTTATGATTTCTGATACCACTCTTTACTAATCCACTGCCTCTATAATTAAAACACATGTTTGAAAAAGGTAATCCTCTCATTTATTCCAAGCTAAACCTCACTGGCTCCAGACAATGACGGACACAGCTCTGTCCATCGAGGAAAACCTCTTGTGGGAGTGTAAGGCCAATGGAAAGCCTAAACCGTCTTACAGCTGGCTGAAGAATGGGGAGCAAGTGATGGCTGAGGTATGGGAATACTTTGTTAGACTTTTTACTGTCACACATTGACAAATTGAAGGAAAAAACCTGAACAAATGTGTGGTGTAACATAATGAATGTTTCCATACAATCCACCTGGACAGTCTGATAGATTTGCCCATTAGTTACTCTGAATCAAAAATTTACAGAAGCTGTTTTAAAGATTAATTGCGAACATATATTCTGGATAAATGCATGTTCTGTACCAGAACTGGCTTTTCATGGCTAGAATCAACCTCTCATCCTTTTTCCACTTGTTAGGTAGAACTGCTGTTCTTGAAATTCAAGGGGTACTCCAGGGATTTTGCACTGTGCTTTCATTATGTTGCAGACAGATTTAGAAACTAGGCAGAGGTATGCTGACTTGTAGGGCCCATTTACACCTCACATCAGCATGCTACCTATATTATGTGGATAATGACATCTGCTCAACGGCCCTTTACATTTACTCTTTGCTAAATAAGAGTTCACTTTTTCTCCATTCTGCCCGCATTGTGATCTGTTATCTATATGAGTTCTCTTTTTTACATCACTTCTTGTATGGGAAGACTTGCTAGCAGGCCCCCAGGAAGTACCAAACTTTGAAGCCAATTTGAAATTGTGGCCAAACTGTGTAACTACAACTTCTGGGGCCATCGCATGATGACTCACAGAGTTTTCCCTATTGACTTAGATTGGGAAAGAGACATCTGTAAATCAGTGGTTGCATGTTTTTTAGTGTCACAACCCCTCCAAAATGACTCCTTCACCATAACATTTCTGAAGTCTACAAGAGCTGCAAGATTAAATCATTTTATCCCAATTCATTATTGGAGGCTAAACTGGAAGTAGTCAAGTCAGCTGCCGTGCATTGCTTCATGTGCTCAATGATGCAGAAGATCCGGGTAACTTTAAACCTGGGAGGTCGAACTTCTGTGGCTTTATCTGCCGCTGAGCAACTTTAAAAGGAATAAACTACACTCTGCCTCCATTGCTGTATCCAGTTCTCTTCATACATCCATTTTTGCTAGCTACTTGCAGCTTTTGCTTGGCGTGTTTACGCTAACAGGAAGAGGTGGAGTTTGGAGACCCGTTAACGTCTTAGGTGGATTTTTCACTTTAGAAAGGTCATGCTGTGAGGATCTCATTACATTCAGATCACAGTGCATTATGAGTGCATTTACACCATCCCACCTTGAGTTTGTAACTTCTTTTTCCAGATAAGATGTCCAGTTACAGATCCTAAGTTATGGCATGGTGTGAATGGGGTGCTCAGACAGAATGCAAGATGAATTTATACAGTCAATAAAGAGGCACGGTTAGGGGCAAATTCACTGGGGGCAGCACAGACTGATGCAAAGAAGCATCTGGCCAAGTAGAAAATGTTTTAACTAAAGCAAAAACTTTGCATGATTGCTGGGCCTATGGACCATACAAAGACAAGAGTGAAAAGAGAAACAAGAGGGAAATGACTAAGACCACACAGGTTTCTGGTGAGTTTTGAGTTCAGTCAGACATTCAGCTGAATAGAAACACACAGATACACTCCCACACACGGTTGGTCAGTACATTGCTAGCTACCTTCCAGCTAAGTACAGTACAGTTGTTTTAGGCAAGTAAATACAAATAGACCAGCGGTCAAATTTGGGCAAATGATGCAAGGTGAAAATTAGCTTTCTGTTTCAACCTTGAAACTAAAAAATAATAATAATAATAAAAAAAAACAAAAAAAAACAATAGTCTTCCTTCAGACCTGATTAAAAGATTCTGTGACTTTATTCAGCTAACGGTGCTAACGGTGCAAACAGCGCAAACAACAGTGCTAATAAAGCTGATGGTGTTAACCGGGAACGAACTGGAGGGTCGGCGCTATGCTTCAACAGCAACACTGTCCTGATATCAATGGTAACTGCTGTATGAGCAGGGCACAGAGTGGCTGGGATTAGCTAGCAGGTGCAGGGAATAACATATACTAACATGCAGACATGTTTGGACTGCCTGAGATTACAGCACACACAGGGGTAGCATGACTTCATTCTCTGCCCAGGATGTCATTACTCCACTTTATCTTTAAATAGCAAATACATGTTTGCTGCTATATTAATGTTCTGAATATTGTAAAGACCCCCTAAAATCTGTGGAGTGCCCCTTTAAATCAGCAAATGGAGCAAAAGAGTGCACAACTGTACAAGTAATAATCTGTGGAGACATGCTACAAAGTTAGATTTGGTTCAATGTAAAGGTTAGCTGTGTTTATGTGGTAAGGTGACTTTGTACTTCACTAACGAACTATTTGAGTTAGCTCCAGCTTTCTATATGTGTCTATAATTAAGATAGCACTGTGAGAAGCCACTCCCCCTGCAGATTAGCTCATTGGGTTAAAAATCACTCCAAGTCATCATCCAAGCTGTTATCCCAGTTTTTCCAACTGAACAGCCACAGAAAATAAATGACTTTTTAATATGCTGCTGGTGTTGTTGTCAACATTGCTTCTTCCCTGTATATCTAAGATGCAGGTTAGCAGTTTTCACCACTGCCTCCTCATCTGTTCACCCATTCCAAGCTGAACATACATATTATGCCACAAGGCTCTTTAAGCTTATTTTTCCCCCTCTTTCTCCTCTCCTGCTGTCCTCCCTTCATGGTGCACCAGTAATTGCTGCTGTGCTTTTGGACATAATAGGCTGGCCTTGCAATGGATATGCAGAACTGTTTCTCTTTCCTCCTCAGGGCCGGGTACAAATCGAAAACGGGGCCCTCTCTATAGCGGCGTTAAACCTGTCAGATTCCGGGATGTATCAGTGTGTGGCTGAAAACAAACATGGCATTATTTATTCCGGTGCCCAACTAATGGTGTTAGGTAAGATTGCATCCCTCCCTCTGCTTTTATCCTGCTTATCTGTCTGTGCGTTTGATCATCTCCTAAGATAAAAACCAGCAGCCTGCTTTAGCTCTCCTCAGCAATCAGTCTGCAGACTCATTTGATGTCACTATGGGCTCTGCCAGCAAAAATATGAATCTGATGTAGTGTCTCATTTTACTTTTGGTCGTTTCATCATATTGATTTGGATACTACAAACGCATTGCTTTGTGGCATTGTGCATGCTTTCTCATGTAGATGGGGTATTGATTTATTTGCAATGCTTTGATGACTTCCATCTGACAGGCTCGATGAGAAATCCAATTCTGTCTTGATGCATGTGATGACACTTGGGGGTCTAAATGATGGCTGACAAAATGTGATGATGAGTGTTGGACAAGAGCTGAAAACCACGTAGGTTAGAAGCTTGGTGTGTGTGTGTGTGTGTGGTTGAAGGGTCGGGTAGCAGGTGGGTCCATAGCCTTGAGCCTATTAGGCATTGTTGCTGAGTCCATGCTGAGATTTTTGAGTTCCTCTTACTGAAAGCTGGAGGAGAGTCGATCTCAATACGGCATGGCTGATCTGCAAAGGTACAGCTTGACTATATTCTTTAATCTCACGCATTTCTCTGCTCTTCAACACACAGCTTCAGCTCCCAGTTTCTCCAAAAGTCCATTAAGGGCCTTGCTAAAAGCTCGCTCAGGCAGCGAAGTCACTCTTGAATGCAAGCCTCAGGCCTCGCCCCCAGCAATTAGCCTGTGGAAGAAAGGGAATGAGATCCTGCAGAGAACCGAAAGGTAGGATAAAAGTCCAAGTGCATATTCCTAGCAGCTTTTATTCACAGTCACTGCAAGCCGACTTGTTTGAATAGTGTATTTGGGATTTGTGCGGATGCATAGAGGGAAAGGCTAATGAGGAGAATGAGAGCAGGGCACCCACCAGGAAAATTGCACATGGCTAATATACTGCATGCACCCTCATGTGCGAATAGCTTGGTATAAGGGATGAAGATGCCAGCTGGCCATATCAACACTGTATGCATGAAATGTTTAAGAACATAAAAGATGAGCAAATTGAGCTGCTGCTGAAGTTAAAGTCAATCTGCTCTTAGACGGGGGAAGTAAAACTGAAGCTGTTGCACCTGTAATTATCCAAAGTGCTTACTTAATCATGACATACAAATACAGTTTGATTCATGCAATCACCGAAGCTGCAAGACAAAAGCCTCACTGCAGATTTTACAGCGGAGACATCCCACTAGACTGGAGACTCCACATACAGATGTAACGCAGACAACGAGCAACTTTGGGCACCACTTTAAGCAGCATGAAGTGGTTCTTAATTTTGTTTGTTGTCCTCCTCTGTTTGATATCTCATTGAATACACCAGTAGCTGGATTTGAGCTACAGAGAATATTTAACACAATACTAAAGACCCAATTAAATCAAGGAGAAATCCAAAAGAAAATCAGAGGCAAGAAATGACACATTTGAGCAATCCATCCGCAGACTTTTCATCATCGGGGAAAGAAGAAAAGCGGTGACTAAACCCTGGTGCAAGTCAGCGCACGCATGTCAAGAATTAGTAGCACACACACACACATAGAGGCAGGACGACTGAAAAAGAACAACTGAAACACAGCGCACTGAAGTAATGCCTAACTTTGTACTGTTTGAATCACTCCCATGCTGCTTATTCAAAAGGATGTCTGGAAGTGAACAATACGAGCAAAGCATCTTGTCAAAACAGCACTGAGGCTCCTTAGTTGGCTCCAGATGGGAAGCTGCATCTATAGCTGCAGAAAATTGGTAAAATTCCCAAGCTGACTGACATTTAGCACACTGTATGTGAAGCCCACATAGTCTTTCAAGGTGCACAACGCCGGATTTAAGCAGACACTGGATGGAAAGTGCTTTCTCATGTTTGCAGTCATGCTGCAGATTGGAGCAGTGTTTAGAAACATGAACTGTGTGCACATTTTGTGGCTAAATACTAATCTGTTCAAGTTGGTTTCACCCAAATTATGAAAAAACATGTTTTCACAATGCATATTTTCTGGTTTCTAGGCATGCAGATGGTTTGAGTTAAATGTACCCAGGTTTTAACCATCTCTGTATCTGTCTCTGTTATCCTGAACAATCTAAAGAACACAGTGTCCAATATTTTTACCAGAACTATCCTTTGGTAGAAAGTAGCTGCAATAACAACAGTGAAGTCTGTGATTTATCCAGACATTGTTTCTGGAAAGACACATTGCTGTTGATTTTTTTTTCCTCTACCAGTATGTATTTTTTCAATTCTTTGAGCTCCACAAACACAATTCTCTCCACCTTCATTGCACTGGGGACAGAGGCAGAACTCTCAAAAGCAAATATCTTTGTCCAAAACTTTGGCAAATAAAATAACAAATAGATCCACAAAATGTAAGTGTAAAAAAAATGGTTGTTTTTGTGTGTATGTGTAACTTAAAACAAGACTATAACATTTCTGAAAGAAAAAAAAAACAAGTTTTTCCTCTCACTAAGTATGCTGTAGCCATACTTGGTCTGGTATAACCAGTAGTAGGCTATATGGTGGCGAACTTTAGCAAACTTTAGATAGATGCTGCAGTATAGTGGACATCACTGAGTCAGTTCAATGACTCAAGCATTTGATATGCCAGAATCTGAGAGGTGGCATCTTGTGAAACTATGTTGGCATAGCTTGCAGTGAAAGGGGCACTCTAAATTTAGGCTAAATTTAGTGAGGGAACAACTGGCATGGTAATTTTTTAGAGGAGTGCCTCGGACTCTCAGTTCAAGATATCTGAATGACAATGGGTTCTATGGGTACCCAAGAGTCTCCCCTAAACTTGAAAATGCTTGTTCCCAGTAAATGTTTTAGTCCTTACAAGCAATGTGCTTAAACTTAACCCTGTGTCTTTTTAAGAAAAAGGATAACCAGCCTATTTAAAGAACAATAAGCCACCTACCACATGTAACACATTAAAACAGGACTGTTGTGGAACTCAAAGTGTTAACTGTACTGGTATTAGTCTAAGCACATCAGGTAAGACCAAAGTATATCAGTTTGCGATTGCCCATACTTTCATCATTTTGAACTCTATATAATTCAACGGTAAATGATGACAATACAATGCATGGTATATGATAAGTCAATCCAGCTTCATTGAACAGATATGTTTTCTTCCTTAAGCTTTTTGATGAACAGTCTAGAGCACACTGCTGATTATAATAAGCATTGCCGTGGACTATTTTTCAAGGCAATATTGTGCTTTTATACTGTAGCAACTGTATGTGTTCTATCATCTCTTTAGCTCACAGAGATATATTGGGTTCCCAGCATGATACTTTCCTCCCTGACCTTAGCAACATAAAACCTGCAAAGCACATTTTATTTATTCATTGAGTTATTCAGTGTTGCTGTTTGTAAAAGATTTGTTCATTTAGTAATGTGTCCCAGAGTTTAGCCTCCTGCTGAGTCATGGTGATGGGTCAGCCCGCCTGCTGTTAACCTACCTCAAAGAATTTCATTTTTCTGGGCTTTAGTGGGGAGCTTTAAAGTTCCAAGAGGGTCAAAGTGCTTGTAAGGCTTTTCCATTTTGTCAAGAATACAGTTTGGTAGAAACGCTATATAGTAGGTTTACTACAGTAGGACTAAAATAAAACTGTCACATATGAAGATAGTGAATATCAGCACACCATAATGTAAATGTAGTACAAAGCTCAGCGCTTCAGTCTAACTGTACACTCTCCACCTTAGTCAGTACAGTAAAAAGCTGTTCTGCTTCCCTCAGGATTACCTTGCTTCCAAATGGGACGTTAAAGATTGCCAATGTAACCAGACGAGATGCAGCCAGCTACACATGCGTCGCCAAGAATCAGTTTGGGACAGCAAGCACAACTGGAAGGCTGCTCATCACTGGTGAGTCCTGCTCTTCCCCATCATCAACTCACCATTAACTGACCCTTTGCTACACCTTGCCCCCCTTTTGTCAGTGTTGTTTTGGTGTGCTTATGGTATGCCTTCCATTCAAGTAAGTTTACACTCATAACGATGGCAGATTTACCTCTGAAGATTCAGGGAAACTTTTGAGATAATAGGTTCTCGATTTCATACAGACAACAAAAGCAACTTCTCATGTCTAACTGGCAACCACTGACAGCTCAAATGACAACTCTCATCAGTAGATTCTATTAGCTGTAGCTAGCCTGCTCACTATCATAGAATCTGTGAGCTGGTTGAAAACTTCTTCTCTGGCTGACTTTTTAATGTTTCTGGCTGACTGTTAGGAAAATAAGAAACTTGCACGAGATGTGCTTTTAGGCTTAGAGTTAGGTGAGAGGATCGGAACCCCTCTCACATGTGTGTTTAATATGAAACTGCTGTCTGCAGCTGGCTAACTTTTGTTAGCACAAAGACTGGAAATGTGAAAACAGCTAGCCTGGCTCTGTCCAACACTAACATAATCTATGTTACCAGCATCCTTGGAGCACACGCATTAACACATGATATCTCTTTGTTAATCTGATAGCTGTTTCCCAGAGGCATTATGTGTTCAACTATTTCTATGGCTGGTCATTGACTTCTTAGAGTCCCTGCTGGTTGCTGGGAACACCCCAGTTGCCAGAAGAAATGAGAGATGTGTTACATTTATACGTTTAATATGTATCATCAACACCTCTAAAGTGACATAAATAGGCTAAATTTATCATCGGAAGGTGGAAGGGATAGTGGATGGCGTGAACCTTGGGCAAGACTCTGCCAAGCTTCAGGTCACTGTGGACCTCTTTTTGAGACCAACAAACAAAGAAACTTGTTTTATAGTAAGTCATCGCTGTACTTCCACCAAACATGGGTGTTTTTAGTGACGCTTCGCTGCGTTTCCAGCAGGGATAGTGTCACAAAAAGCTGTTGTTTTTTACCAACACATAACTGTGGCACCAAAAACAGGTATTATAAACCAAAACATGATCTTGTCCTAGTCATAACCAAATGATTTTTGCACTTAAACCTAACCAAATATTAACCAGTGTTGTCTAAACGTAGAAAAAAAAGTTAAGTTTTAGGTTACCTCCTACATAATAATGTACAAGTGTAATGTGTCTGTGGTTTAGTTTGCCAGGAAATGGCTCCGAACTAAGAAATAATCTGACGCATGATCCCCTGTGAAAAGCAGATCTGTTCTTATTGTTGGAGTCAGGCTAACTATTTCTCCTGTTTTTAACCTAAAGCTGCTGTTGGTAACTTTAATTTTCCCAAAATTTTCCCATAAGTATGAATTTGATGACTACATAAATTATATCATATTAATTAG
>JAPZEB010000012.1:32806552-32816638 GCA_029783705.1 Chaetodon striatus | reverse complement strand
GACAGTTTTAGAAAACTGGAGTTATTCTGAAGAAGACTAAGTTATTTTTTTCCAAGAAACAGGAGCAAAATTTGACTAGAATTCTGAGGAAGTACCGGGGTCCTCGTTCCCAACATTGAATCCTAATAGACAACCATACAGTGGCATCAGATATAAATGCTGCATCAACCATTTGCTGATATGACACATTAAATGTGATGCTCCACTTACTATAGGATACCATAAGGATGTGCACGAGTGCCCCTCCACCTACACTATCTGCTTTGCCATCACACTGCAGTGCACTAACAGCTGAATGGGAATAGGAATGAAGTGGGCTGAGTTGAGTGTCATTTGCAAAATGCTACAGATCTTGACTTGGTGTTTATGCACGGTGACATTTGGGCAATATCGGTAATTCACTATTCTCTGAAATGTTTGTGTTTGCACAGAGTGGGGGATTTGTGGGCTGTAAAATAGAAGCTGCAGCAGGCGGCCTTGTCATAAGGCTACAAGTATGGTTGAGGCTTGTCGTTGAGCTTTGTAAACTGTGTTCTAATTGCTCCCCTCTGGGCTTTACCTCTCAGTTCCTGATACAGCTCCCACTGATGTCGGAGGTGGAGGCGGCACAAAGTCTGAATTAGTGATAACATGGGAGGTAAGTCATCTGTCACATTTTACTGTTCTCTCCATCGCCGAGTAATGGTTTTGCTTAATTGTGCAGAATTGAACGGAGCAATTTTATGGCCCACATTAGAGCGAGACACCTCTCCTCCGGGCTCAGCCTCCGAGTGCCATTTCTCCCTCCAAAGAAAGGGACAGAGAGCACTTGCTCTGAAGAGTTTTGCACTTTAGCCACAATTACATAGCCATGCAGGAGGAAAAAAAGATAAGGCAAAAGGTGATTGTGAAGTGTTCTGGGTGGTAAAGGCAAAGAAAGGGGCTGTGCCTAATCACAGAAGTCCTTGTCCAAGTACAGCGCAAAGACGGGCCTGTCTGTTTCTTTGTCTGTATGCCTTTTAATATCACTATAGTTTTGTGTTTTGCTCCCAGCCTGTTCCTGAAGAACTGCAGAATGGAGAGGGCTTTGGCTACATCATCGCCTTCAGACCTGTGAGCACGGTCACTTGGACACGGGCGGTCATCTCCACACCTGGCGTGGCACGTTACGTCTTCCGCAATGACACCATCCCACCCTTCTCGCCTTTTGATGTAAAAGTGGGGGCGTACAACAACCTAGGGGAGGTGCCCTTCAGCTCAATTGCCACCGTGTACTCGGCAGAGGAAGGTACGTACTGACTTCAGAGCCCGGCAGCAGAGAGTGATGCTTAAATAAGCTATAATCTCTCTCCTTACAACTATGACCTTGAATAGTCATGATGAAATGAGTTTTTTTTCAATGCTGTTATTTCCCTCCCCTCTCAAGCTGGGAATGTCAACTTGATATTAGTTATCGTGCTGGTAGATTACAGGAAATCCTAGCAGACACTTACCACACCGCGCTGTCAGGGAGGTATTCTGTTAATTGAATTTGCTGGGCAGATAGTCTTCCCTTATGTCAGTCACAGATCCCATTAAAAGACAGCGGGGGAAATAGCTTTTCAGTGAAACTACAGGTCTATTCTGTGCCTTTCCTCTTATTGCTATTAGTGTGTGTGATGGTGTTGGATGAGTCTCTGGGATTCTCACCCGCGCTCTATTTTCTGCAGTCCCCAGTGTGGCTCCTAAGAGGGTTAGGACTAGAAGTGTGTCTGCAGTGCAAATTGAAGTGATCTGGGAAGCTCTCCCTACCATCCCTGAAAGAGTGCTTGGATATGAGGTACGTTATGAATCACTGCAAAATCATTCTTCTTTTTGTTCTTTCTCAAATAACATGATAATTGAGCTTCTCCTTATGGCTTGTTTATGAGATCATAATCATCCTTTCACTGCTCTTAAAATAGGTTTTCTTCCATTTTTTTACTTGTTATATTCTACTTATCTTCTTATGTACCTCTGCAAGGATTTTGTTATGCCTGTGTGGCGGTGACAGCTGTGGCTGGAGGCATTATGTTTAGGATTGTTCGTCCATGCATCTAAGGGTGTAGGTTTTATTGTAGCATTTGGGGGGAAACAGGGGTTTTTGGGGCTCTCTGTCAGAAATTTTGAGCTTCATGTCCTGCGTTTTGGAGAATTTTTCTGCACCAATTTATGATGGAAATGTCTTTAATTACATTGAAATAAAAGTTGTTTGCTACTTCCATGTTTTTATTATAGGGGAGGGGAGGACAAATGTGTGTTCTAATACTGAAGGGGGACGTATCCCCTGCATCACCCTGCAGATCTATGCCTGTGCATCCATCCTTCTGTCTCCCTTTATATGTGGCACAAGCGTCCACTTGGACTCAACAATGAACTGATCAGATTTTGGTGATCATAGGTCAAGGTCACTGTGACCTCAAATGCATCTCATTCCCCCGAATGTGATATCTCAACAAGACCTTGAGGGTTTTTTCCCCAAATTTGGCACAAGCGTCCACTAGTCAGATTTTGTTGGCCAAAGCTCAAGGTCACTCTGACCTCACAAAAATACTTTGGGCCATAACTCAAGAGTTCATATGCTAATTATGAGGAAATTTAACACAAATTTTGAATAGAATATAATGATGAGGCATTGACAATTTCTATCCAAAAGTTCAAAGGTTAATTTCACTGCGACATCATAGTGTACTGCAAAAACTTTTCCGGGCAGTAATTAATAGCTCAGGAACAGAATGGGAAATATTTGGTCAGATACTGAATTGGTGCCACTTAATTTGGGTGTCCACTTTCAAGCTGTGATCGTCAGATCTTCTGTGCTGCTGGGTGGAAGACGTCTGTGAAGCATCTACATTTCGCCAAAAACATACACTTTCAATGCATTCTTATTCAATTCCTTTAAAGTCTTCACTACATTTAGGCTATTAGAGGCTGACATGGACTAGAGGCTGACATTTTTGGGGGAATCCTGTGTGTCATGGGATTCCTGCGGGATTACCGCAGGATTAGAGTCTGTTTCACCATTCATCACGTGACTGAGAGGGGACAGGAAAAAAGAAGGACATTCAATCTGAAAACAGTGTACACTGTTTCAGTACAGTTTCCAGGTTGAACGGCATGTTTCCTCAAAACGATGTGCAATGGGCTTTAAGGTTTTCTCGTTTGGTGGGTGTGTCAGAGATGTACCTAATTAGCAGTGGCATGTATTAAAACCAAATTATGGTTGTTCTGTACCTACTGTACATACAGTTTTTGTTACGATTTCTCACTAGCTCTGGCAGTATAAATGTACAGTAAATTTCCTGATGCCAATAAAGCCTGTTTGAACTGAAGTCAAGTAAACGCAGCAGTATTACAAGGCAGTGCCCCTGTGTAACACAACAGGGCATTCAAAGCATCAACGTTTCTGTTTTAATAAATGTTTTGCTACATTCTGTCGGGCTGAATGCAACCAAGGTCAACAGGAGCAGGAGGGACAGGGATCATAAAAACAATAATGAGCTAACAATATTAAGTCAGAAGCTATTAGTTCATTTCCACAGAGGAAAAGAAATATATGCCTGAAAGTATGAACGCTAATGTCATTTTATGCTAAGTATGTGAAGAAAAATTGAATTTTGTTAAGATTAAATGCACGCAATCATGATGCTGATTTCTGTTTATGACTTAAATGGTATTTCCTATAATGTGTTGGCATCAAGCCACTGGACTAAGAGCTAGTAATCTGCCCTGTGGTTATAGCAGTTAGAATACGATACCATGTGATATGATATGATATGACATGATGCGATGCGATGCGATGCGATGCGATACGATACACTTTCTTGTCCCTGTAGGTAAGTTCGTCTTGGACTCTGGAGCTGCACAAGTCCAAAAAAATTATGCATACCCCAATAAGGCTTAATACCAAACAGGGGTTTTAACTTACAAGGCATTTATCTCGGGGTTTGGTGCAAACAATAAACATACAATCAATTTATTAAGAGGAGTAGTATTAAAAGGCAAAGTACAGCAACAGTCAAGAACATAAATATAGAACAGAAAAACTTGAACAAGATAAAAATTTGAAGGACATAACACACTAAATATGAAAAAGTAGGAAAAGATAACATTAACAAGTATGTGTAATATGACAGTTTCAGCTGTTTTGTTAGGAGCTATGCTATACTGTATAGTACATAGTAATATAAATTGATTGCTGTTTTCTGTATTATTTAAAAACATAACACAGGACGGGGATGAGACAAGGCAAGAGTAATTCATCCAGGACTGGGACAAGACAGGATTTGTTTGTACTTTGTTTGGGATGGGACAAAAATGAAAATGCAATTCTGTGTCCCCCTCTTGGATAGACATGGATGTAAACTACATCTTGAGTGGTTGGCTGACACACACAACCACAAGGCAATAGTTCTAGTTCTGACTTGTAATATTCTACTATATTTTCTCATGTACCTCTGTAAGGATTTTGTTTTAGGTGTTATAATATCATGAAATGACCTCAACACTTTGGTGCAACAACAGCAAACCCACAAGAGGAAAATAAATTCCCTCATCCTTTCAAGAATGCAAACAGGGCTTTGCTGTTTTTTTTCCCCCTCCGGTGCTCTTTCAATATCTGTCACCTCTGGCCCTCAGCACAAAGCTCTCCAGTTGCCATGGCGGTGGCCACATTGTCCTTTTAGAACAGAGCTCATTTCTCCAAACGCAGCCGTGAAGTGGATTTAAGCTGCTGAATCTCAATGGGCCACCAACAATATGGATCCGGAGCTGTGGTCTACATATATATGGCGCTAACCTTTAATTAGATGTCGTTAAGATTGCAAATGCAATCCAGTTTCAATTTAATGCAATCATTATTATAAATGCTTAAAAGATTACATTACTGTAAACTTGATCCTAGCGCATATTGAACACAACCTTAATTGATAACAAATTTGAAATACGATCATTTCACGTTATGGAATAGCAGGAGCATCCCTGAGGGCAGACTCCACATTTAAGTTTAATCATTTATTGACTTAACTCTTATGTCACTTAATACCAGACACATGAATATTGAAGATGACCCAAAGCAAGCGGCAAATTAGTCAGTTTGCCTTATCAAATATCACTTCACCTGCACCCTTAATTGGAGGCTACTAGCCTGAAGGAAAGCCAACTCTGCATCTTGTTCAACAGAGAACAGAATCTCGCTTTGCTGGAGAAAGTGGTGATTTATGACTGCATATAAAGCATTTTGGAATATTTATCCAGATTTATCTATAACCTCTTCACTTTTAATATCCAGTTTCTCAGAAAAAAGTAAGAGCTGAAGCTGTTTTTATGAACAAAACTGGCAATAATCATGAATTTTCCTTCCTGGGTCAGTTATCACATGACCCACCAATGCCCTGTTTATATGGCCTGGGTGGTTGAGAGGATGTGCATCAGTAATTGAGGCTCCACAAGTAAAAAATGTATTACTCATCATCGCTGCCTCCCTTCCCTCTGGTAAACACACAGCATTTGAGATTTCATGATGGAATATGACTTTCAATAATGCAGTGAAAAGCACCACTACAATCTGGTCGTTTCTGCCCATGATTGTGACTTTTCTTTCGTCCAACAGGTTGTGTACTGGGAAGACGACACCAAGCCTGACACTGTTGGCAAAGTGCGCATATCTGGAAACTTCACGCTGGTTAACATCACAGGGCTAAAAGCGAACACAGTCTACTACCTCTCTGTGGCCGCTTTCAATACAGCTGGCCCCGGGCCACAGTCGGCACCCATCAACGCCACCACAAAGAAACCACGTGAGTCCGTCCCTGAGGGGCATTGAAATCATTTCCAAATGGTCCTCGTTCATGAACTTTGTCAGCCCCTCTCTGATGACGTCCTACTGCCCTCAACATGACAGGCGTAGCATTTCTGCAGCTTTGTTGGTTGTGCTCATAAAATTCAATGTGACAAGGGAACTTTCCATTTACCTTAGGAAAAAAAACTGTAATCACTGGGTTGAGTGGAACGTAAAGGCACTGACAACTTAGGTATTTAAAATGGACAAGTGATGTTAAAGTTAATCCAGACAACTGCTGTGTAAGATAGATTCTTCAAATTTAGAGATGGAAGCCCGCAGACATCCTGTTATATGTTTCCTGACAACAGGATTCTGATGTCTTTTTCATTTCCAGAGGCCAGAGATTTACTACCAGTGATTTTACAGTACTTGATGCTACAGTTTTAATATTAAAAAATTAGTGAGAATTCTGTAGTGGTCCTGTTAAACAGTATTTAACGATCCACTTTTATTTGGAGAAAATACAGAGAATTTTATGGTGTCCCTGAAAGCCTATGCCAGGGACACTCAACTTGCTTTGCTCAGGGGCCACTTTTACCAAATAGCATGAGGCCAAGGCCAGTTAATAGACATCATAGACATAATTTTTATGTTTATGATGTATTATCAGTATGTATGATAAACGAATTGCCTGTTTTCAACCTTTTGACATTTGCTGGTCTTCACTCATCTTTGCAAGAGGCAAATCCAGTCACAGCAGCCCTACACAAATTGTGCTTGCAGGGGCGTTTCTATGATTTCAGGACATTTGGGCTTTACAGCCCTTAAGAAAACTGCATAAATACACGACAACCAAATACATCAAAACACAGCAAAAACAGAAAGCACAACCAAATAACAAAATACACTTGAAAATAAATAAATCGTACTGTAAATTGGTTGTGTTTTCTGTTTTTGTTGCATTGCTGTATTTGGTTGTGTCTCTAGCTTTGTTTGTGAATGCTGTGCACATGATGTCAGATTGGTGAAGGTGTTTTCTTTTTTGCTTTTGTTTTCCATGTTGCAATATGTTGAGCTCTCAAGGCCACCATACAATTCGCTCTGTCTTAATTAGTGAGGGTGGTCTGCTGCATCCTCAATTTATTATTCAGACTCATGGAGTTTTTTTTATATCAGATCTTTCCAAGCAGAACAACTGTATAGAACAGGAGTCTGTAAAATTGTTCTATATGCAGGCATTGATTTAGAAAAACAACCACAGGAGATAACTGTGCAGCATGTCTTGTAGTATATTCTTACCTCTGTTTCTTTTTCCAGCTCCAGATCGGGCTCCGCTCAACATACAATGGACTATGATTGGCTCCACACTCACACTGCACTGGGATCCCGTAGTAGCTATGGAGACAGAGTCAAAGGTCACTGGATATTTGGTAGGTCCCAGTTCACTGCAAAGCTCTGATTTATCTCCACAATCAGGGATGACGGTTTTTGCATTACCTCATTTTTCCTCGTCATCCTCTCCTGCCGCAGGTGCTGCTGAAGAGACATCGCTATAATGACATCAACACTATCTTGACCAACAAAACCACTGTGGAGCTCAGCCTCTCTGCCAATGACAACTATCTTATTCAGATCAAGGCCATGAGTGAAGGTGGTGAAGGTGTGGGCAGTGAACCCATCCACATCCATAAATTAAGTGAGTTTACCATTGTTTTTTTTTTCCTCTTTCACATCATCTCCTTTTTTACCACTGATAAAACTTAAGTGAGGATTCAATAATTCAGAGAGAACATTTAATTTGGCCTTGCTGCATCCCTTTCCAACCATGTGTAATAGACTTATTTCGAGTGCGAGAAAAGCGACCTTTTTAGAAATGCGTGCGCGGTGTCATCCATCTCTGCCATTGGGTTATTATTCCTTGTTGACTGGCTGCACAGCGCTGCAGCATATAAAGCAGTTCTGTGCTCCCATCCCGCTGCTGTGCTAAATTGTGAGGCGGCTCAGTTTGCCGCTCTCCTCTTTGATGTGATACGAACTTTATCTTCCCAGGATACTTAAATAGCCTCTCCTGTTGAAAGCCAGTAATAATGTAGATATGGAAAAAATTCAGAGTTGGCTTTTGATTTATGATGACTTGTCAGAAATTTAGGGGATAGCACAGCGGAGTGCAGGTTTTGTTCTTTTGATCTGAGGGGGATTTCTGGTTCCTCACGAGCTGCTCTGCTGGTTTTGGTTGCAGGCATGGGGGCGCGGGGCTCGGGAGCGATCCGCCTCAGTCCATTGTACCTCTCTGCAGTCCTCATCAGCGCGCTGCTCTGCTCCGCCTGGTGATGTCTAATCGGAGCCTACGGAGCGCCCTCCCTCCCCCTCCATCCCTTCAGTCAGCCTGGTCACTGGACTGGCACAAGGCCCAAGCTTCAGTGGCAGGACTGGGAAAGACTGGAAAGGACTGGACTCCGCCAAACTCTTAAAGGGACCACGCCACTTTCTTTTGAAGGGCCATCAGATAGAGAGACATGATAATTTGCGTGCATGATATCTTTCAGTATTTCTTCCAGCGTCATAAGTGCCACCATGCTCTAGGTTTCATTTTAGAGGTTATGATGTCTACATGACTTATCTTCTTAGTATCTTTGGAGATACTAATGCCTTAAAACCCATTTTACACATATAGTCCATACCAAAGTAGGTGACAGAGGCTGCTTGCTTTATGGTTTCTTTAACCCTATATACATTCTTTTTGCAAAAAAATGCATTCACAAAAATTTATCTTCTCCAGGTCAACTTCTCACAAGCGATTAACCTAAATTCATTGGTTTCATCTATATTTTATTGTCTCAAAAATCTTAAACTAAACTAGTTCCACTGACAAAACATCAGCTATCTTTGTCACATTTATTGCAACTTTTGCCAAAATAAACATCCATTGCAGGCTTAAAGGAACACTATGTAAACTTTTGGGGGACTTAGTGGCATCTTGCAATGTGGATTGCAGATTGCAACCAGCTGAAACTTCTCCAAATTTTCTGCAGAGGTCTCTTCCTCTCCAAAACAATAGATCAGATGAATAAAGATGGTAAAAACACCAAATTAAGCAGTTTCATATTGGATATCCATGTTTCTCATATACTGGCACATGGCAGATTGGCCCCCAGCACCTACTATTGTGTGCTCACCTATTTTCTCTAAGAACTTCCTGTGTGCTCGCCTTATATCTGATTCAGATGTGTAGGAGGTTTTTACCAGGAGCCGAAAGGTCTTCTCCTCTCCAAAACAAACAGAGGTGCTGATTTAAACTGGTAAAATCACTCAATAATCCAGTTTATGATTAAAAAATACAGTATTTGTCTAATGCTGCTTGTCATGAAGGAGCTGCAAACTATGGCAGAACATGCGACTGGCCTTATCTAGACCCAGTGTTTGGATTTTGTCCTTTCTAGACTCCTGTAGATATAAACAGCTCATTCTAAAATAAAGGAAACACAATGACTCTTATTTTAGATGATTATACACTCAAGAGAACATATTTACTACATTGTATTCAATTTCTGCCAATATTTCCCCTAAATCCTACACACTGGACCTTTAAAAACTTTACCAGGCTCTGACAGATATATAAAAGATGCATAGCAAATTGATCAACTGTGCCTCAAACCCACTTATCTCTACACACTGAAATAATATTAGGTCTGTTGGACAGCCATAGTCTCCTGAGCTTAAGGCCCTCTCTACAATACTCTGATAGATCTTGGCATTTTGCCATCTCGTGCTCCTCTAAATAATAAATGCCCATCATACTCTGCATTCTCAGTCTAGCTAAAAACCCAGGATTGCAGAAAATAGAGACATGTGGTATCACTATGTCAAGCAGATCCCATGTGTACCTCTACGTTTAGACGACCTGTGTTCTAGATACGTATATCATATCACGGAACATGTACCATCTACACCCCAGATAACCAGCCGCCCTAGTGCACAATGGACTACAGGATAACAGTGCCTTCACTAGAGCTCACTCAGATTTCTTTTCTTTCCTTTTCAAATAGCTTAGAGAAAAGATTCATGTTGCAGAAGAGGCGTTGTTTGCTTTTCTTTCCGAAGAAGTTAGGAAGGACAGGAAACTCAGAATGTAGAGGAAGCCCATTATTGGAAAGTGTATGTTGATTAAATTTTCATTGAGACAAGTCACCTGAGAGGTTACCTAAGACTAAAGGGTTGGAAGCTTTAGGAAAGCTGCGATGGATTGAGATATATGGCGGAAATTTTGGTCCCAGTATTTATGGTCTGTGGTATAATAAATGTATGAC
>JAPZEB010000012.1:32791924-32806452 GCA_029783705.1 Chaetodon striatus | reverse complement strand
ATGACTCCATCCGAAGCATAATTTATGGGCTATTAAGGCATCAGAATAATTGATGCCAATACCGCAGTGAAAGAGCCCTGACTGGAAATGGAGCGAAAGGCATGGCTGTCATTTTCCCCCCGCCCCATCACCATCTATTGGACATATACCAGACTGAACAGTAACAAAAGAACATTGCTACTCTGCTGAGGCAGCTACTTTTCACGCCCTTTTATCATGTGGATGAGTCTGTCAAAAGCCACCCAAGAAAGAGCCGAGGTGCGATTACTGGGGTCCTTACAATGTTCATGTGGATGTGGAAGGATACAGTCAACTGAACTGCTACACATTACTGTGCCTTTGCCGAACATGGGGCTGTGTACGGTCATTAGCTCGGAGGCTGTCGTCGCTGTCTGTATTTTGCACTCTCTTCCCCCCACTTCCCCAAAGTCGAATGAAAGCACAAGGAATTGATGCAAGGTGACTGGATGTCCTCACTTAGCCATCTGAACAGGTGTGCAGACCCCAGAGGCCTCGTAAAAAGTCCAAACAGCCGACATAATCAGGCTGTCCTATCTGCTCCTTGACTGGTTTCATAAAGCTCTGTGCTCTTTGATTAGACTGCTGCAGTCCAGTCAATGGGATATTGATTTTCCTGCCCCATTATTACAGCTGTCACAATTCAGCTGCTTGATTGACTGATGGCTGCGTTCTTATTGCACTCGTTCTGTTGTGTTACAGTCAATGAGGTTTCAGAAACTCCCTATCAGACAACTTCAAAGGCATTCTTTTTTTCTGTTGTGTTTTGGTTTGCTTTTACTAGAAATTTCACTGTATTTGCTCAATTTTTCACAGATTTTACAAGTATTTTGTAGTGTAGTGATAGATTGTGATTTTGAATTGGAGCAGTGACCTGACATAGATTGGCTGGTTGATTTTTTTGAGTTACACGTCCAAGTAATACTGTATCTTTTTAAGAGCCCAGTCACACCAGCATTTAAAACGGTAAAATTTCAAGGCAAAATCAGTTCATTTCAATGGAATTGCTGTGATCAGCAGATGATTTTACGAGGCGAAGAAATGCTGCCTTCAAATTGGGTCAATCAAGACAAAAGTCAATATGAACGCCCTCCTCTTGTAGTATTTTCTTAAGCCTTGAAAGTTCATTTATCAATGATATATTACAATTTAGGTCATTCAGAGTTTTTCTTCATAATTTTACAACATGTATGAAGAAATTGTGGACATATCCAATGCCCTTATCTTTTTCCTCTGTCATTACGCCTTTGCATTTCTTGCAAAGACATGTGGCTACTACTTGTTGACAGTAGCGTCCATGTTGCCTTTGCCCAGCAGTGGTGTACATGGTTTCCCATGAGCTCACTAGATCCATTTGAAGGCAGCATAAATTTGTGTAAAATTCCGTTTTGGTAAACCTTTATTGTGTTGTTAACCATTAGCAAACCGTATTGACCAACTTGATAATACAAAATGGAAGAAGCTAACATAGCTTATTTGCTGTGTTGCATTAACCACTATAGTTTAAACCCATTAAACAGTAGGCTATAGCCTGCTCCACAAAAGAAGCAAGGTTTTTAGACAAGTTATGGGACAAGTTTTGATGGATCCAATATGTCTATAAAATAGGCTAAACAGTGTGAACTTAAATGTCCTGCTATCTACCAAGCTAGTGAGCTTGCTAACTGACATTGAGCAAGCTAGTTAGGTTGGAGAGTTTTTTTCTTTTAAGGATAGAGAACAAAGAACAAAAAGACAGACTAGCACTAGCATGTTCCCAGCTGTCTAACACATTTAGCCGTTAGCTCGACAGCTACAGTAGTTCACATCACACTAGCCCTGTGAGTATTCACTATGTCACCAAGCTTCTAGCAATGCTCGTTAAACAAAGACGAGCATATGAATATCGCTGTGCCACTTTCTGGTGTGACCGGGCCTCAAAGCAGCTTGTGTGTGCAAATACTTGATCCAAGTGGTGTTAATATTTTCGTTAATCCGAATAAGGTAACCTCATTGCAAAATGGCAGACTCATAGGTCATTAATTTACAGTGCTTCAATGTGTGGCAGTTTCTCAGAGCTTTCTTATTATTTACATAGTTGTAATTCAGCCTAATGTTTCTTACCTCTGCTCATGCTCACATAAGAAAACAAAACTATTGTTTCTGGCCTTGTGCTTTAATAAATACTACAAAGTACAATCTAAAGGAAATGAAGGAAGTGATCAGAGCCATCAGCTGGAATGGTTGAAGTGTATTGATCACAGAACAACAACATATCTATTTATATCCACAAGGTCTGTTTGGTTAGATTGGTTTCTGTGGTTGTTGTTGCTAGAAAGGAGTGTACCTGGTGCAGTGTAAATAGCTTGCATATATTTTTTAAACATGGCCATCAAAGACAACCTTACTGCTTTTATATAGTGTGTTCCCCGACCTTAATACTGGTGTATTAATCAATGATCTCTGTGAGATGCTGACATGTAGAATGGCATTTTCATATTGAAAAGTAACTGTTTTGTCTTGTATACTAAAATTGTGCATGTTAATCATTGTTTGTGAATTTGTGTTGGATTTTTTCTAAAACTATAACTTAATAAAAATGTTTATTCCAGCCAGTGGGTTGTTCTCCTGTGTCTGCCTAACTCACCAACAGCTTTCTTTCCTGACCCAAATCCCCAAGGCCCTCATAAGCCCAGTGTGATTCATAAGTTCAGTTGATTTGTGGTTACCTAATTGCAAATTTGTTAAGAGAATTTGCACCTCACAGTACAATAACAACTAATGCAGTTCTGCTTTATTAGAACATCTTAAAACTTTTTACTTGGGCACTGCATCAAAACCTGTTTTTGAGAGTTTTATTATTTTTGTGTATATTTTCACATTGTGCATGTTCATAAATTAAGTTGTGCTTCATCAAAATTACCACAAACTGATAGACACATAGAAAACCTGGGGCCAGAAAGTATTTTTCCAGTTAGGGGGGGATGGTTAGTTTCTGGATCTCTGAGCAAATGATGAAGCTGATAAAGCAGTTTGCTGTGTGCACTGTACTTAAATGGAATTTGTAGGCAACAGGGTACAGAGTGTTTGGAACAGCAAGTCCTCCAACCCAGACAACCACAAAGGTCAAATCATCCAACCTCTGAACAAGTGCACCTACCGGGGGACAACAGACAAGCTTGTATATGTATATGTAATCTTAAAATAAGTATGTTTGACACTAAAGGTAATATAACTTTACATATCTCATCACTTGTCACTCATGAGACACATCATGTGACATACTTTGACAATCAACAGAGCAGCAATACTGTATGTCATCCAGAGTAGGGCTTTGTCATCACAGCATTCTGTGTAGACATGTCTCCAAATTTCTACTTTAAATAAAGCCATTGATAATATTAACGCTGTGCCGATGGATTGCTGTGTATTTGGCTGCACCAGCAATAAATCTAGAATCACTCATCTCCAATTTGTTCTCTGTCATGTCCTAAAAAAGATAGAGGATAGAGGGGCTCTGGCTCCAAGCCTTAGACCAGACCATCACTACGCCATCGCCATTGCTGTATTACCTTATGGGATAAAGAAACACGCTGTCCAAAAGAGAGATGCAGAAAATGCTGAAAAGCTGTTGTGTGGTGGATTTACCAAGGTTTTTACACTGAGATTTGAGGCACATTTAAGAAATGTGATTAATTATTGTAACAAATGACTAAATGATGCTGGTGACAACTAACACTGATGGATAGCTAACTAACTTTAGTATGAGTGGGAGGCTGCTGTAAAACATTCATACAGTAATGCTATAGCAGCATCAGTTATCTCCAACTAAACCACAGCGTATGTCAAACAAAAGAGGTTGGTTATTAATAGACAACTATTAGCTGGTCGGTGAAATATGGAGAGATGTCCAAATAAGCAATATTGGGCCACTGTGTTGGGTCATTAATCTACACAGATAACTGAAGGGACATGACGGTGAACAACCTTGATTTATTAAGTTATCACGAATGCTCAAGTTCAGGCAAGGTTGCAAAACAATTGTGGTGGTATTCTGGTGAGGGACAATTTGGAAACAGACTTTTTTTTTGCCTAAAATGTAATCATAACATTGTTTGAGCTAAAATAATTCACTGCTAAAAGGTAAATGGTGATGTTGAATTCTCACCCAGCCATAATTTGAAGGCAAATAAAGTCCAAGACTGAATCAGTGAAGCTGGAGACCAGAGCAGGTTCTAAGGGTATAAACTCTGACACTAACTTCAGACTAAAGCAATGATAAAAGGGTTTCTTAAGGATAAATGGAGACATAGATCTATTTGCAGGAACTCTGTGCCCCGGAGCATCCAATTATGTGTAGAAGCTGACCGCTTAATGCATGCAGGTTTGCGCACGACAACATACAGGTAGAAATTACACCTAGTATCAATAAGATGACCCCTTTCTAAGCACTATATACTGCATTTTAAAGTAGTGCATTAGAAGACCTATAGATCTATAGACCTTAGTTGTTGAATTATTCATAGCAGTTAATTGCCAGGGCTTTAGACATATCAAGTGAAATCCAATGTATAAATGAGATGTATTAGGCTAACTTTAACGTTAATGGTGACATCATAGCAATGCGAAAGGTGCCACCTTCCATAATCCAAGGCAGGAACGGCAGAAAGCCTCCGCTTGTGGGATTCACACATCAATGGCAAGCAGACGTTTTTAGTCAGTAAGATCCAAACAGGATTACTTTATGCCACAGCAGTTTGTAGAGCAAAGGAGTGTTTCAGAATATAATCACCCGATTCATCAAAGGACAGCTTTGCACCGCTTTCTCCGCTGTGCATTTTACCCATCATTAGCCTCACACAGGCACAGTATCTGTGAAGAATAGATGTTTCTTTATTTCTGACCAGAGGTCGTCTCTAAGTAATATACAAGCCGCGTGATTCGAACTTGTGATTATATGTCAGAAAAGGTTGCTTATTTGCTTTCACCCCTTGTTGGCCTCCCTGTTCGGTTTTTACAGTGTCTTTGAAGAGATGCAATCTATTATGCATGCAAATGATCACCACTGAATGTCCTGTTGTAATGAGAAATATATGAAAGCATTTCTTTAAAGCACCACTGTTCATGCTCTTGTAGTCTATTCTAGTTTTGGAAAGTGATACTTCCTTCGGTGTGGGGATATTTTTTTTTTTATATGGTGACAAGCACAACAGTAGGGCTGCTTCATAAGTTCCTTGAAATACTCACATTAAAGCATTTCAAAATTAAAGTTCACTTAATGTTTTCCTTACAAAATGTAGCAGCAGTAATTGCTCTGCAGCAGCTGTGTAGGCATGATCCGCTTATTGTGAGATGTTTGCTGCGTACACTTATTACATTTGAAATGTTTATGAATAACTTAGGGTCACTTCATAGTTTCTTATTCAGCCCATTTCTAATACAATATGTGAGTCAGGGTTTTGTAGTTATATAATTATAAGTGGTTCTGGTCTTTTCAAACAGAACCGCTGATGTGCTGTGCAAATTAAATATGTATATTAATAAAAAAAAAAGACAGCTTTTTTCATTTGAATGGTATCTCAACAGTTTATCTTACCCAGAAATGTTTCATAAAAATCAAAAGAGTCTAACCTTCCTCCAGTGCAATCACTGCTTTATATAAAGGATTAAAGAGATGGATGAAAATGGAAAAATATCAAAGCAATCAAGCCTTGACACAAGCTATGAAGTCCATCACCCTTCCTCTAAATTGCTAGAAAACAAGATACATTCAATTAAAAAAATATATTAATTCAAGAAATAGTTCAACATTTTGGGAACTTGCTTTTTTCACCTTCTTGCTAAGAAATGGATGATTGATTCTGCAATAAAAGACTGCGGCCAGGAGGTGAAAAGCAAATAAGTATACAAAATGTCTCAAAACCTCAAATAATTCCTTTAATACCCTAAAGCCTCCTTTGGGATACTTCTATTAAAATGTACAGCAGAGTGGCCTGAGATACAGCTGGCCTGTTTATATCTTAATAAAACAGAGTTAAAGTCATAAATAGCTGAAATCACAATAATATTTCAAGTAATAGAAAATACATAGAGGAAGCTCAGTAATGGTAACTAAAGAAGGCCCACACAGTCAGTAGCAAGACTGCAATTCTCTACATCTGTAACTATATTTAGTAACTGTACACTAAGTGAGTGTGTATACCATCACATGTAAACACTCATTAAAATCTAGTTGTATGTTGGTATTATTTTCACACACAGGGAATCTGCATGTTTTTGAACACATATAGCACATATTGTATGTTTTTATATATTGTATATATGTCTTATTCTTATTTCTACCTGTGTATATAATGTGTTGCACATTGTAGCATTTCACAAATATTATGTATTTCTAACTTTACATACTAGTTTTATACATTGTAATGCATCATAAGGCACATATTTTTTTATAAACTTTATATACTCTAAACACTATGCATATTTTGAATTTTCAAATATTGTACATAATAGTGTTAACATTATAGCAATATGAACACATTTTTTATAGTTTTACATACTTGGTATTTATACTTCGAATATCTACTAATCTACTAAAATAATTATCTATGCTTTACATTGGAGCGACGGTAACGTATCACGTATCAGGCCTTTCTTCACAAGGTGATTGTTGCACCAAATGTTGTATAATTCAAGAGGGGAATTATGGTAATAAGTGCACATAAACATTCATAATGATAACTTATAACAAAGTCTTTTATAATAATTGTATAATAATACTTCAGAATTGCAGGTCTCTCAATGACTTTTTTTTGCAAGGTGTATTATAGTTGTAATAAATTAGAATCATTTTATGATGCATTATAATGACTATTACAGTTCATGATAATGTTATTAAAAGTTAACAATATCTAAAAGTCTAGGTTAAAGAAAAGAAATCTGATGATGACCTGCTACTCACATTGGTCACACTGTGATCACGTGACCAATGTGCTGACAGGAGTAAACAAAGAAGTAGTCCCGAGAGGTAGGTTGGGGTGGTGGATGGGTCACAAAAACCTAGACTTTCCCCCAGAGATGCATGTCCTTTGAGTGAACTTAAAGTCATTTTAAGATATGTCCTCACAATATTTATTTTCTTTGACCTAACCACAGTAACTTTACTTGCCTAAACCTACCTCTATAACTTTACGATAATTACATAACTGTGCGTTGAGGATGTAACGTCATTCCTGAGGCATTAATTCATAGGATATCATATGCACTCTTCTATGAGAATGCTTTATATTCCCAGGTTTACAGACGTTTTGTCACACCCCCAAGACACACAAGGCACCCTTTAGCGTCTGTACAGTATGACACTATAGCATACTTTTTCTTACCCAAACAATGATCTTCTCCTGAACCTAACCAAGTAGGTGCCTAAAGGTGCCTAAACCTAAATTAACTTTGACCGTTCCATACTGACAATGTTACCCATGTGTTAGAAAGGTTTTCTGGCAGGAAGGCATCATCTATATTTCCGGTATTATCTATAATGTATCTTTAATTTGAGTTCAGTAAGTCTTAATATCAGTTAAATGTTAATGTGCATCATTCAGCTGTTCATCATCAAAAAAGTGACCAATTGGAGTAGTCTACTCAATATGTGTTATAATCCACTAATCGAATAAATTAACTGTACAACATATTTTTGTTCTTGCATAGATTAATTTAATAATCTAATAATTAATAATTAAACATGTTTTTTTTCTTCTTTTTTTTATTTACTTAAAGCAAACATCCACTTGTAGTGATTTATAACCAACTTGTAATGTGTAGTATCTTCCTGTATGTCCTCAGGCATGTCATTACATCACTTAGAGTAAAGATTAACTTATAATCAAGTTATAATGTGTTATAATAGCTATTATAATGCATTATCAAATGATTACTGTTAAGGCAGTTAGTGTAAATAACATGTCAATTGTTTTCAATCACATTAATTATGTACTGCTATTTACTGCTGCCTGTCTTTGAGAGTGGCTGAGTTTTTAAGCTGGTGATGATACTGGTAACATATGAAACTAGAAGAACTAGGGAATCCAGCGTTATCAGATATGTTACGCTAGCTTCTCAGTAAGGGGGCAAAATAATGCTCCAAATTAGGTAAAATTTTGGTGAGGGAAAAACAGCATGGCCATTTCCACATTAGTCCAATGACCTCTCACCTCCTGATATCTGAATGAAAATGTGTTCTCTAAGTACGCACAAATCTCCCCTTTACAGATATGTCCACTTTATGTTAGCCCCATATCATTTGAGGCATAAACTATGCACTTTTTTTCACATGCAACGTTTATTACAGTTTTATGACTAGAAAAACATGACAAACAGTGCTGAGATTCATCTCAAATTCATCTTCAGGTTTCCAGCTTCCGGGTGATATATATCATTTCTATGTCATATCATTTCTACAACCTTGCTCCACCATATCTGTCTGATCTGCTTCAGCCTTTCTGCCCACCCCGATCCCAAAGATCAGCCGATCAGCTGCTGCTGGCAGTCCCCAAGACAAGGCTGAAGCTCAGAGGAAATACAGCGTTTGCCGCTGTTGCTCCCAAGCTCTGGAACGAGTTGCCTTTTCCAAAAAAAACAAAAAAAAGGGTCTACAGTAATTGCATGTTGAAATTTTGACCACACTGTTGTAGCAGTGCAGCACTAATTTGAAAGAAAAAAATCAAAAATTCAAGATCATAAAGTATTTGTATTTGTGTTTTTTTTAATGCAAAATTATGGAATTTTAAACCTGCGATAAAGAAGTGTGACTGCTTGTGATTAATTATCGAAAATCTGATAAAATAGAAATATTTGACAGCTCTAATTTTATTGTACTGCAGCTATGAGAGTTATAATGCAATGATCCTTTCAAAACATAAAGTAAGTTAGTGACCAGCAATTATAGATTAGACAATTATGATACTTGACCTTATAAGTCATACAAATGATTATGATTATTGTAGCACTGTGGTTATTTAAGAGTGCTTGAAGGTATAATTATATAGTGCTATAGGCAGATAATTGAGCATTATAAGTGTGTTCATGATGCATTATAGTTATGGGTGTTGTAGAGAGTGTTACCAATATATAGCCTTGTATATTTTTATTGCATCATGTCTTAAGATACTGTTCTGATACTGTCACATAATATATGGCTGCAAAGTCAAAAAGCCATTAGAATGTAAAATTCTGAAGAATAAATTATATGTATACCTTCAGGCAACATCCACTAGACCTGATGTGCAGATGAAGGGTTCTGCCACAGTGACTTGGCTATTCATAGATTTCTTTTCAACAGCAGCAGCACTTCTTAGATTATCCCTGGGCATTATAGATGCTCCATCAGTGTTCACTAATTAGGAGGGCGCCTTTTTTTTTATTTTTTACAGACGACAAGGGAGGGGACACAAGAGGGAGGTTTGGAAATTAATCACTGAGGTTTATTAATGAGAGGGTATCTGCCCTGTGTGGTCAGAGAACAATATGAGAAGGAGCGGTCCAACGCGAGCTCCATCCATCACTCTGGAAACTGCGTGGAGACACCAGCTGAGCAAAGCTTTTAGAGCTTTTACTGTGGGCACAAGTGAAGAAAAGAAAATCATCATCTCAAATAGCATATGATTATTTAACCAGGTATACAGCTGAAATTATATTTGCTATTGTTAAAAGGCAGACCTACTGCATACATTTAGTTTGAATGGACCTGGATGAATTTCCCTTCAAAGAGCACCTGAATGTCATCCTGTCAGCCTCCTGGTGTTATTTCCACCCCCACTGAGCATTCAGTCTTCAGAATCTTTCCCAAATAATTACATCTTATATTAATTCTGATTGACTCCAGCTCCTCCTGTCTGTTTCATCACTACAAAATCATTAGGTTGAAATACATATAATGTAGTGTGCAGGCTTTATCAGCAGGATCTAAACTTGCATGAGCAGCTTTAAAAATGAGGGATCCACCCTCAGTGAGTGAACAACACACTCTTAAGGAAAAAAGAAAAAACCTCATTGGTATTTTTGTGATATTGTACAGCTTTGTTATGCTTCTGTGCTTATATGTTAGGCTTATATCACCCTAGATTGTTTTGGTGTGAGTTGTGAGTGTTGGAGATATCAGCCATACAGATTTCTACCTTCTCACAAAAAAATAAATAAATAAAATTAAAAATAAAAAAAACCTCAACAGCAATGTCTCTTCCCAGAAATCAGAATAATCCACAGACCTTGTTGTGACTAGTTTAATGAAGGGACTATTTTCTTTCGACAGAACTACACCCACCAACCGCGACACTGCGCAGAAGGAAGCATCTACTCATGGACAAAAAGCTCGTTCTCGTGACAGTGTGAGATGTAGACCCCCAGGAACGCCAATAATAGCCTTGCAGCCTATTATTCCCAGTGGCCACTTGCAGTATTACAGCGAGAAAATAGCCTTCGGCCCAAAAACTATTTCCCCATAGGCAACCATTAAAAGAGACATCTATAAAACTGTTGACAGGACACTTTGAACTGCAAACAAGTTCAATTATGACTCTTTCTGTTATAATTTTTTTTAACTATGAATGTTTTATAATTGTAAAACTATCCTGGAGTTCAGTAAATCAATTCAAAATTCATGATGTATCACAATGGTAAGTTGAAGAGTCAAGCAGGAACTCACAGGAGAAACACTACTGCTCATAATCAGTGGGCTGCATGCCACGGAAGTAAACCCAAAAGCTAGAAAACTTTTTGGCAAATGCGCAAGTTAAGCAATTCAATCTGACTGAATAAGCGCCATCTTGGCATGTAGTATCTAGATATTTCTATAAATCTATGTTGAGATGTAGACAATAATGTCATCCTCCACAACTGAGCTGTAACATTAGCTAGCTCAGTGATGCTACTGTACATGAGCTAGCAGTAGATTCATCCTTTCTTCTGTGCAGCAATATGGGTGACAGGTTTCGGAGAAGGACAATAATTTCCACATGAAAATTCTCACAAAATGGTCTGTAGGTTATCTTGCGTAAGTGGGTCAGGATTTCTGGAAAGAGATATTGTTGTTGAGTTTTTTAAACGTAGGCCTACTTCTTTGGCACTTTGAGCACAACACTCCTAGTGCCATCGAATTCTACTAGTGTTCAAGAGATAGCAGACATCTCAACAGCTGATATCTCCAACACTCTGTTACTCACACCAAAACAGTTTAGACTGATAAATAGCACCACAGTTTAAAGGGAAACATTGTATTTTTGATTTAAGGAGTGGATTATCCCATTAAGTTTCAATAAAAGTGTGTCTTACTGCTATAACAAAGAGTCTAAACCCATGCTAGCAGCTCAGCTGTGAGCCTGTATTTATGACACAGCTGTGCTTTGTGCTAAATGCTAACGTCAGCATGCTAAAGTCACAGTAACTCTATTAGCATGCTGATATTTAGCAGGCAGTGTTTACAATGTTCAACAAATTAGTTCAGCCTGTTATCTTGCATTTGTTAATTAGCACTAAACATACACTAGCCACAGGCTGATTGAAACCTGCTGGTGGCACTAGATTGGCGATCACCAAAATCATTAGGATTCATTCTCTGTAAACAGTAAATATCTGCACAAAATGTCAGAAGAATTCCATCTAATACTTGTGAAGTGTGGACCAATGTGGTACCAACCAGACAAACACAATCAAGATATGGACGTGTTTTTATACTGTGTGATGAAAATAGAAAATGAAATCTCGCTTGATAAATGAAAGGAAAAGTGTTAGTTGGGGTGATACATTGCACAAGGCAAGCAAGGCGATATGTCAGTTGTGGTTGGCGTCTTTGTTTGGTTGAGGGAATTACATCATGTGAAAATTGTGAAAAATCTACTTTACTGTGCTGTGGACAGAATATTTTCTGCAGCAAGAAGGAGAGTCGTCTGAAAATAGCTTCAACAGAGTAAGAGCTGTCAAGTTAGGGATATTATTTACATTTGAGAAGTGGCTCGTATCTTAAATCTGAATGTAACCATGAGTGGAAAAAGCCATAAATGTAAAAAAGATGATGACATGAGAGGGACAAACTGGGACAAGGTCCTGCCTTCCACTCCAGTGAGGTCAAGGGAACCTCACATGGGAGCTTTGACTCACAAAGGGGCTCCAGCCAAACCACCTCAACCAGCTCCCAGATCTCACTGAGCTTTGGAGGATAAATTCAGGGCTCCTTCCAGGAGGCAGCTGGTCAGGCATGGAGGGCCAGGAGACAGTGGCCGTACGCTGGCGGTTTCTGCGGGTGACTTCATAACCACTGGCAATCCTGCAGAGACGCACAGGGCCACCTCGGCAAAGTAGGGCATTGCTTATTGTCCTGAAAACTGTGTGCTTTCAAATGAATGATGTTGAAAGTTGTACAGTATTGATGTGGGAAGGAGTTGACCGTAAAAGTGTGGCAAATCTTTCAACATTTCCTTTGGTTTAGACATTAAGATTGATTAAAGTGCACCAGAAAAAGACTGATACTCAATACTAGTCTTTTTCTGCCTTTTCTATCGGTGAGGGTCAAACTGGACAGGCAGGTTTCTAACTGGACGGTTTCTACTTCAAATCCCAAGACCAGCGGGGGAAATCTAAGCAGGGAAAGTGAATGAAGAATGTTTTTTTTCCTCCCTCAACGACTACCATTGAACTGCCCCTTGTTATAGGCACTTAACCCCCATTTGCCCTTGTGGAGCTGCTCTGTGGCCAACAGCAGAGGACTGTGCTGGGCAGCTCCTCGCTGTAAATGTAACTGAGTGAGTGGGAAGCATGGCATCTACCATCTCTACATAGATAAGGGATGACAAATTAGAAAAACAAGGTTAGCGTGTGCCTCTGAATGCTAACAACGTTTTATTTTCAAAGGGTGACCTAGATCAGATAAATTGGGTTTTTCATGCTCAAAATGTGACCACACAAGGACTTGGATGTTAAAGAGATTTAAAAAAAAATAAGACTCTCTAACCTTCTTCTATGAATTGCTAAAGGTACAGCAATTTGAAGAAAACTCAAAATCAGCAGGAAGACACTTAAATTTGACCTCAGTTATAACTTTAGAGGATAATTCCACTTTTAAACAAGTTGGATCTTCATATTGAAAGTTTATTCTTGACTAATAAAAGGCAGTAGACCAAACAAACTCACCACAAGTTCCACTCAGCAGCTTTTCTAAAGCCTTCAGTAATACTAGGAATTTTAAAGAGGACCTATTATGCTTTTCTGTATTTTGTATCTTATACAGAGGCTAATGTACAATGTTGGATGCTCATATCAAACATAACCAAAGTTTTCAAATTTTGAAGTAAACCTTTGTAGAATTAATGTGGGCTTCCTACCATTCTGAACACTCCTTTTCCAACAGTTTTTTTTTCTACTCTAGCTACATTATGACATCATTGTGTGACAGGTTTCTTTATATGGTCATCTGCTCCAGGTACACAACTGTAAGTGTTTACATTATATAGCCTACACTGCAACATGAAGCTACATGCTAACATCAGAGAAACATGCAAATTTAGTTACAGATGTTAATCTCTGATTTCGGATCAGATTCCTACTGGAACATGTCCAGTCATGTTTGGATTTTTCAAAGTAGAATGTGACAATTTTTGACAAGAGTCATTTACTGGTTACAAGTAGCCTTCACTGCTATTGTACATGTAGCTACATGCTAACATCAGGAAAACATGCAATCTTTGTTTGCTGTAACATGTCTGGTTGTTTTTAGAAACTGACGTTATGTTCTGTTATGTTCTGTTTTCTGTTAAAGTGACGACCAATCAGAGCAGACTGGGAGTTTTTGGAAGGAGGCTTAAAGAAACAGGCGCTATAAGGAGCCTCTCAGACGGAGTGTGAATACAGGTGCTTCAGCAGTATGAGGACAGTATGAGGAAAATAAAGCATTTTTGAATTAGTATAACCTGTTCCAGTAGAAACCGTAAATACATGCATGAACCTGAAAATGAGAGTCTACCAATCTTCTGTAACCTGCTCCTCATATTTGCAAGGGCTACCTTAGCTACTGGCATAACACACCTGAATCACCAACTGAACTGTTAACGGTAGAGTTGTACAGTGGCGCCTGGTTTTGATGAGGAAGAATGTGTGAAAAAAAAGACCATATAAAAACCAATATCCCTTGTTCTGCTGCCTCGACCTTGAGAGTCTATTTTTTTTTTAATAAACTGTTTATTGTGACTTATAGATGTGAAATGCCAAATCACTTGGCTATTCTTTTAATAAGTCATACTGAAAGTAAATGCGCTTGAAATGTTTTACTATCCATCTACACAAAACTAGTGTGAGCATGGAAGATCTGTACAGTAAGATGTTATTTGTAAAGTGTGATAACAATGGACTGAGTGGGTAATCATTTAGAGTTGTCTGCCCATTTGTGTTTTTATCATATTGCAATTATTTTAAGCAGCGTTGCTACATTCCCAGATCTCAGAAATTAACTTGGTGAGTACAATGTTATCAACAAGTCCTCTAACCTA
>JAPZEB010000012.1:32756269-32769074 GCA_029783705.1 Chaetodon striatus | reverse complement strand
AATATGAATCAAGTTTCTGTTACTGCACTGTCTATTTTTGCCTCAAATGTTATCTGAAAAATATTTTAGTGATTGTTTAGCAGTAAAATGAGAAAGCTTGCTCTGGCTCTGAGCAGGGGAGGCTGGGTCACAAACTTTCTCATTTTACAGCTAAACAATCTCTAAAATATGTTCCTGAAAACATTTGAGGTTAGAAATAGGCAATGAAGTAACAAAATCTTGATCCATATTTGATCAGAACTGCCTAGTTTGACAGTTTGACTGCAGTTCACGAGCAGTGATTGACGTGAGTGACAGCTGTGTTGGAGACTTTGGGCTCTGATTGGTTGTTCTCATTCAGATATGACTAGAAGCACACATGCCATTAGAAGCACTACAAGGAGGCAGAGGAATATGATTATCTGTGTCATGTACTACTGTGTGGATATATTGACAGTTTCAGCAAATAAAAACAAGTTATTTTTAATAAAGCAACCTCCTACAGCTTTAAATACATCAGACTGAGCTCACTCCAGAAAACTCAGTGCACATAGTCTGAAATATGCATGAAATGAAAACACTCTCACCAAATTCTTCTTTGTTAATATAAGTTTATGTATGGAAAATTGTCTGTGCATGTTTTTTGTGCATATACATTGTGAGGTTGGTCCATCACCTTAAAAACGTTGATGAAACAGTGTTTTTAGCTTTGCTTTTACTTTATTTGTGGTCAATATCTTATTCTGATTACCTTTATTGAGTGCATTTTTATCAGTGTGTGTAGCCTATTTATTTGATGCTTACATTGTTATTCTACTCAGCTCCACATCTGACTACAAAATGCTAAGATGCTGCCCAAGGTCTCTCATTAAAATGTTCACACCAAAAGTCACAGCAGCTCCTTTGACATGAAGAACAATATTGTGAGCTCCTGATGCCATCAGCAGCCATCTTAATTGTCCCTCTCTGTGTATAGGAATTGACATTGCAATGCACAGAGAGAGCCGTGCTGTATTTATTGAATCATGCTGCCTCCGTGTTTAAATCAATACTTGGATTTATGAGCGAGTCTGCAACATATTTTTACCCTCACCTCCAGACTCGAGGGCACTTTAATTGGTGAAATCTATTCCTCTGATTAGACATAATTCACATTGGGCATTGTTTAATTCACTTATAATTAAAGAGCAGAGTAAAGAGATGGGGCTGTTTAATTAATTAACACTCGGATCCCTCACATGTAGATAAAATCAATGGCACATTTCTCCATTTATAATTCAGAGACAAAAGTGAAAAATCTGCTGCTTGTCCCTGAAGTGATAACATTTATCCAGACAAGGCACAGTGTCTTAGACTGCAGCTCAAGGCTGGGGAGCATGTGTGAACATGACAAGTGAGATGATTGGATATCCGTCACATGCAGAGGCAGTCTACACATGTTAATTAAAGTTAAACACATTTGCATAATATAGCAATCTAGACATGAACTTTCATTGTATGACACTATTTACATTTGTTATTAGCATGTAATAGACAGCTGAGATTGTGATTCCTGCTAGTGCGCTTCTCCACTGGTGCTGCTTACCTTTCTACAGTATAAGTAATATTGAGACAGTTAGTCGAGCCTGAGCTGCAACCTGTGGGGCTCAAAAATGAAGCTAACGTGGAAGTGCCAAAAACTGCAGTTCCTCTAATGGCCACTTGAGGCTGGACTCAAGAGCGAGTCAATAACCCACAGACCCCCAGCAGAAATTACAGGTTTTACAGCCGGGTACAAAAAAGTTTGGGTCTCTATAGCTCATTTTAACATTCATGGCAATTTTACTGTTTAATTGTTATTTAGGCTTAAAGTTATGCATAACTAAGGGCGTGGCCACTTTGAGTGACAGGTGGGTGCTGTCTATTGACAAGTCGCTACCATGGCAACAGCGTTGGTTAGGTAGCATAACCATAGCTCCTGCTATTTCAGTGTGTTCACAGTTCATTAAAGTTCATAGAAATGTTTTAGTTGCCTAAAAAAGTCTTGTTTAAAGTTTGATTGTACTAAATGACTCTCTAAGGAGTCGGATACTCGGTGTTCCTCGTAGGTACATTTTGTTTTAATTGTTTTGAACCTGTTTTTGTCAGCAAAAATTTTCTTTAGCATTAGTGTTATAGCAGTTAACCGTAGCTTAAAATGTACAATGCTAATCAAGCTAGCAGCTACCGTTAGGGTTATCCCCACCCTCTTGTTCAAACATGGTCACTTCTTGCTCCAAAAATCCAAGACGACGAAGGCCAAAATGCCAAATTCAAGGCTTCAAAACGTGAGTCCAGAAATCAATGGTTAACATCACAGTGGCTACTCCTATTATTTTATACAGTCTAAAGCAAAGTCATAAATGTAGCTCAAACTATCTGGTGTCTCCATCTGTCATGCGATTCTTGCCTTGCATATTACAGCTACATGAAGTTCAGCTCCCAGAAACAATGCTGGACTGAAATCGGACTTCGGTGGCCACTGTCAGTATTCCAGGATCATGTGACGCCCACTAGCTCAAAAACATTTTCTTCATTCAGTCATTACAAAAAGGACAGCTGTAAATCCATTTTTCCTGAGCCACACAAACATCTCTAGGAATGTTTAATTAATTCTTTGCTATGCCCTCATGTCCACTGAACACGTCATATTATGCAGCACCACATGCCATGTAAGTAGCTAATGAAAGAGCAAGGGAGCAAGATAAGCAACACACTTAAACTTGTCTATAGTTCCCAAAATATTATTTGATAATGACTCATCAAACAGCCATTTGCCTGTCTGAGTGCTGCAGTTACTTTGTACCACATTCATAATATATATCAATAAAAAGGTGCTGAATGATTGCAATGTGTAATCCTGAAATGGGATGGTCAGTGTCTTCACAATAAAAATAAAAACAAATTGTTAAGTACTAACTTAAAATGAACAAACAAATAGTTTTTGCAAACATTTCGAAAGTCCCAATTTGTACCGGCTACAAGCCATCTGCTTACATTCTGTGTCCCACACTGACAAAAGCTCTTCTCCTGCCTACTCCACTTTTTAATGCCACCGAACTAATGTCCAGTGATCAAAATGATCGTATTGCTGCCTTAAACATGGTGACAAACTCACTTGAGCACTGTGTGACAAAAGTTTCAAGCAGTGCAGGTGTGACTGACTGATGCGTCTTCCCCCTCGGGGCATACCATAGCTCTATGCACTCACTGCTGATACTGTTCAGTACTGCAAACCTGTATACTCGACTCGACCTGACTTGACTCGGCTGCTGCTGATACCAGCTCTTATAAACACTCACTGCCCTCCACACTTCCAGTACACTCTGAACTACCTGTATGCAGAGGAATACAGAAGAGACCAGTTGGGCGCAGACCAGATTAGTTCATGTACCAGAGTCAGACAGATGACTCAATGCTTGTTAGCCTTTTAGCCCGTGGATACTATTCCTGCATTCTGCAGAGCTCAGTGAGACTCTGCTGCAGTTTGGTTGATAGTTAGACAACTTTTAGTGCTGTGAATGTTAATAATTATATTGCATATTGATTGAAGTACTTTTGTCTGCAGGTCATTTGTCAATGAAACATAATTTGCTTCCTTTACACTCTATACCTACACATCCCCTTAGCATGCCCTGAAAGGAGAGGCCAATACTTGAAACCCAAAAAGATCAAAGGAACCAGGAGCTTGAAAAAACCCTATGGATACTGGCTGCATGAGCCCCAAACTGTGGAAACCCAAAGAAGGAACAAGTGAGAAACCTAATGCGACTCTGTCTTGGAACACAGTATACAGTTCTTAACACATTTGTGGTCGTAGCAGTCCCTCAAGAGGATCTCACATTGCTCCCTTTGATTCATGTTTGTTGACATGTCTACGTGCTCTGCCTGCCTAATTTGCATATTGACATCTGATCACAAAGCAGGCACAATCATGATAATGACAATGATTATCGATGCCAGGTGTAAATGCAAAGGCCCGGTAATTAGATGTTATTATCCAGATAATGTATCCATACAGATTGCATGTTAATACCAGGTGAAAATGGGGTCTATTTGCGATCTGCCTCAGTGAACACAATCATAAGAAAAACATGCAAGCTTAACTGAGGGAAAAATGATCAGGGCATCAGCAGCAGCTCCAGAATCGCTTAGTTAGAGCAATCTCTGCTGATTTATATTTATGTGGTTTTAAAAATGTTCTGACAGCGCTCTGAGCACATTAAATGGGATTGTGCTTCGGAGGAGGGAATCAGAACAATATCATCATTGTGCCTGATCTCGGCACGCAAATAGCTCAGTTGTAAAAATGCTGATTTATATTTATGTGATTTTGAAAAGGTTCTGACAGTGTGCTGAAAACATAAGATGGAACTGTACTTCAGAGGACAGGGGAAGATATTTGCTATTGCCTTTGAAAATTGATTTCTCTTTGCCTGTAAATAATTTAATATGAGATAAGCCTCTGGGTTTGAAGTTTGCCTCTGCCAGGTCTCGATATCCCCTCGGCCTGTTGAAAGGCTCGGTTTGCCCCAGTGCAGCAACAACACTTTCCAGGCACCAATGATGGCCACATTAAAATGCTCAGTGAGGTTTTAAAGTCTGGAGGAAAAAAATCCAAAATCAATCTTTAGATGATTAACTACCATTTTCAGCTGCAGTGAACTGAGTAATGTGCACCTGGAAAAATATCTTAAAAATCCCTTTTCTCCATCTGAAAGAGTCCATTATATAAAATTATCAAGACAGGATGCAAAGTAACAATAGGTATTCTTGCCTAGGTACTGTATGCCTTATTTTTCTTTAAATGCTGTTGCAAATTATGTTTGCTAAATAATGAATAAAGTGAGAGAAAAACCATTTGCACAAAACCACGCTCAGAGATGATGGGGTTCACATGATGAGCGATTTCAAGCGCAGCTATTACATGGCCGTGACCTATTAATGATGTTAGTCAACAGAACTGACTGTCCATGTTAAAGCAATACTCTTCATTACATCATCATTGCCACTCTAACTGATTACTGTCAAACACGGTCAAGCCTTTTTCCCAAACGCTGCATCTCCATTAGGACTGTGTAATGCTCCAGGGACTGCCTTCTCTAATCGCATGTATCACTGACACCAGCACATATTTGTCATGCAGAGTGCACCATAAGCCCAATGTTCAGGCATTATGCTGCTAGCTCTGGCATGCATTAGGATAACTGGTATTCCGTAAATATTAGTCTTGCAACACATTTTCAGCTTGAGCGACTCTGTTCATATTAAGAGGTGACAAACAGATGGGATGTGCGCGCTACAAAAAGAGGCAGGCTTAGGGCTGTCAAATCAATTCTGGGAGAAGTTGTAATGCTGCCTATGCTAAGCGATCCCTTAATTAAATACAAAGACCGATGCATCTCCATCTCTTCTGCTTTGAGTATCTGAGGAAAAGAATCCACACTATTCAAAGGGCTCCTTATTATCACCAATAAGCAAGCTGTGTTGGATCATTCAAATCGAATTTCACTCAAGCAACAATTCAAAATTGCCATAGCAGGTGTTTGAGCATAAAAATTGCTTCTGATTGTTGCATTGTTAAAGTTGTATAATTTTATAACTTTGACAACTCCAGTCCAAAGTAATAATAATAGTAATAACTGTGTTTACTTTTCAAGCAAGACGCAGAAAACATTTTTAGAGGAAGAGAAATAAAGTGCAATTACAAAATATAAAGTACCATACGAGCATCTGTAGCACAAAAGGTGTTAAAGCAACTTCAGACATGAAGAAAGAAATCTATCAAAAAAAATATCTGTACAAAAGATATAAAAGCAAAACCAACAGATGGATGTACTAACATGACAAAACACTATTATGCAACAACAAAACAGCCATTAGTCATAAAGGCGAATCGATAAAAATATGTTTTGTACCAGGGTCTAAAAGCACAGACAGTGGCATCGAACAGCATACTAACTGTACTTGAATTGTTAGAGACTTCTTTCTGCGAACAATTATTTATTGACACTATGAGAAAGTCTTTGGCAGCGAGGCGCCATTGTGACGTCACTATATTTCAATGGGGGTAGAGATGTCATGAGTAGTATAGAATACCCCCTGCTGGAGTCTAGACACGGGTGGTGGTGGTGGTGGTGGTGGTGTTGGTGGTGGTGATGAATGAACAGGATGCTGAGGTGAGGATGGATGAGAAGAGGAGCGAGCTTCTGCTGAGCTGTGTGCTGGAAATGATATTCTGGAGGTGAATGGGGTGGAGGAGGGTTGCAACAATTAGCACTGAGATGACAGCTGACAGCAAAAGAGAGGAGAACTGATTTAAAGTTCCACAGTAAAGATATCATTGGCTGATAGAGATTGTGGCACAATCTGGTTGATTACACTTAAAGAGAAAATGCTCATAATCAACTGATATGAGAAAGCAGAGAGAGGGGGCTGGAGGGTTGTTGGGGCGGTGGGGAGTGGGGGGTATATTGTACATAAATCTGTTCAGTAAGACCTCTGAAACTATAACATGTAACCTGCCTTTGTACCTGTTGGGAATTATAGGCTCCTAGTGTTAATGACGTCAGAATGCCTAAAAGGTGACACAAGAAGAAATACTATGAGTTGAATAGAACCAGTTGATCCTTGTTTGAAACTGTTTTTAAATGTACTTTTACATTGAATTGCCTTGTCTGTTTTATGGCCATTATATCAATTTCATGTGAAGCACTCAGTGCTTATAATGTAAAGTGCTTATTGCAAAGCAATTTGTGCTGCATTTCTTGTATGAAAGGTGTTATATAAATAAAGCTTTTTATTTATTCAATATTATTATCATCATTACCTTTGAAAATCCCTTCACACAGAGCCCACTTGTCTAAAGTGACTTTTTGGCCACTAACTTCCTGTTGGAGGCGAACTGAAAAGGCATACTATTTAAAAACACAGCAACATCTAGTGGATTTTTTTTAGCATAACATACCTTAACCAAATGGTAGAGGTAGCTCAATCAAGTTGAATTAAGTTCAACACATTTTTCATTGAGATATAATGACTTAAAATGTGCTTTACCAGAAGGTTGAGTAGTACATTAAACGGATAACTCATGGGCTATATAAACATCTGCCATTTTAAATAACATATGATAAGGTCCCTGTCAGAAAATATATGAATTAAGATGTTTATAATATGTGACTTTATTTAATCTCACCAATATGATGTGACAATATCATCACATCAGGTCAAAGTGAAAGGGTCAACAGAGAGATTTGCGGTAGCGGGAGCTAAGCAATGGCGCAGACAAGCTGAACAGGCAGAAAGAACACCGGAAAACTGCCAGGAAAGTTTTGGAGCTGCTTTTCAGATCCATAAAATATCCTGGACACAAGGGACTCTCACTGTAGAGTCATATCCATGGAGTTTTATGGCAGCTTATGATGAAGCGGCAGACAAGCCAATGTAATGTTATGATCTGCCCAAAGAGACGTGAGTGTCTTCAGCAAAGAGACAACTAGATGTCCGGCAGCATTCAAAAGGAAATATTAGAAATTCTGACATATGCAGACCAGAGAGAAATTGTGTCTGAGGTGAGGGAGCGCTCCTTAACCCAGTCGCTAGAATAAATATTTGAATTGTATGTTTCTGCAAACAACAGATATGTAACATTTGTAGGTTATTATGTAGAAGGTATGTTGAAATGTAGCAGGTATGTTGAAACGTTTCCTTACCTTTGAACAATACTGTGGTTATGTTTAGGCACAAAAAAATAAAAACTGTCATTTGCTTTGCCTGCAGTAGGCTGCAGCTGGTAGCTACCTTGCCTAAGCATGTGCACATACATAGTCATGTACACATATTTACGGCCGCACCCCTGAGCGAAAATATGTTCCTGCACTTATGCAGGAGTATGTCAGCACTTTAGGAATACCTGCAGAGAGCCCTCAGCCATGGGCACAGATCCTGCTGATCTTTTACCCTCCCTCTGGTTCTCTGGTGGAGGAGCAGAGCACAGCCTGGGTCAGTGGGGCTTGTTCAGAATTAATCTCTATAAACAGATGTATGCATATGTACTGTATGCAGACAAGCACGCAACGGAACATTTGAAGTCATTTTGTAGTCCCAGTATTATGACCAATCATGTTTGAGCGGCAGGCAAACAGTCCTTGTGAAAGGGCCATGGGCAGATTATAAGACAATGGGCCCCTGATATTCTAAGGGCTCCACCACCTTTCCCACAGAGGAGTAAGACACAAATTTTGTTGTGGTTTTGTGTCTCTTTGTAGTTGTTATGCATCTTTTTGTGGGTCTGTGTCACTTTATGGTCATTTTCTGTCTTTTTTGTTGTTTTGTGTCTCTTTGAGGTCATTTCAGTTTGATCCTGGTTGGTATGTGCTAATTTGACATGTGACATTTTGAAAGTGAAGGCGAGGGAGGCTTCTGACACTTCAGGCCCCTGGGCCTGTGCCCAGTATGTACTTAAATTATCATTGGAAAGGAATGGCTTGTGTACATGTTAACTATATACATTTCTATATATGATATTATTGGATTATTATTAAAGACTCTTCCATGTGTGAGCAGCTTTTCACTCTTGCAGCTGGCACTAAATTCAAGTACTTTATTTATTATTCAGTGGTTCAGTCTAGGTATCATATAAAAAACTCGTCTCCAAAATAACTGGTTAGCTGAAGTGTAGCTGTCATAAGTGACAATGGTGGAGTTAAAAAGGACAATATTTGTGTCTGAATAGTCGTGGAGTGGTGGTATAAGTACCACAAATTGGAAATACTCAAGTAAAGTGCAAATCCAGCACACAGTAAACTTACTTTGTTACATTGCACTACTGGTTTACAATGTATGATACTGTGTGTTACATCTGTATAATGTATGATAAGTTGTTATATTATGTGCAGTGACGTGGCACTTGTAGGAAGCGGATGTGACAATCAAGGCATGATGTCTCGGCTCATTTGAGTCATTTCTGCTTTTTGATTTGTTATTCAAGTCGGTTAACAAGGCACGCAACCAGTTTATAAACCAAGATTGAGCTAAATCAAATTGTTAGTGTGTTCTCGAACAGAGAGATGTGTTTACTGAATGAGTGGTCTTTTCCTACTGGGACATCCATCTACTTTGGCTGGAGCTCTGACGTAAATGTAGCCTTTAATCCTAATGTTGGAAGTTTTTATACACAGCACCTACAATACAGTCCTGTGTCCAGACTGCCATCTATTTTTCAAGTGTTACTTTAAACGTGTAATTTACACTAATCAACTTGGGTTTTATTTAGTCATGTAGGTTACTAAAAGTGTGTTTTTTACTGTTCCCAAAATTGCTACAGAAGATTATATCTCCCTTTTCCAGTCAGCAGTGCTAAAAATATGTGGCTCACATTTTGGCTTTAAGATGGGAGTCTGAGTGAGTTGTGTTTACAAGTTCAGTCGACCCGTGGCCCATGCACCCTGGCTGATCTGTGTTGATAAGGCTGCAAGGCGTTACCCTCTGAGAGGCAACTCTGCTCATAAACAACAGCAAGTGTCAGTCTCGTGCTGGTATAACTCCCATGTATTTCTAAAGAAACTGTCCCTGCACAAGTGTGACCAGTGTGACTTATGGTTCCTTATATGGACAAAGAGTCAGGAGCAACAAGTGGCTCAGGAAGTGTTTTTTTCCTCCAGAGTTGTGCAGAATGAAGTTCATGCATGGTATGCCTGGCATGTGGCATTGACTTTGTGTGCTGCATCTAACAATAAAGATCCTTGCTGAGTTTGAGGTGGACCAAAATCCAGATCCTTGCTGACAGCTTTGTTTTCCATTTCTGTCAGAACAATGCGTCGCCACAGGATACCTGTCTGTCCCGACAGTTATGACAGTTGTGACTGGAGACAGACAATTTCACTGCACTTACACACACAAAAAAGTGTCAGCTGGTGGAAATGGCATATTTATGACCCCAACATTTTCCCCGTGGCACGAGGGACAAGCAATGCACAATGAGAGCTCAGCGGACGGAAACTGGAGCCTTGAGCTGCTGACCCTATTCTCCTGTCTACACCGAGCATTCATGCTTTATCATAACAAAAGGGACACTAAATTTAACCAAGGGGTCAAAGTTCTGTCATCTTTTTCTCCATTGGGAGGGATTCTCAGGAGACAGCAGGTTTACTCCCTAGTGTATATCTTATAGATAAGATTCTATCCACAGATGTTTACCATTTGGCTCTAATGACATAACCACACTCCCCAATGTTCCTAAAATAGAGTCCAGGTCACAGATAAGAAAAAGAGGCAGCATGTTGAGACTTGCACCAACTTTAGGAGGACCTTGATTAAGTAACATGGTCAATGTTCAGCGTTATCTATCTAGACCAATTAGCCGTGATTTGGTCCTTGTCGTCTTTGTTTATGGTTGTACTGTACTTTAGGTAATAAAAGGTGATAGCACATGTCTCTGAAACCACCTCCAGAGCTGTTTGTCTCTTGCATGAAATGTCTTCAGCTACAAGAGGGTGTTAGCCAACCTCGGTTACAAAATCCTTCGGCTTAAAATCAAAAATGGATTTGGAAATGCTCCGAATCGATTTGGCTGTTATGATCCCACAGTTTGGGAAGACAACAGGAATGTTATGTAACACACTAGGTAGACAGATAGAAACAGTTTTACATGCTGCACTGTTTTATGTGGAGTCCAATATCAATCACTGAGCCAATATTCTTTATCTATAAGGAGGCCCTCTGACACCTATCCACATGTACTTGGGTATATTTGAAATTGTAGCCTTTTCTATGTGTTTGGCTTTTTGCCGACACACAAACTGCATTTTAGGTCAGTGAAAACTGATCTTTTGCAAAACTCACTGCAGAGTGAAGATTTTTAGAGATGCTGTTTTTAGTGTTGACGTGTAGCCTGGCAAAACTTGGCTTGTAACGTCAGAGTGTGCGCTATTATCTCCTTTGTGAGGTGTCAAACCTATTCTCATCGCCAGGTCAACAAATATTGAAGCTTTGTCACACCCCTCAGTGTGCAGGACAGACTAACTGCTATCAGACATAGCTAAAAAGCTCCAGATTTGTAAGATTGGGTTGATGCAATAGCAGAGGTGGCATGAGTCTGTAGGAGAACAGAAGGTAATTCTGAAGGTGCGACTGTTTTTGGACCTATGTGAAGTTTGATGGAGTTAAGAATATTTTCAAGCATAGCCTGTGAAAATTGCCTATGACTTTGACACGTTTTCTTTTCAACTATGTTCTCAATCTCTGAATCCGTCAGCTATCAGTCTGACAACAATAAGCCTCTCGTGGCAGTGGCCAATATTTCAGGAGATCCAGTGTAGCAAGCGGATATCTGGGCCAAGACTTCCTCTTGCGTGCACAGGTCATTTCAACAAATCTCTATTAGCAGATATCTGCACATGAATGCAGATACATTTTTGAAAAAGCTAAAAAAAAACAACGTTATCATCAGACGATAGCCAGTGGGTGCTGAGACTGCATTTCAGCTAATACGTTCTGCCTCTCCACAAGGACTGTTTACTGCCGGTGTTGCAATACTACTCTGATTACAAAAAGAGAAAAAAACGGAAACCAGAATGCTTCGATTACCAAAATCTTGCCCTTTTGCACAGATTTTGCATAAATCTGTTTACAGAGATTACTATGTACTTATTCCAATTCATTGTATTCAAGATAACTTTTTATCTTTCGAATTTTTTACGCCGTGTCTTGTAATAGTATCCAACCTGTGACCCTGAGATTATCTAACACTCCTCTCGTTACCATGCACCAACCCGCTCTTAAAAAAATCTATAAGAACTTTAAAAAACATATGAAGCAACAACCACGAGACAGTCGGCTGTGAAATAATCCAGCACACAGCCCCTTGTGAAACCACATCTTGTTGTTGTTTTTACTCTTCGAGTTTCATAAACAAGATAGCATTAGTGAGCTGGCTCGTTGTTTCCCCTGTTTTCCAGTCTGTATGCTGAGCTAAGGTGATCTGCTGGCATGTGTACATAAAGTGAATAAGTGTATTTCCCAAAAGTTGAACTATTCCTTCAAAGGCAGCAGAATCATCTACATTGTTGTGAAGCCATTTATTATTTTCCCTTGTTCTTTTACAATATATATATATGATCATTACAACCTGACCTGAGCTGATAAGGAAACCTTTGAACAAACAGTGATACTTGTTGAAACAGTATGTGACATACAAAGACAAACATTTGCGCTCATTCAGTCCGCTATAATTCAGAGATACTGAAGGACAGGTCTCAGGATATATGTTGTTTGCTTTTCTCCAAATTGGACATGCTGTGTTTTGGAAATGCTTCAATTTCTGTTTGCTCTTGTGTAATCTGAACATGTCCCAGATACCCGAGACAATTTCAACTATCAACACACGAGGCAAGCAGAAACGGCTTTATCAGAGTTCACAGTTCTGGTGAGACTTCAACCTTTGAGTTCACAGTCATATGATTCTGTGTTTAAAACCCACCAGAAAATACATAATGTTATTGTTAATGCTATTATGAGAAACTCTATGCAGGAGGTATAAACAAACGAACAGCTGTTACAAGATTCAATGGCGGTAAGCAAAATTTAATGACGCATGGCATCCTGTAGCACAATAACATGCACTGGTATTAATGGTGATTAATAAACTCCCACAGGCTTTGTGATTACTGTAAGAGAATACATGTCTTCATTTGGGCCTGTGTTTATATGTGACTGTAGGACCTTACTGGAATCTGTCGCTGGCAGCAAACACCCAGCGTGTCTTTTTAGCAAGTGGCTGCTTATGTAACATGAGCACATAAAGGAAGGA
>JAPZEB010000012.1:32740510-32756169 GCA_029783705.1 Chaetodon striatus | reverse complement strand
GTAAGGTTTAGGAAATTGTAGTTGGGCATTGTCACGTTAAGCACTTAACATAATATGTTGTAATGACATGAAGTCACGTGCATGCATTCTGTACGTACGTAACTTTAGAAACAACGCTGACTTTTGGTTTCACACGAGACACAAACCCCGGTCTCTTAAGTCAAAGTCCTTTGTGTGTTTAACACTGTGATCACAGCTTCCAAGCTTTTGATTACATGGATCATATACCAATTAGTGCAATTATTTTTGTAGGTATAAGTACAATGAGTGAGAGCAGCCTGCACTAGCACAGGCGATGTGATGTCAAAATCATTCCTCAGTCTAAAATATGTTGGTTTATATTTAATATTGTTTTATTTTTGTTCTCCACAACCATATGGCAACCCCCAGGAATCATCTTGTGACCCCCTTGGTGGTTGGGACCCCACTTTGAGAACCACTGATCTGGTAGACGTGCAGCTATTACACTGGATAAGTTAAAAATTTGGACCTACTGGTGGTGCTACATGAAAAGCCAGATGATTTTGGCCTGCTAACGTCTGTGCAAAATTTCATGGCAATCCATCAAACATTTGTCGAAATGTTTCAGAGTTAATCAAAGTGGTGCACAGACTACCAGCTGACTGACCAACATTGCCATCTGTAGGGTCCCACCACCAGTGTAGCTACAAATGTAAACTGTTTTAAAAAGAGTTTCAAATTGCAATCATTTGCAAGTGTCATGAGAAAACATTAAAATCCCAGTCACAGTAATGTTACAGTAAACATTTCAATTGAAGGTTTACATGCATTATTTGCTCTCCACTGGTTCTTGGTGTTTTGTTTTTTACAACCACATTCAAATTCTGTATGGAATAATTTCCGGTACTGCTGTATGACTCAATTTGACCTGAGACCTGAGTGGATTTTTATTTAAGAACTGTAAAGGTTTTTCTTCAAACAATGTTCAAATTAGGCAGAGCTGACACAACAGTCAAAATGCATATAGGCTGGTATAAGGTTAAAAGAACTGGACACTAAATTTATATGCACGTGACCGTGAATGTGTTTTTCCATTTACAGTATACATTACATACTGTGTGGGTCCTGTGAGGATCTCCAGGGTGTGGATAGATGGATAGATACATATTGACGGATGGATGGGTGTATAACTCACAACACCATCTCTGATCAGTTTCCTGATACAGTTGCTTGGTGACGGATGGAAATCACATTGAAGGTCTCCACTCCTTAAACAGACACAGAGGTCCATGCAAGAGAGAAAATCAAACTTTCAGCTCGTACTCCTCATTTTCTAGCTTCCTCCTAACAGCCAGTCCGGTTTACCACCTCCGTCGTATTCAAATGAAATTCACCAGCAGATGTCCAACTGATAAATAAATATATAACTTACTGAGAGGTGTGAAGGCCTGGTTTTGGTTCTGTCACCACAGATGTATCTCATTCACTCACAGGGATCTGTTTTGGCAGAGGTGGTATGGTGCTTGTAGGGCTTTGGATAGGAGTTCTGAAGTCTCTGATGAGAGACGGCAGAGAGAAACAGAGAGAAGGAGGGCTCTTATCACTGTGCTGGCAATTAATCCTTGTGTGCTGCACTCCCACATATACATTACACTGCTCCTGTGTTGCACCCTCTAATTTACAGGCTGAGAGACAGCAGGTGTTCAGGACAAAGTAAACAGAGGGGAAGTTGGAGGGAGGGATTGTTCGACCTGCTCCAGTCTGCTATTATGTGGCTCCCTGCTGGACTGAAAACAAGAAGGCACCTCTCTTGGTATGCAAAACCTGTTTAGCTTTCCCTGTCTAAGTACTAGGCCAGGGCCCAAGGTCACACTTCCAGGGTAGGCTTTGCAAATGTTGTTCTACCCCCGAGGCGTCAGCCAGCGAGAAAATTAACAGACACTTTGTGTTTTTCAGTGTGTTCCTGTGGGAGAGATGGCTGACTGCCACACTGATCCTGTCTTGATCTCCTCAGCTGAACACTCCATTATTCAAAACAACAGTTTACCCTCTACCCAAAGTTATGTCGCAGTATAAATAACTTGTTTCTCAATTAAAGCTGTACGTGACGACTTGGCTCGATAATATCACCTTGGATAACAAGTCCAAATTTGTTAATGCAGTCTGTTGCATTTGTTAGACACTAAACAAGTGTGAGCTGCCTGGTGAGTGCAGATCACGGTGGATCATGACACACATGGTTTTTTGAATATTGTTTCCATTCTAAACCAAAAGAAAATCTTCACTCTCTACTGTAAGCAGTGCTAAAATCCAGTCCACACCATAGATCAGAGTAAGCAATTCTGGCAGGTTTTAAAGGGGTACTGAAGCGTTTTATTATTGTACTTCCATTAGGTTAATGAACTCACAAAAGACACATTTTATAAGACTAAGCATAGAGATGAGATATTAACTAAGGTTTGCAGCCCTTTTTGGGCACTTAACAGTTTAATTCCATTTATCCTTGTTTATTAAATGACCACACTAACATTTTGCACTGGTAAAGTCTTAGAGCTGTTACTGCTAACACTTTTGTGTTATATGTATTTTAAGGTGTTCCAGTTTGAAGGCACAAAATTTTTGATTCACAAAAATAGCTGCTGAGTGTGATTTATTGTTGCCGGTTGAGAGGAAATTCCACCTGAATTTAAAACTGTGGTTCACCACTTTTATCCATTTGCAGTGGCAACCCCATGAGGAGGCACAGGGGGCCATGGCCAAGGACCCCCTGGTGAAAATAATTGAAGGCTGATTTAACTGTGTTTAAGAGGCTGTGACATGCTTTGTAGGCTAGTGTGAAGGTTCTAAAGCATCCATTGGTACCAACTATGTTGGCATAGGTCGTATAGGGAAAGAGGGTAAATAATCCACTAAATTAGGTTAAATGTTGGTGAGGGAATAATTAGCATGGCCATTTTCAAATGGGTCCCTTGAATTTTCTCTTCAAGGTATCTGAATGAAAATGGGTTCTATGGGAACTCAGGAGTCTCCCCTAAACTTAAGAGGGCTTGTTCTCAGTAAATGCTTTGTTCCTTACAATCAATGCTCTCCTTCAAATTAAAGCTGTTTATTTTTAAGGGAAAAGGACAACCAGCTTATTTGAAGAACAATGAATCGCTTAACATGTCAATAACACATTACAAAAGGGCTTTTGTGAAACTCATGACATGTCAAAATTTTAACTATACCAGAGATAATTAGTAATATTAGCTGTAAAAAAAAAAGAAAGAAAGAAACCAAATTAGATCAGTATGAGATTCCCTAACTTTCATATAGACATAGCTTCCAACTAGTCTATGCACTATGACAGCATAATTGAATCCCTTAAATTCAGTTATGGCTTTTGGTTTTGGTGTGCCACCCCAAGATTTTTAGGAGCCCCATCTGGCCTCCCTTTATGTCAAATTTCAGGGTGTGCCACAGGCCATTTGGAAATACACCCACAATGTTTGATGGTTTTGAAAATGTTTTACCATACAACTATGTGTGAACAATTTTAATTCTTACCTGGCCATGGCCACAGACAATGAGTCAGGGGATCACAAGAATTAGTCAAATTCATCTTGTGGAGACATGAATATCTGAGCCAAAGTTCATGGTAATCCATCCAATAGTTAAAGAGACATTAAAAGAGACATTGAAAACTAAAAATGTCAATTTGCTGGTGCCGCTGGATGAAAAGTCAGGGGATCATCAAAGTCATAAGGATTCATATGAATGCCAGTCATTCCTGTAGTTTTTATATGTCACTCATAACCAAAGATGGCAACCTAATGTGCTAGAGGAAAGGTGGGATATCAACAAACAATTCATTTTCTGTGGACCTTGAATATCTGTACACATTTTATAGGAATCCTTCAAATATTTATAGATATATTTCAGTGCAGACCAACGGCCACTGCCACACTGTGGCTCAGAGCAAATAGTTTAAATTGACCACTGGTCCCTCCACCTCCAAAAATGAACAAAAAAAAAACGTACTACAACTCATTTGTGTCTTTTGTTGGACCCAGCTTGCCTGGTAAACAGCCATAACACCAATTTATAACATTTGCAACACAGGCTGTCCATTAAAAATGTGGAGTCTCAAGCATAAGCCAAGATAAAACCAATGACAGCACAATGACAGAAGACATTTTACAGTTTGGATTCACAGTACTCGGCTTGATGATTAAATTGATCTTGATGTGTAAACTTAATGGAGTTCTCCTTTACTGCCCATAAAGCTTTACTGTAAGAAAAGTCTTCACATAGAGCTTTAAAGTACATTTATGAATCCCCTTGACTGTGGTGGCTCAGTTGTAAGCTGTACAAGAGCACTGTAGCAGTGTTGCAGCCTCAGCTGCAGCAGCAGTATAATTAGCATACTGTCAGATGTCATCCAGTTGGTTTCCAGACGCGTACGTTGGAATGACCTTTAGCACTGTTTGAACTTTCTCTCACTTGTTAAATATACATACTACATTGTCGCGTGCTGCTATTTCTTTAGACACACATTGGCTGACATTTCCATGCAAGTCACTCAAATGTCCATTTGACTTTTTTTTTTTTCTTTTTTTTTTTTTGCTTATTTATCTTACTCTGGGAAACATACCAGTCCTTGTTGGCATTTCCTTTCCTAGCAACAGTAGCAGTGTGTCCCTGCACAGAGAGTTTACTGTGTATCACAGTCGCCTCTTTTCTGACTTGTGCTTCAGTTTGATTTATATTTACTTTGAATATTACGTGTGTTAGCCATGCTAGTAGCATGGCCCTGTGGATGGCAAAGCTGGTCTGTCAGTCGGCCCACAACTATGATCCGCATTGAAATATCTCAACAACTATTGGATGCACTGACATTCATTTTGGAACAGATGTTGCCCAGAGCATGTGTCTAATTGACTTTGGTGATCCTCTGAGGAAGTTTTCATTTATCCAGTGAAATAACTCAACATCTACGAGATGGATTGAAATGTGGTGCAGACATTCATGTCACATTCATCTACTAACTTTCCATGTAGTGTCAGAACCAGGTCAAAATGTATGACATACTTTGGACCAAATACCTTCAAAATGAATGACAATCAGCCTGCCCTGTACTTTGTATGTAGCAGAGGCAGTAAATTACAGGCGGGTGACACAGGGAGCATGGCCTCTTCTCTCTTTACAGTCTGAAAACTAATGTTATATTTAAAAATAAAAAACAGGAGAAACTGCACACACCAGCACCACAATGCTGATACTCCCTGTCTCCCCTCCAACTCCCCCTCTCCTCTCCTCTCCTCTCCTCTTCTGCTCTCATTCAAACCGATCCAAACAGCTTGCCAGCCACTCAACAGAAACGTTAGCAATATCCAAACCCCCAAATTACGGAAGAGTTAAAAAGTTTTTTTTGAGTGTGAGAGATGTCTTCAGCCACAATCTACAGTATATTATTAAGTTGACTGATGTTACTATACTAAGATTCCTAAATGAATGAAATCTCATTCAGTTACTTAGTCATAGAAAATGCCATTGTTCAATTACATGGTATTTCGAAGGAGCACAGTCAGTCCACCACTGTGCTTCTTCATTCAACATATTCATAAAATCATTTTTATGTTTTGGAAATCCTTCATTGTGTCTATAACTCAGCAGGAGCAGCTGCCTCAATAGGTCATGGGCAGGGAGCAGAGACTGCATGTAAAACCTGTAGAATAAAACAGTCCATGTAGAATAAAACCATCCCAGAGTGATTTTAATCATCACTTTTTTGTCTATGGGGTGAGTCAATGCACTTATCACTTTGAGCACTATTTGCTGTAATTTGCTGTGTAATGTGTGTTTGTAATGTATTTTGTCATGACCATTCATCTTATGAAAGGGACATATCAAAATAATTTTAAAAAAACATGGTCGTGTTTTGTTCTACAGTTCTAAGAGTATCTGATAAACTAGAGCCCTTTTGATAAATTGTGCCTGTACTAACTTTGTCCTCTCCATCTTTGAAATCAAAATTCTGCCCCTGGTATGTTCATTAAAAAAATATGTTAGCATGCTAACATGCTAAACCAAGATGGTAGCATTGAGCATGGCATTAGCATTAAGCTCAAAGCACCGCTGTGGCTAAGTGCAGAGAGCTGTATACTCCCAAGCTCAGAGCCAATTTTATTGGCCAATATTGCACCCTCCATCTATAGATGGATAGAAAGATATTAATATATATAGTTATGGATAGAATGGATATCACTTAATTTATCAATATCAGTGCTTTTTTACTCCTTAATATTGGTTTTGGCACCAGCCCTAAAAATCCAGTATCAGTCGGGCTCTACTTAAGCCCTATTCGCACGAGACTAGTATTACCAGGGTCCTTGTGATTTAGGAATTACCCCTCCAACTGTGTTTCATGCAGCACAATTGCAATAGTTAAACAAAGCCTGTGTTTTACTTAAAATTACTGACATCATCCCTTAATGCAGCCTCAATAATTCCCGACCAGGAATGAGGCAGAAAAGAGGCACTAAGAAAACAAAAACCCAAATATGTCCCTAAATCACCAAGATGCCAATTTGCACGGATTAATATTATAACATGACCTTTGTGTTTGGCAAAATATGTTCCATTTTTTAAGATTTGTTTGCATTTGTTGTGCTTTGTTATGATAGTGAGAAAAACATAAAGCAGGAAAGAGAGAGGTGTAAGACTTAGCCTTAATGGTACACACTCCACTCAGAGAGCTACCGGGGCACTCCCCGTGGGATTAAGATCATAGACTACCTCCACAGTTTTTAGAAATTATTAGAGGTCCCCGGATAATACTTATCCGGTGTGAATAGAGCTCTGATCTTGTACTAAAGTTAAAATGTAGTACTAATTTTATGAGCCCAAGATCCACATTTTCTTTCTGTTCAGTGTTTGGCCGGAGATGTCTAGTCATATCACATAATAAAACGCCAAGAATGCTTTCCAGACCAGCAGCTCTTCTTGTCCAGTCAACATTGGCCTCATTGTCATTTCCAGCCACTGATGTCGAGGCAGCTGACTGTCCAAAGACCTCCTCTGTAAGCCGTGGAAATAACAATGGCTGAATGGGAGCATGGGGTTTAACATGACTATGGGGGCTGTGGGTCAGAGCTGTGTAGTAAATACAAGGCTAGCAGAAAGTGCTGTGTGCTGCCAGCAGATGGTATGAATAGGTTTATAAATGCTTGAGTAGGCTGTCAAAATGATGTGATCTGGCATTTAACCATTTGTGATGTATGGGGGAAAAAATATGATGTGATAACCGAGGACAGTGCTATCTGTTCTGTGGCACTGAGCAGGAACAAATCTGATCTAAAAGTGTGGATTTGTTGGGAATAATGGCTTTCACAGCGCGCTCAGATAAAGCATCTCATTTTGTAGATGTCATATGTTGTGATCAGTGGAGACTTCTGTATGATATTTCCACCCAGAGATGCCTTTAAAATATGAAACCCTGCCAGACTGCGCTCTCGGGGATCCGTTTGCCTCCTCTTAAGCAAACATTTGCATTCGACACACTGGTAGTGTATCAAATCGTCCTCATGCACTTCTCTGCAAAAAAACTCTCAAGGTTGATTTTCAAGGTTGCAAAACGCAGCTTTGACCTCAGTCCACTTAAAATAAAGTTCAACTAGACCATCCATTTATGAAGCGAGCTGAGCACCCTTCTCTGCTTCCCGTGCCCGGGATTTTATCAATTATCATCTCATAAGTGCTCGTGCAAACATGCCTCCGCAATATAAATTGGAGCATTAGGGATATGAAAATTCATGTTTAATGATCTTCATACTTTATAGGACTACACTGTAATATTTGGTGCGCTATGCAAATTGAGGAAACAATACTTTTCAAGTTCATTTAAATGCAAGATTCAGTTAATGCATGTTGTATGACAGCAGAATATTAAACATTTGCTCTCACAGGAGGGTGTTTTAAAGAGTGGAGCATTAAATGCTGTAAAAATGACAGCCTTTCCATGTACCAGGGTGACCTTAAAACCTAGCAAAAAAATGCTATAGTTTTGGTGTCCAAAACCTCAGCTCTTTTTCCTTTGTCTGCGAGTTAATTGGATGTCAGGGCCTTTGGACAACAGATTTATGTTCCTTCAGGCTAAAGCTTCATCTGGAGCATGACTCTGGTTCTGTTAATGTGCAGCCTGAACGCTGGCAGGGCCTCGTCTCATGTGTCACCACCTCCAGTCTCACCACGCTAAGCAGCTCTGCCTCCCCCAGTGCCATGAGCCCAAACATGCGCTCAATCCATCCCACAGAGCAGCTGCACATATCACCGGGCCGTCACTCTCTCCAATAGCCAGACTGAGACCTACAGTAGCTTCTGAGCTCTTATTCCCACTGAGATGCATTTAAATCAGGTATGTGACAGTTGTGCATATACGCATGCTATGAATATAAACGCAGAGAGTGAGGCTGCTGAGGAGTGGATGAAAAACAGGGCCATAGACAGAGATGAAATGTAACATAGAGGGCCGGCTTTTGGATATGCTGCTGGAGCTGTAACATCTGAGATTTGTCTGCTCGTGGCTCAACAGAAGCAGATAAATATAAATTGATTGGAAGTGAACTCCCACAGTGCAATGTGCCATAGTGTTTATAGACAGGAGGAGAAGCAGAGTGAAGTGCTGTGTGCCTTAGAGAAAAGCACAGTAACATACTCTCTCTAGTGAGGCACCATTCAGCAGTGTTTTGGATTGCTTCCTTCACAGGACAGATATGAAAGGCATGATGGTCTCTATTGGCCCTGACTTGTGTTTCAAATAATGAACAGCTTACAGTGATAGAAAGTGGCACCTCTTTGGCAATGCACTGTAAAACGTGTACTGTAAAGTTAACTGCAAATCATTACAGCCTCTAACAAACAGTGTGTAATACTGCAACATATCCTCACACAATGGTGTGTATGATATCTAACAAATTAGTGCCTAAAAATGACATGACATACTTCACCTTAAGATACTCACTTAATGTAAAGTTACGTTGGTTAGGTTTAGGCAGTTAAAGTTACTTTGGTTAGATTTATGTAAAGACACATGTCTTAGGTTTATATCTTAAGGTCTGGGCAAGTAAAATTATGTAGGTTAGGTTTATGATAACACACATGGTGACAATGTATCTGAAGAGTTTACTTGGTTTCACGCTGCTCACCTACCAACCTGCGTCCTCACACAGACAATGTTACCAAAAACGTGGATTATACACAGACTTCTGTCTCATGGATATGCAGTACATATACAACATACATAACATACATAACTTTTCATACAGTAGATATACATATGAACAGTAAATGAGAAAAGCCTGAATACTGCAATTTTAATTTTAGATACCACAGTTAGCTCATGTTAGGGGTGAGCCGAATGCTCTACCAGATACCAAAACAAGTATCTGGTATGGACAGTGTGGGGGTAACGTGTTACAAGAGTAATGTTTTACAGTAATCCATGACTGCGTTACCAACAAATTTTCAGGTAATATTATTATATTGACAATGTCACATAATGTGTTACCACCATTTATCCGCTACGCTCCACTTTCACCATTGCACCACCAGAAAAAACATCCCCCGAGGGTTGTTGTGTCCTGCCATATCGTACATTATACGCTACCCTATTGAAGCATGCTTGTGATCCTGTGAGTTTTTATGTCCAGTGTGTTTCCATTCACACACCTACAACTTATCCCATCCTGCTTTTGCATCACAAGGCTGGTGATCGACACTTACTCACCTGTGTAATGTTAGTATATGTTGGATGTATCCATTCACATCCCCTACAACTGCAGAGCAATGTTCTTATGTCCTATTCTTATGCATAACTCTCTCTCTGGTGGTGTCACAGCTGACCAGCACACTGGGAACTGGCAGGTGGGTTTTCATCTCCGGTGTATTAATTTGCGCTCATCATAATAATTTATGTTGATGTGATAACCTCAGTATTTGTTTATTGTGTTTCATATCATAGGCCCACACTTAATTATCCATATCTCATAATTATCAGACTTTGATCCTCTGCCTGCACGTCCCTGTGTCCAAGGATACTCATTTATTTTAAATGGTCTAGGCTATTTAATTCTATATCATCACACTATGATTAATACAAGCGGGGGATTTTAATACAGAGTGGTAACCACTGCATGTGAATGCATGAATGTGTCAGACCTGCGCAGGACTGGATATGAAATGAACTGTAACAAACTGGAGCTTCTGTGCTTTGATTATCTGCAGTGAAACAACATGACCTTCATCCATTTATAATGAACATTAGCTCTTCTGAGGTCATTTTGGTGACATTACTGCAAAAGTAATGTAATAAGTAACTTACTACTTTACACAGAGTGTAATATTGTAATGTAACTTATTACTTTTAAATGAAGGTAACTAGTAATATGTAATAGATTATATTTTTGGAGAAACTTGCCCAACACTGGGTAAAGATAATGTACTTTTTACAAGATGAGAATCATTTGAGTAAAATGTGTCAGACTTGTGATGAAAGAAAATCATCATTTGGGTATCTATGTTCAATCTCTTACGTTACTTTGATCAGAAATGGAAATAGATTCCTAATATATAACAAATATTATTTAAATAGCAACTTCAGGTTAAAGACCAGTCACCAATTTCTGGTTTGAAATCTGTCCATTCCAAGTACGGATACAGATACAGGTAATAGAGTTGGTTAAACAAAGATAGATAATGGTGTTCTTGCTTATCCCAAATAAATACCACACAAACAGCTTTTCTTTGAGCTGCTTTTAAAATGGGGAGCGGCAAACACCACCGCAATTGTCCACATACTGTGGGTCAACATGATCAAAGTCAAGAATTCCTCATGATGGCCTCTACGAGAAATCATCAGCTAATGGCCCTTACTCATCTCACAGAACTTTTTCTTGTACAGAGTTTTTGCATTCAAATAATGCGACCATTAAAGTGTTTTTCATTTTTATTGGCCTAAAATGATGAGATGACGATGGAGTTTCTACAGTGAAATCATTGGGAACAAAGCAGCCTTGCTCAGGATGAGTCTGGCACCATCAAAGCTGTCTACATTTTTATTTTCAGCACAAGTCCAAATATCGTCTCCTCTGGTGCGTCAAGTGGATTATTAAGATTTTTTTATACAGAATTTTTCAGTTTTCAGTTTTGCAGTAGCGGCATTACTGCAAGCATGGAGCATATCTAATCACTCAAGTAAATAAAAAAGGAGGTAGGTCTAAAATAAAAACACAGTTGATTGAACTTGGCATATGAATTACTTTGGATACAGACATAACAGTGCCAAGTAAAAATATGATTCTGTTTTATGCATGGACAGGAAATTCAATGTTTGACAGGTCTGCTACTGGCAGTGTATTTGGATATAGACCGATAATGTTGGGATGTTTCATTATTGTCTTTTGGGACTTCCCAAAAATTCATTCAAAATGAGATTTAAAAATACCAAAATACATAAAATAAAAATGAAAATGTTCTCACTTCTCCCTAGTGCAATCTGGCCATTTACAAAGTTACATTCTACTTGAGATATCTCCAAAATTAAACCAATACTATGGTGGTGAATGGAATTTAGTTTGTGGTACAGCATTTACAAAAAGATTTGGAAATTTAGGAACTTCAACTGTAACATCTCTTGACAGAAACTGTGCCACTGTTATTCTGGACAGTCCACATCTACAAAACATAATGTGTCCAGTTTTCACTGGAACTACTTTCTATTGAAGAAATAGTCCCTATAAAATTTCAACAGTGTGGTCTGTGAAAACCTCTCCATCCATATCCAGCCTGCCAACCTCAATGGACATGGAACACTTCACAAGTTGTTAGTTAAACGATTTCGGGAAATACACTTTCTTGGCGAGAGTTGGATGAGGAGCAGTCAGTTGTTTAGGTTAGAAAACAGCATGTTAAATTGTGAGCTTCAGAGGTACTGATGGAAAAACCCAAGGTTCCAGTTTTACCAAACTAAACCAATAGTCTCGTATTTTACAAACAGACAGGTATTAATAACACACTCTCACTTCCAACTCATCAAATACTGATGCTTAGTCAGTCAAATGATGCTGCATATACCCCTCTAGTTTTAGTTTTGCACTATCATGGGCAATGTGTCAGTTTTTTGCGTCATTTCTTCTTTTATTTTACTGGAAAATGTTACTGGAAATTTTTACTGGAAAACCCTGTTTCTCTGGGTTAAATGCATACAGTCTTTTTTAAAAACAAAAAGAACATAGCTAATACAGTATTTAGGTTTACTTCTAAAGGTTTAGGCAACAAACTTTATGGTTTGTCTTAAAGTAAGTACACTTGTAACTATCCTAATGTAACATCCTGTAACATACATCACTGGCGTATGCTACACATACTGGCACACTATGTTCTTAAAACAAATCAATCAACTTTTGTTTTCAAACTGGACACAAACAGCAGTCTCTTGGGTGAAAGTACGGAGTTTGTTTGACCCATCCACCTGATGAGATCTCATAATGGTACTGACAGTTAAAAATACTCCCCCCCGTGAATCAGATCCACTCCAGAATTGAATGGGTTCTTTCCTGGCCAATGCTACAGCCTTCCACCAAGCTTCATGACAATTGGACCAGCAGTTTTTCTGTAATCCTGGTGTCAAACAAACAAATTGAACCACAAACATAACCTCCTTGGCAGAGGTAATAAAATTACCAGCACTTGCATACAGATAAGAGAAAAAACAGGTAATGACTTTATGTTAATCACAGGTTGCAGTGTAGATATGTGAATAGCTGTCAGAGGTCACTGCTGATTGGTTTGCATCCTCATAACTTATTCTCCATGACACAAAAATGGTAGAAATAGCACTCCCTAACCCTAATTAACTCCTGGTGTAAATGATGAATAAAATTAATCATGATGCATGAGACTAAAGTAAAATCTTCTACACATGGATACCAACTCCTGTTTAAACAGGAGGTTTTATTTTGCTCCACTGATGACTTAGATCGAAAACACAGAGTGTTTTAAATAGTTGTTATGCTTCATTGTGTCGCACACATGGCAAGAGTGCCTAGTGTCCCCCTTTATTCACTACGAAAGTCTTTCCAATTAGATTTCAAATGCCACTGCAACTCTTGTCTCCCCAGGCATTATGTGAATAGAAGTCTCCCAGGGCTGCACATATTATATCTCATTACTGACAGCGCGGGTCACCTGGGACTCCAATCAGAAAATCTGAACACTTAAGCAATTGGCTTCTCTCTAACTGCCTTGCTGAGATTGATTGGGTTTGGGCTCCCCGAGCACCACTTTAATGTCAAACACATAATGCATCGGACAGAGTTTAGGTAGAAAACATTCAATCTTTTCATATTATTCAGCTAATGATATTTTTACCCAAGTAGGATGCAAATTGCATTTTCTTTTTCTCCCATTTGTATTCTTGAATGGTTTTAAAATAACTATCAACAGCACAGCACTGAGCACCAGATGGTTTCCTAATTTGGATAATCTTATCATATGTGGATAGGATAGATCTCAGTACCAGCAGTGGAGAGTGTGACCAGAGCCATCAATAAAAAAAATGGAGGAACATGGGTTGAGAAGTTAATGATCTGAAAATGAGGAACCTTAAAAACCCAACTGGAGCTTAATACAACGGATTAGTTATCTGATTAGAATTTAAAAGGCCATTCAATATTCCTTAATGGGATGGAGTTTTTAAGGGTGGCCAAAACATTGCCTTCCCAGTTGGTGCCATAAATGGTGATAGTTAGAAAGAGTACAAAAGGCTGGCAGAGGGCAGACTGGTTGGCTGTGTTTGCCCAAGCCGGCTGTGAAAACTGAAGCTGGCTTACCTCCGTTACACACTGCTCTATTTCTGTCTCTGTGTCTCTTGTTTCACTGTGGTAGATCGCACCAAACTCTATGCTAAAAATGGTCATTTTAATGCGTCATGAATCCAAGATGAGATCTGGGTTGAATTAGTTGAATTTGGTTTTCACTTCAGAGTACATCCGTACATGGTCGTGTATGCTTATAGGTCTTTGATTTGGGAGAAGTTTACCCAAAGAGTAGTGTTCCCTTCTGTGCTTGTCTCATTTGAATACCCTTTCAAGGTAAAACTATCCAGAATCTCATTATAACAATAATGATTAGAGAAAAGTCTGAAAGATGAAACAATTTGTGCAGCAGAAATCTTTTTTTTAATTCCCTGTCTTGTTAATCATCTTTATGAGTCATCCAGTGACACCCCCCCACCCCCTGTTTTTTTATTCCCATTTACATGTTTTCCTAATGTTTTTGGTCTGTATTCTTACTCTAACAAAAGACAAAAGACACTGTGATGAAATACGGCCGTGGCTGAGATGTAAAGCAGAGTGACACCCTCCGCCCTGGTTAGTATTTTTCACAGTTATACCTCGGCCAATTATCACAGACAGGCTATAGAACGCTTTCACACCTACAGTAAGGTGTTTGGTGCGGTTGAAATGAACTCTGCAGCATTAGCCTGTTTACTTCAGTTTGTTTACGCTACAGCAAAAGCTGGCAAATGAAAATGGATTTAATTTTCAACAGTGACTTGTAATGGCTGGCTCATTAGACAGTGGCGTCACATCAGAAAACGCTTCCATGTGTAGTTCTAGAGGGCGTAGACAAATGATTGTCGATGACTTGTTGCTATTCACTCTGTAATATTACTGTATAAGACACCTCATGTCCAGTTGCACTCTCAGCTAATAATCCTCATAATCAGTTATTTTTTGTGAGATAAATAAAGATAAATAATGCACACATAGGAAGCAGTAGAATGCAGCATGCCTTTCTGCCAAAATATGGCTTTCCTCCATGTCATGCTGATGATCCAGGATGACAGTGAGTCTGTCACGAATGACTTACCTGTCAGTCCTTATGGCTTCTTGGTTGGTTTGTAGCTACTAACCCATTCTGAACACAAAGGAAACCAGAACTGAAAAACCCCAACAGGTCATTCCTCTCAATGAAACCTTCCATTTGTCATAATTCAACACATTGTTAGATTATTGTGAGTATTTCAGGTAATGTAGCACAATGCTGACTCATTGTTGCCATGGTTACCTGCATGCACCTTGTACTTTTATTGAAAATGATGTGAGCCTGCAAAGCCAACCAGTCAATGCCTACAACTGCAACACATTCTCACTCCAACCTCATCATAAATTGACGTTTGATCATAGACTATCCACATCCACACACGACATGCAAGGTAACCTGGGTGAGTTGGTTGTTGACGTTCTTGGACACTGTGCCAAGTTCTCCACTTTCAAGACACACTTCAGTTTTCACAGGAAATCTAATGTTTACATACAGATTCTTTCAAAATAAATGCACTACGTCAACACCGCAAATTGGTGTTTTTTTCCTTCACCAACAGACACACATAGTTGGGTTTAGGCAACAACAACACATGGTTAGGTTCAGGCAACAAAAGTACATGGTTAGGTTTAGTTAACAAAAACACGTGGTTAGGTTTAGGCAACAAAAGCATGTGGTTAGGTTTAGGAAAAAAGAACAGGGTTTAGCTTTAGAATGTTACGGGACGCGAACATCACTCTCGGGTGAAAGTCAGTCTTTGTTGGACCCATCCAGCACCCCGCCTGCTTGCACCACAAGGACTTTCGCCACCTTAACTTTTGTTCTTGTCCCAC
>JAPZEB010000012.1:32727211-32740410 GCA_029783705.1 Chaetodon striatus | reverse complement strand
AAAGTCAGTCTTTGTTGGACCCATCCACCACCCCGCCTGCTTGCACCACAAGGACTTTCGCCGCCTTAACTTTTGTTCTTGTCCCACCGCATTTCCCCCTGACACTGCCAGGCACCATTAAGCTATAACAGCAACCAGCCAGGTATCATGCCAGCGTTAAAGGACGCCTTTTTTCATTGGTTTCTGATGCCGCTAGACCCTGCCCAAGTGCTCAGGGGTGAGACCGTGCTCACAACTGCAGTTCCTCAAATGGCCACTTCAGGCTGGCTTCAAAAACAAGTCAATCCCCATACAGTAGGTCCCCATGTTAAAACATCTAACTTCACAACAGAAAGAAACATGAAAAAAAAAAAGAAAAAATAGTTTTGGTCTCTATTGCAAATTTCCCTGTTCATGATAACTGTGCACTCTCATGTCTCATCAAGCTCTTTGGTCATGTTTTTCATTGTTCTCATTATTTAGATTAATTTCCTGATTTGTTGAGTTACTCACCTCTCATTTCAGATCCCCACTTCCTGCCCTTGTGTGTTTCCCACGTCTGACATTGTCTGCCCTGCCCTGATTTGTTTCACCTGTGTCCAGTTATCCCCGCCTCTCTTGTGTATTTAGCCTGTGTGCTCCCTGTTCCCTGTGTTCATCTTTGTACGCAGTGTCAAGCGTTCCAGCATTTTCCTGTTGTTAGTATTCCTGGTCATTTAGATCCTTGCTGAAGTTTTTTTGACCTCCCCTTTTTGTCTAGCCCTTCTTGTATTGGTTTCCTGTTCTGACTGCCTGCCCGTGTACCGAACCATTTGTGAAAGTAAAGACTTCTGTTTTTCAACTGAACTGTTTTAGAGTTGTACACTTGAGTCCTCATCTTGGTGTACAAGTCTTGTCATATGGGGCGTGATTTCTTTATACATGTATATAAACATATATAAAAATTACCAATCAGGTGTTAAATATTATTAAAGCTTAAGGTTATACACAATCAAGGGCATGGCTGTTTTGAGTGACATGAGGGTGCCACCCATTGAAAAGTTGGTTCCGCTGCAACAAAGTTGGTCAGGTAATGTGACATGGCATAACCCCAGATTCACAGAGTGTAGGCTTAGCCAAAGCCATCACTATTTCAGTGTGTTGTCAGTTCATGAAACTTCATTATTACATTTTGGTCACCTAATAAAGTGCTCAGTTGTACTAAAAGACTCTCTAAAGAGTAGCATGCTCTATTTTTCCAGGAAGTACATTTTGTTTTAAATGTTTAAAGCCTGTTTTTCACTAGCAAAAGTCAGCATTAGCTTTAGCATTATCGCAGTTAACCATAGCTGTAAATACGCTGTGCTAACAAAACTAGCAGCTAGCATGAGTGTAAGCCCACCTCCACCCTCTTGTCCAAATGTGGTCACTTCTAACTCCACAAACTGAAGATGGCAATGGCCAAAATGTTAAACCTAAGGATTCAAAACAGGAGTCCACAAACCGATGGGTGACATCATTATGGCTACTTCCATTACTTTATACATTCTACGCCTGTTCAACAACTGTCGGTAAATCAGGGACAACTACTGAAATGTTCAAGGCCATGCTATAAATCAAGTTTGAAAGGTTGAAATATATTTTTTAACTAGAAGGGCACTTGCAGAGTGCAGACCTCCACCAAGGCCAAGAGTCTGCAATCACAACCACTATACGTTTGGATATATTTCCAAAACTTTTAGAATTATGTCAGACAAATGATCCAATATGACTGCTTTCTGTATGAAGTTTGAGTGACTATAGGCTTTATTTGAGGATTACTGGTATCTGTGAATGAATAGTGATATGGAGTCATCTCATTTCTAAAACTGACTTTTTTGTCACAATTGAACTTTTAAATCATCTGCTGGATTTTAAGATGCAATGTTTTCCTCCAAGGCCAAATGCCCTATCTCGCAATGTTAAGGAAAGTAGAAAAAAAGTGTGTGTATCTGCTCTATGACTCAGATCCACTCCAAAATTTAATGGGCTCTTCCTTGGCCTATGCTACACCCCTCCACCAAGTTTCATGAAAATAGGGCCAGTAGTTTTTCTGTAATCCTGCTGACAAACAAGCTGAACCGAAAACATAACCTCCTTGAGCGAGGTTATAATAAATGCACCAACAATAACAGATATAATCCTTCAATGATCTCACAAGGTCTCACCCAGTTTACAGGAGGAAAATGACTGCCTTGCTCTCCTTGAATTTCAGGAAAATTCTGTTTTTATTGCCCAAAATCTGGAGGGTTTTTCTACTTCCTTTCACTCTCCCCAATGCTTTCCTAAAAATATTTTCTTTTTAGCAGCAAAGTGGGGAGGGAAAGAGTGAAAGTGTTGTGGCAGAGCCCATAATGTAGCTGTAGCTGGGTATTTTCTGACATCCAGCACTGACTAGCATGCAGCCTAGCTCAGTGGTGGTTTGCTTAAAATAGAAAGCTGTTCTTAAAAATATAGCTACAGGGGCCTTAAAGGAACTGCAGTCGCTATCTTGCTGTGCACACTTACTCCCGAGGCAGGTCTGCCTAGGGAGGACAAAATGCTTTTGGGTTCCGTAGAAGCAACTGCCAAAAATGTTGCATTATTTCTCATCGGTTAGCCGAGCCCGTGTACCTGTCAGGCAGCATGTGGCCACTAAACTTTTATACGCTTATGAAGATTTCACCAAGCGTATCTCTTATGTGTATTTTATGCGGAGAGGGACATTAATTTTGCCACTTTCAAACAACATCTTACAGGAAATCTATTTTTAAAATTCCACTTTTTTTCTTTTTCATGCATTATGGATGCATATGTCTCAGAGATGAATCCTCTGTTTATGCAGTGGTCATGTTGTGAATTTCGGCATCAAAGAGGCCTTTATTTTCTCCCCAAATTCCAAGGTTGCTGCCCCGGTATGTGACCCACATTCTAAATACTTCAAACAATAATCTCTTATGTCGAAGCTCGGATACATACTCAGAGCTTTGCACTGGGGAATAAACATAAACTATGGCTGTTTCTGAATACTTGCCACCACTAAGTATTATTGGTTAAAGCAGGGACCAAATGCTAGCTTTCTAATACTGGAGAGATTTACTCACCCTCTCATTGTCTATGTCTCTCTCCTGCTGTGTTGCTGCCGATAATTAGTGCAGCGTGGACATTATGCAGACACCCATACAGGAGGTGAAGATGAGACCACTTCAGTCTCATTAAATATGTATATTTGCCTTTAATTAGGAGGTATTTGTTTGCAAGTACAACATCCTCCCTTGCTCTGATTTTACAGTGCACCTGCTTTCAGTGGTTGTATGGAGAGCTGCTGACTGGGTTGAAGCAAATAGACTGTCAACACTCCTCACAGGGACCCTCCATTAGGCTGTCTCTTTCAGCAGCGCACACCCCCGAGGCTATGAAGCATTTTGCTCTCTTACTGCCGCACACTTCCTCTCCTTCTTTGTCCATCTAAAGAAACGGCCCCTTCACCTTCTGCAGCTCTGTCTCTGTCTTTTTATTGCTCTAGCTTTCCCTTTTTTTCCAGGAACTATATTTTCAGCCTGTCTTTTTATGATGTCAATAAACTAGAATGTGTTAGAGCAGCAGCAGAGCTGGTCCTGTCAACCAAATATGATTATTATTGTATTGAATTATTGACCAAATGTGATTATGATTCTGACTATTGTTCAGTGCATGCTGAGAAAGACCAAATAAATGAAAGAGGGCAAAGCTGCCTTGTGACTTACAGCAGTGGCTCTTAACCTGGAGGTCAGGACCCCAGGACTGAACAGCAGAAAAAGCATTATTCTGACATACAAAATTATGTTTTTACTTTTCACACATTTACATCTAAATAACACATCCCCCTTCAGCCTTCCCCACAAAATTATTCACATAAATCAAGAAAAATAAATAAAGAACTAAATATTTGTGCAGCATGGATTATATTCACTGGCAGCATTTTTTTTTTCCAGTCTAGGACAGGCTATATTCTAATACTGCATGGTGGGCATACAAGGCATATTTACATCCAGATGTCGTCTGGGGCATCCTTATTAGCCGCATTTTGCGGCATTTTTCAGTCTGTGCACTACCTTGCACTCTTCCCTCTTACAGGCATAGAGAACATCATAATGATACAAGCTTTCAATGTTATTAGAGTTTTTTTTCTCCCCATATCCATGTAGTGTTTAAGCTGTACATATCTTTACAACATTTCACATGTGGGTGGACCCACTGTGCAGATAAGTTCTGTTCCTCTTGGCAAAAGGCACCATGCAAGCTTGGGTAACAAACCTCCACTTTCTGAGTTAAAGCTACTAGATTTTCAACACCTGCTGAGCACCGCAGTCAAGGGGTGTAGCGTTAGTTGTCTCTCTTTCATGGGGCTGTAAGCTTAGCACTCCCAACTTGTTCTCATCCCCCTGGTCGTCAAATACTGACACTTTGTCGCACCCCCCGGCGTGTATCGACACCAAAGGCACCCTTTAGTGTCTTAGTGAGACTCAGGCTTTCAACTATTTCCAATATAAACGCATATGCTGCAATAGTTGACACTGAAAGAAAATAATGTAGAATAAAGAATTAAAAAAAAGGTGGGAGGTGGATGGATCAAACAAAACAAGACTTTTATCCAGGAGACCACGGTTTGTTTGTGAAAATAAAAGTCAGCATTGTTTTAACATAACATTACCAAATTCATGTACAGTGCTGCACACTTGATATCAGTCAGGTGAGGCATTGACATGACGTTATGCTATTACTGTGTAAAAAATGTCCCTATTTTAACCCAAAAGATGATCTTTTCTCTTAATGTCCCACAAAGACAAAAAAAGACACTAAAGGGTGCCCAGTGAATGAGATGCTGAGGGGCATGACAAAGCATCGGTATTTGACGAACTGGGAATGAGACCACATTGGCAGTCTGTGTGTTACCTTGAAAATTGAATCACAGTGTAGTATAGAGCAATATAAGGAGTACCATAGAGAATGTTCCAAAAATCACAGATTGGACTAGGCCACACCTGAAAATGTTGTCCTTTCCATCTGATCAACTGCCTAAGGAATCTTTAGCGCCTGCCCACATGGTTAACCAATCAAATTGCAGTACCAATATTGTGAGTACTTGGAGCCAAAAATGTACAATCCCTAGAGAGTGCTAATGTAGGAGGTGCTCTCACTGCAGAGAAATTAATAAAACTGAAACGAGTCTGGTTTAAGGGATCACAAATGTTACGACTGTGGTTGACTTTATGATGCAGCTGTTTTCTGTCAGTGTGTGCATGTCTGGTGCATGGATATGCAAATAGGTGTGCCCTGGGTCGAGGCAGCCATTTGTGGACCCAGCTACCGGCTGCCGTAGATGATTGGTTGTCGGGCAGTACCAAGGGGGGCCAAGATGGCGGTGGCAGATTGTATCCTAGTCTGATCTGCTGAGGGTAGCAGGGTTGGGCTCCTGCTTTGTTTTCTCCTGTTTTATTTAGTTTGGGATATTAGTGAATGTATTTTGGCTTCTCAGCTTATATTTGGTTGTTTAAGTTAGAGGTATTTTGGTTTGTTGTTTGGCTTTGGCTCATTCTCAAGTCAAAGTAATACACCAATATGTCCATGTATAAATGCAAATCAATCTGAATGTTTGCAAAGTGGATTAGCTTTCCTTGTGGCTGTTTGGGACTTGGGAAAGATGGGGGCTTAGTTCATGTTATGTCTCAGTCACCCCTTGACAGGGCATAACACAAGCTGAGATGGTTGAGAACCACTGACATAATTAATGCCACAGAACTGGGATTGACAGTCCTGTAAACAAGACCCAAAAATGAGTGTGCAAGTGTAGGAGTGGGTAAAGCTTTTATATAATATGGAACCTGTTTCAGATGGTTAAATTAAGGTGCATGGATGTTTATTAATGCATGTAATTTCTTTAAAGTCACACAGAGTTGTGATTATACTCATGTAAATGCAAATGAGAAAATAGTAGTGCTGGATAACCTTAAAGGGAGGTGGAGGTAGATCTAAACGTCCCAGGACTCAAATCTTTAAGGTCATTAGAGGGCTTTTGTGCTGTGGACTGGTTATAAATCACATTTAAAGCCTCTACAAAAATCCAGTATCAATAATGAAGGTCCAGGTTTAAAGCACCTTCATCTTGGCTGTTGATCAATATCTTTATGCCCAGCGCCTGGCGACACACTGCACGGCAATTGTTTCGGACTTGTATCAGCTATATCAAATGGGCAGTCAGCAAAGCTCACACAGGCTTTCAACAACAACAAAAAGCACAACTAACAAATGCACCACTTGAAGCCTGAACAACTCAAAGCTTAAAATAGAAGACTTTTCTGCTGGGCTACCTTACATTTGTCTGCCTTTAACTTCCAAGCACTTTCCTGGTTATAGAGCCGAAGGCAATGGCCAGCTTAATCCTCTCCACTTCTGGGTAGAAGAAATAAATCAGATAATGAATAAATCACACAAAACAAAACATACTAGTATAGTAGGGATGCTATGCTACAAAAAGGTTTTTTTCTTTGGAGGAGTCTCTTGGTAGTAATGCCAACGCAAACAAATGGCCCCAGCAAATTGCTCTATGGTGTCTGTTTATGATATATAAGGTCTTTTGTTCTGGTACTAAAGTGTAATTTGTTCTGAAACTCTTATGGCTAACCAGAAAACAAGGCAACTAAAAGGACAGTGAAATCAGAGATCTGTATTTTCATGCCTTAAAGCTGTGTACCAGGAGCTTTCGTACGATCGGTTCAGGAATTTCAAGGATTCTTTTTGATTACCCAACTGCAGGTCTGAGAGGAAGCGATCAGAGCTCACAGTCCCAACAGCACCGAGGAGCTGCTTGAAACGCCAGGAGCTGCTAGTCTTACTCAGGTGCGCTGACAAAGAGGCAAAAACAGGCAGAGAGGTAAGAACAAAACAGTATTAAATCATGGGCCCCATTATTAAAGCTCATTTAGACCTGAGACTCAGTGAATTGTTGATGCAACACCAGATCAGTCTATTTTTCTAATGAGTGAAAAAAAATTCCAAAAAAAAAGGATATTCCTTGAAGAGTGTTATAGCAAAAATAAAATAAATCTAGATGGTGGAGTAAAAATCCTGAGGGAGTTTTCTTCCAGCTACCCAGAACACAGCCCTGTTTGATGTGTGAAATATGATGAAACTGGTGTTATCTTTCAAATCAACGCATTAATTAATACATAACTTCAAAAATAGAAAGAGAAGGCAACCTGAGTGATTTTTTATTTTTTATTTTTTTATTTTTTTTCAAAGTAAGCAATATAGTTTGAACTTGAGTTAGTTGCCTTGGCTGGGTTTAATTTTCACCCAGTGTGAAATGTCATGAGCCTTATCTAGATTTATGTAAACAATCAGGGTAAGAGCTTCATTTTATGGCCAGAATGCCCAGACTTTATAGAACCGAGTAAATCAACATAATGGACTGACAGAGAAGCCATCCAGCCGTACCATGAATTCCTTCTTTATTCCTCATTTTCCCTGTTTGTTTTCCTGTCTTGTGTCATGTCATATCTCTCTCTCTCTCCCCTCCATAGACAGAGCGCTGTCTGTTTCCTGATTTGCGAGGCAGCGCACGTCCAGCAAGAGGTGGGTCCGACTGAAATGACTCCTGAAATATCCATCACCGCAAATTACATCTTTGGTAGTGCTGATTCCCTCTTTTGGGCTAATGAAGTTATATGCCCCTGCACAACTACCAAGACGCCTGCTAATGTCTTTTAATTTGCAAAGATAATTACAACAAGGTTCCACTTGAAAATCCATACATGCCAGCAAACGGAGCCAAAATCGACCAATCCACAGGGGTAATTATTTTGTGCCTTAGATTCTCTAATGTATAGATACATCTCAAGGGGCAAATGACACAGATCAAATGTTTATGCAATAATAAAGCAGTCGGGGCTGACATGACATGTATACAGGATATAAAATAAGGAACTCCTTACGAATACTAATGCGCTTAGCACCGCTTCTATTCAGCGCCTTGTTTCGGAAATACCAACATTTGCATTTGGTGCCTAAAGGTGCAAGAAAACCAGGCTAGGCTATGCCCCAACATTGTACAATCTGCAAGGAGCCAATGTAACACAGGCTGTTGAGAACAGAACACGGCGTGCGTGTTGTTATCTTAAGGTTAAAGACAAACGCGTGTACGCATGCTCACTCATATGCATGCAAGGCGAGTGAGACAAACAATGGAGGAGCAGGCTGTAGGAGACTTAGTGGCAAGGAGAGTCTAGACATAATGAGTTTAATAACGTACAATGTTCATTAAAACATAGCTCACAGCCTCACCGGAGGTGTCATTCCTGTCAGATTAGTGGTGCTGAGATATGGCTGGTGCTGAGCGGAAGCAGCCCATATGGTCTGTCTGCTTGACAACACTGTGACCCACAACAGATGTGCTGTTTTCCTCTCCCCTGATGTTAGAATCAGCCTCTCTGTCACACCTGTGTTTTCTCCCAAGCCTCACAATAACATCAACAAATGACACTGTTGGGTTCACCCTCTGAGTCAACACAGGATTCTGGCCAGCCACAAAATACATTTTGACTTAATTAGGAACAGTGGCTTCCTTATGGGCATTATTAGAATAATGGTAACCTAAAGAAAAAGATAAATTATTCCTGTGTGATGTTTGCATGCTAATGTAACAGGTTGTGACTTTGGACTTTGTGTTTCCAAAACCAGGATGAGGAAGTGATTAGTTAGGCTGTTCTCATGCAGTTTACTTATCTTTTCTAACAAAAAGAAATGCACCAAAATTTGTATATCCTACGTAATTATGAGCCAGTAATTTCTGTATGACCCATAAATTTGGGAAGGCTACAATCATGTGACCAATGTGGTGATCAGAGTAAAGAAGGAAGCGCAGTCCCTGTAAGGAGGGAGGTTGGGGTGGTGAATGGGTCACAAAACACAAAATCATTCTCCTGGTGAGGACCGATGTTTGAAATTTTGACTCATTTTAAGGTACGCCATCACCATGTTTCTTTTCCTAAGCCTAATCACAGTAACTTTACATTAAGTGCATAATGTCATCCCTAGGGCGCTATTTAACAGGATATTATACGCACCATTGTATGAGAACACATTGGATTAGTAACCCTGTCTAACTGTTCTGTCAAAAATGTTTTGAGAGAAACTTACTGTAAGTACTGCAAATAGTGTTCTTGTACTGTATGCATAGGTACATTTGCAGTGCATCACTTAAACACCAGAGACTGGGGATTGCCTGCTAGGTCCCACATGAGGTTAGGTTTAGACAACAAAAGCACTCTAGTTTGAGAAAGAATGTGGTTTTGGTTACATGTAAACACGTCCTATCTCATCTCTCAAGTCAACACTGACAATGCTTGATATGTCCCAGAGTTGTGTTATAACATATAACATGTTTATCAGTCATTGAGGTAGGAAACGTGGTCAAAAATGCAGATGGACAGATTAAATTGGTTTTATTTAGTGCATGCCTTCTATATAAATTGCTGTAGGTATAAAAATACTTTCCTCTATGAAACCGGGCCGTTCCACTGTCCCAGATTCGATCATTACCTATATTATGTATGAAATTGGAAAAAGACTATGCTTGATGCTTGATGTGCACAGGCACATGCATGTGTTATCTCCTGTGAATCTGTTTTACTTGTGCATGCCATATCCAGTGTGAAAATGGTAGATTCCACCACCAAAAATGTAAACTAACCTAACCCTAACCCTGACTAACCTCAATCTTGCCCTAACCCTAACCATGTCATTTTGTTGCCTAAACCTAATCACCAACCCCTGGCTTCAAGATACTATGCAAAAGGCTGCCCCTGTGTTATTAAAGTGACGCCATGGGCTTCTGCCTAAACATCAGAATATGATGAGTAGGGATTAGATCACGCTGATTTAGAAAAAGCAAGCAAGCAAGAGGCTCACAACACAAGGAAAACTGTTTGCAGGGGGGAAAAAGTGGTGCTCATGATAAGGGTACACTGGTTGACATAGTTTGTGGCTTATGAGGTTATTGAAGTCTGCCCTTTCACTACTGTGTCACATGAGTCAGATATTATAATAATAAGCAGAAGGCTAATGCTGGGTTTGCAGATATCTGCACTAATACATAAATGATGCGATCACAATGTTTAAAAAAAGGTTTAGGTCATTTTCCAAAACCACTGACAGATAGCTGATTTTAATAAATTCATAATCAACAAATGGCAACAAGCCCTGCATGTCCCAGCTGTGTGCATCACTTTTTAGTGTCCCCTGGAAACAGTTTCCATTGTGTTGTGAGCTTCTTGCAGCGCTCTTTCTAAATGCTGCACGTGTCCTCAAGTTTTTGTGTGTCGTCAAGCTGGCGACAATGTTTTCTAATTGCTGCACGTGTTATCAAATTAGTGAAGATATTTCTTCATTTGCTTGTGTTGTTTGTGTCTCTTTGCATGTATTTTCTTCATTTGCAGTGCACTGAGCTCTTATGGTTACCGTATATTTGCCCCTTGAGGCAAATTAGTGATCTGTGATATTGGACTGAATAAATAAAATTGACCTGACTTTGCTGTTACAAGTTGGTAATATATGGGTGTAATTTCTAGGAGACAGGGTTGCTATTTGGACATGTTCTCTGGTTGTCCAGACGGTTTGCCTTCCAACAAAAATCTCACTTTGTCACCAAGACAAATTATGGGGAGCTTTTGCTGCTTAACTGTGTGTGCATGGTGATTTATAGGGTTATCCAGCCACTTCTGCCAACACTGTATGAAGTATGCACCTGATAAGCTGTCTGTAATTTCAGCTGGAGGGGAAGCAATTTATTCAGAACATGTAAAGTGCAGATGATCAGGTTCAATATGGACACTCCCATGAAAAATGCCACTCTGCTTACAGGCAGCTGCACAGCTTGAATATTGGACCATGTACTACACATGAATCCCTACATTTCATTATTAAACCTTCCACCAGGGAGTATCATTGATCCCTTCATATGTATGTGTGACACAGGTATCAAGGCAAATGTGCAATATGTGGAGCATGACATACAGCGGGGATACGAGAGCCAGCATTTCACAAAAGAGTAGATTTCAGTCCAAACACTGAATATTGGAGGTCTGTAATACATAGTCTAGTTTTTATGGATATAAGTGTCTATCTTAAGTAGCAGCTGCCTGCTCCTGCTAATCCTTCTGCTTGATTTAAATGTCAATACCTCCTTCATATGTGCACAAGCATAAATCTGTATGGTTGGAGTAGGCGGGAGTGACATCACAGGGGGCAAGGGGTGAATGGATCTCGACGGGCAATGCAGCAGAGGAGGCGGCAATAGACCAGTGGCGGTAACAGCAAGGTCCATAGACTTTATGCACATCCCCTGGTGAAATGCCATCTGGAAGAAGCAGGGTGCCTATGGATTAATCACCTGAAGGTTCATTTCCATCCTTTGTCGTACACCCTGCGCTGGCGTCTTTGGTGGTCCCGCAGGTGATGAAACCTTGAACTGCGTGCTTGTGTTTTTGAGAGCTTGATGTTGACTGTCTGAGAGGCCTGCCAGCATGGTTTTTCAGTAAATGGGGGGGAGACAGAAACTGGGACGGTTAATGGATGACCCGGGGTGCACACAGATAGATTAATGTGAGGGGAGGAGGGAGAGCTAGGGAGGATGCCACTCTATCGGGGTGTTGTCTTGTGAAGCAGCTAGAGGGTTGAGATTTATGATGTCTTGTTAGAAGCGTGCGGATAAATGATTGTTGCTCTGTGTATGTGGGACACACTTGTTGGGCTGGCTCAAATTCAGCAGAGAGAACTAGGAAACACACGGGTGCTCTCCCATCGCTGGGAGATTCATTTTCTCGCTGCGGCGCCATATTTTCCTCTTCCTCAAGCAGACACAGGTGGTCTGATGTTTGAGAAGGGAATAGGAGTGAGCTGTGTTTGTTTGAAGTATTATTTTTCATCAAAGTATCCCTCTTAACATATTCTCCTCAGTTTGATGTGCCAAGTGTAAAGCAGTCTGCTGGATCTTGTAAGGATTATTAGTCACTATGCCACAATGAAATAAAGGAATAGATAGTAATTAATGTGGGGGGTTTTTGAGAAGCGACCATACTTAGGGGGTGGTTTCCAAATCGATAACCTTGTTAACTGAGTAGCAGCGGCACAATGTTGCACCTCACTGGGCCCGGAATTAGCTACCAGTGGCATGTGTACAATCATGATGGAGAAAATAGAAAGAAAAATCTATTCATGCCGTGACACAGATTAACAGTGTCATGCTGTGGGTGAAAGCGAGGCCGACACATGGAGCAAATGTAAATTAGCAGATGTCACTGGGAAAAAATATATAGAAAAATGCCTTTAAAACACCTGAAGCTGAGTTTGTTGTTGCAGACCTTTTACAGTCCCTGCCTGTGGATAATAACATTAACACACGTTAAAATGTCACACAAAGGGGGAGTTGTGGTGGCCCAGTGGTCTCACGCATGAACTCTTTATAACCATGTAACTGCAAAATCCTGGGGATGAGTCCAGCTGAGGACCTTCATCACAGGTCATTCTCCTCTCCCTTTGATCTCACCTGATAATAATCTAAAGGCAAAAATACAATCAAGTATGTTCCTATGCATCTGATAAGGGAATAACAATGTTAAAGGTGATAAAGGAAGAACTCAAGTGCTGTAGAGAGCGAGAGCTTTAGAAATGTTACCGTTGGATGCAAGACACACTGACATTAATCTGGGGGTTTGCAGAATGGTGCCATGTTGATGCTTTTCTCTGGTGATGGTGCCACACAAAGCAGCTACATCACTAAAAAGAAGCAGGGCGAGGATCCTGAGTGCTCAGACAAAACATACAGGTTTAAACATCCCCCCCATATTAGCCCAGGCCCATTTGGGATGTATTTATAATCAGATGTACATTTGCAAAATTCAGAATTCTCATCCTGTTGGAAAACACTGACATCTCATCTTTGGTGGCTTGTCCAGATTTGTACAGAAGTGTTTTGCCACATCAGCCAAAAGGGGCAATGAGCCCATTCAGTCTTGGGGCATCTGAAAGAGCCAATGAAGAAAAAAACCTTTGATAAGGTAAGTTTGTGAACAAGGAAGAGTTACCTTTATGTTTGTGTTTGAAAGTGAACAATCTTAGTTTAGCAAGTGTGGTTAACTTCCATACCTCCAATAATCCATTGAAAATATAGAGGGCAGACCCACTTC
>JAPZEB010000012.1:32705105-32716993 GCA_029783705.1 Chaetodon striatus | reverse complement strand
AGGTTTTTTTTTTTTTTTTTTTTTTTTTCGTGAGAGTCTGTGTGGTGAGGAAAAGGGGTCGAGGGGTCGAGGAGTTCATTATTGCGATGGGTCTACATGAAGAGCGGCTGAGTCGAGAGGTCACGCACCAGGCCAGGCGAGGATCTCAGCAGCCAGCCTGGGGGCCCGAGTAGCAGGGTGGTGTGTGTGATGTGAGTGTGTGTGTGTTGGGGGGTGGGGGGGTGAGATCGGTCAGACAGCAGGGGGCGTTATTGTGTTACCAGACTCACAGCCAGAGCATAGGAGTCCTCTATCATCTCTGGCCTCTCACTCTCTCCCATATCACAGCCAATCAGATTGAGACGGGGACTGAAAATAACACTACACACTGGCTGAGATGACTAGCTCTCTGTCCTTTGAAGCTTGTTTGCTCTAATTTGGCATCTGAATTACACTGGGATTTTCAATTTGCCTACAAAGAAATTGAACCCAAATTTGCTGTCTGTGGACATAGAACAGACCATCCTAAAGGAAAAGTTCTTTTGGGTCAACCTAACCATATCCTCCACACGTCTATAAATAGAGAAATCATCTGAAACATTGACTACATATGCTATTTCATTTAATGACTGTGGTTGTACACATGCATGCGCGCACACACAAACACACAAAGCAACCAAAGCCAACCTATAAATGCAGCTGAGGCAGAACATTTTACCGTCAATGCCAAAACAAGATTATCTGGTTAGAAGCTCAAATCGCCAACCCAGTGATTAAAAGATCTATTCAGCATTTCCAACAGAGGCTGTAGCTGCCACAGATGAAAATTTGATTTCACAAGTTAGTCCTTCATTTCAGCTTTGCCTTTGATACTGGATGGTAATATGTTCATTTTTCAATTTAGATTCGAAAGGCTTCCCATATTCTGTTTGTGTGCTTTCTTTGTTTCAGCCTGCCCCTGTTTGAAATTTAGTTGACCTTCTTATTATAGGCATGTTGTATGGCACTTTCTGGAAAATGTCAAGGCCCTCCCCTTCACTGATGTAAGGATTACCAGGTGTTGACCCAGAATCCATTATCTCCTATTAGAGCCTGTCTTTCTTTTTGCTTTGGAGTGTGTGTGTATATGTGTGTGTTTAAATATGTGTACGCTTTTTAGCTGATAGTTTGTGTCAGTTCATTGCTGAAAGGCCTTCTAAAGTCTAACTCCTCATTTTTGTGTAATGAAATATTTAACTCATAATGCATGCTTTTCAATTTTTCAAAGAGGATGAAGCTGTTTTTGGTCATATTTGTGAAAACAGTGTCTAAGCCTCAGGCTGAGCATGTCATAATCATATACCAACATTAATAAGCATCTCGTTCTTTTTATTTCTTTCAACAAGTCAACATTGGCTTGAAACAACTATTTTTTTTGGACAGCTGTCTTTACAATAATCAACACTTGCAAGACCCATCTTGCTGCAGAGCTTGTATTTACTTGGAAAGTACTGGAAGTTAGCATGCTGGGCTAACTAGCTTGACATTATTGTGGCTACATCCATTATTTTATACATAGACTGTTTAAAATAATAGATGTAGCCAGCGTGACATCTTCCATTGGATTGTGGACTTCCACTCTGAAGCATTTAGGGTGGCATTTTGGCCTCTGCCATCTTGGATTTTTGGAGCCAGGAGTGACCTTATTTGGATGAGAGGGTAGAGACAACCCCAACACTGGCTGCTAGCTTGGTTAGCCTGGTGCATTTATAGCTTTGGTTAACTGTGAAAATACTAATGCTAATGCTAATTAGCTAAAAGCAAGCTTAAAAACATCAAAACGAAATGCACTTACCATAGAAATTAAATATCTAACTTCTTAGAGGGTCTTTTAGTACAACAAAAAGCTGAGCAAGGCTTTTTTTGACTAACAACTTACAGTTAACTCTGAGAAACTGAAAATATATGGAAATAGCGACAACAACAACTATGCCTGCGTGTGAATGTACCCAATCAACATTGTCGCCATGTTAGCAACTTGTCAACAGATGACCCCCACCTGTTACCCAAAGCAGCCATGTCCTTAATTTTGCTTATAGCCTTATATAACTTATAGCCTCAATTACATTTAAATGGGTGAATAATATAAAAATTCATCCCTGCACAGTGGTCATAAATGGGGAAATTAGCTATACAGATCAAAACCATTTTTTGGGCTGTAAACATGTTCATCTCTGCTGCAAAGTGGTGCATTTAAACATAGGAGTCTATAGCGATTGACTCATACTTGGAGCCAGCCTCAGGTGGCCATTAGAGGAACTGCAGTTTTTCATGCTTCTGCGTTGGTCTCATTTTTCAGCCCTAGAGGTTTCAAATTGGTTTCTAATTAAAGTTAAATGCTTGAAAGCAGCACTCACTCGCATCCTGGTTAGACTAATCTGCCAATTCCTATGAAGCTTTACTTTTCATTCATGTTATTTCAAAACCTATGAACTGAGTCATAGCAGCTCCCACAAACTAAATGCATGTCCCACATTAAAGGAGACTAGTATTATTAGCTGTCTCTCTTCTGTGGGTCCATTTATGTTGATGGCAATTGTCCAAACTATCAAAGCCCACAGAAATGCAGTCAGAGCGGTACGCAATGATTTGAATTAAGACATGAAGTAATATGTGGAGTCATGAAGAATACTGTGCTTAGATCACAGATGGCTAAGCAGCGGCTAATGTGAGCCCCCAAGCTGGTTAACTGGTTATCCTGGTTAACACAACACAACTTGTTGTTGTTATGTGAATAATTTTCACCAAGTGTCTGATGTGAAGCAATTCTGTTTTTAATGTGAAACCCATCTCGAAGCCTTTAAAATCCAATGGAGTCCCCCCCACCCCAAAGAATTTTTCTCTCTGCACCTGGTGTCTGTCAAGCGAAGCCAATACAAAAGGCCAGTTGAGGCGTATCTTTTAAGAGGGTCATGTGTTCAGATTTCCTTTCCCTTTTTCTCCCCTTGAACTTCTAAAGGATGTGCGTGAGTTTAAATGCCTCAGTCTGAGAGAGGGTCAAAACATAAAAAGCAGCTACAGTGTCCTCCTGTTCCAGCGATTCAGCTGCGCGTTCAGATAGGGCTTTTTTTCTTTGTGTTCATTGCCTTTAACTTGGCCACTGAAAACTTTCACTATGACAGGTTTGTCAGCTCACTGGTCTAGAGAGAAAGAGAGACAGAGAAGAACGGAAACGTAGTTTGAGGAGATGTGTTGATTAAAAGCAGCAGCATGAGATCCACTTAGAGACGAATTGTTAGCTCATCACATATTTCAAATTAAGTTGTGGAAGCCAGTTCTTTTGTTTTGGCACGACGGCTGACTTCTGCTTGTAGAAATCCGCCATGGTGCCTCTCCGTGCGCCAAATAACAGGAAATCATATCAGATCAAACAAATTGTGAGCTGACTTCATTATCCTTTCTTGTTCTGTCACAAAAACTGCTATTGAGCAGCATCTGTATCTGCGTCCACATGTACTGAGTTCATTATGTGTGTATATCCTTTCAAAATAATTGCCCTGACGCAAGTGAGCATTACCTGAATATTCCCTAATGAGACGTTAACAAGATGAGGTCATATGGAAACACTGATCCCTGTGTCTGTCTCTCTCTTTTTTTCCCTTTCAGCTAAGCGTTGTAATAATTGTTATCATCATTATCATCCTCATTATCCCAATCAGCACTTGTAATCGCCACCACTGCCATCATCTCCACCTCTGTCACTTCTCTAATTATCATCATATCTGTGATCGTCATCGCCCCGTTGCTAGCATCGTCAGTATCCACCCAAGTAAAGTTAAATTTTCCGTCAAGCTTTTGAAATCAACAGTTTGCTCGAGAATCTTTAGAAGCTTCGACTCGCATGGATGGTCATGTAGCCAGTCTTGCAATTAGCATTCAAAGTTGCAAAAGTAAATAGAGGATAATGTTCTGTCATTACCGTCGCTGATTGGGAAGGTTTCCCTGTTGTTTAACTGTGCAGAACTGATTTTAATTTGAAGAAACAACAAATAGCTGGCTCACTGCCAGGGAGGCTTTTATTTTCTGAGCTTCCTCATCATCTAAGAGGCTGCTCATCAAGTAACCCGACCCAGATAAGATTGATAGCCTGTTTGTTGACTCCAATTTGACTCATGGAGCGGATGTTCCCTTTTAAAAAACATTATCTTCTCACTTGACACTTCTCCATTGTGTTCAACGGCATCACTTATACTGTTTTTATGGCAGCCCTGCAGCGAGAGGGGAGTTCTGCGGCGACTGTGTCTCCAGCTCCACTCAGGATTCCTCCAACTGCTGTTCAGACATGTTGCTATTTTCTGCCTCCAACCTGGATGTGTGCATTAAGAGATTCCAGCATTCCTCACAATCCTCCCTTCTCCCTCCTCCACTTTTATGGATTCCGTCTTCCTGTTCTCAGTGCTTTTCAGCCCCGACTCAGGTCAGAACGATGGATGTTGTGTAATGAGCGTAATTGCGCTAATCCTTCCGTTTTCACAGCGCTTTAATTTGTTCATGCTGTTACCTAATCTTTATTGGCCCATAATTTGTATTTTGTATATGATTACATTTCCTCTTCCAGTGGTTTGGCAATTATGGGGCTTGCGCTCTCATGCTGGCTTGTGCAATACTTGTTGTTACTTTGACACCGACTTGTAAATAACAACATGAAGGCAAGACCTGTGAGGGGAATCCATGTTAACAAGAAAAAAGTGACTCATCCAGATGTTCTCTCTTTTTTAAGTTTGCTACCCGGCTGCTAACCTACACTGACTTAGACGTTTAATTGAGACGTGACGTTCAATTATTTGGTGCCTGCTTGTCTAAGGCTCTCAACATTTTGCTGATTTTTCACTTACAACACATTCAACAGTCCAGCATGAGGGAATATTATGTATGTAATTTAGTGGTTTGTGGACTTCGGCTGGGTTGTGCCATGTGATGTCTGAGATGGCAGGGAGAATGCTTTTAGGTCAGTAGTTGTTTATTTTGAGAGTTTTCCAGGAGGGGAGCGAACGAGCTCTGTCACAATCACAGCACGTTTGCTGATAAGCTCCACTTTACATTGTGCTTTTTTCTCCTTTCACCCTCCTCCATCTGATAGGAGACTCTCAGATGTGTAAACAACGCCTGGATGGTGTCAGGCACATGCCGTTTGACTCTGAGGGATGCACAAGACGTCTTCGAGCTCCACTGTTTGTAATGTACCTCTGGGACGGAAATACACACAGCAGCAGCGACAACATGACTCCTGTAGGATGTAGTTTTGGTTAAAGCCCTTCTTATTCAATACCTTCGCTGCAACATCATGAGGAAGCAGAGCGGTGGTGAGGGTGTAGTGGATGCCCTGTTAGACTCATTATCATCAGAGGCACATTTTTCCCCAGCCGCACTGGCTTCTGGACCGCTAATCTACTCCATCTGATTCTCTGACTCCTCATTTCCCTGCTGATTCTGAGAGGAAAGTCCCTCCACCACTATCTGCAGGGTCTAATTTAGCTGTCTTTACTCTGTCCAATCTCCGTTCACATGCGAGCAGCTCAGGGGAGGTGGCTGGGGCTTGATGTTGACCTGGATGCCCGTGTACAAGTCTTGGTGAAGTAACAGCGGCAAATCTTCTTTCATTAAGCCTCTCTTGGTTTAAAAACCCTACAAAGGGTTTCTGGTAAATGCGGCTGTTCAGCTCATGAAGAATGTGGCTTGTTTTTCCATCTCAAATTTGCATTCATATGTGAAACACATGTCATAAGGCCAGCATTTTAATACAGCTCTTTATATTAGAAAAAATACTGTACACAGCAGAATCTGTCTGCTTCCCAGTGGCAGTTTGAGCCAGAGGTCAGAAAGTCAGTGAGGACACGGGCCAGGTGGTGTCTGAGAAAGAACAGCAGCGTGTTCGTCCTTTGGAGATTTACGTCATGAGACGAGTTAGCATGACAGAATGAATCAACACTGACAGAGTCCCCACAGTCAAGGACAGAGGAATTTTAGAACCCATCTCTCGGGCTCTTTTCTGCTCCCGCTGCCTCCGACTCATCAGCACCATGACCTGCAGTGAAACGCGTCAGGTCAGACTAAACCAAAGAGACATTTTTGGGCCACGGTCAGTACTACCTCTCTGCAGTCTCTCAGGTCAGTTCAGTCACTGTTATACTCCCAGTGGGTAACTGACCTGCAGTGCAACAGAATACAAGACAATGACATTTCCGCACACAACCACAAAATAGCAGAACTGCAGTTTGCATTAGTGTTCTGCCAGTTTGATGGCTGACAGGACAAACCAATGTTTGCCTTGGCAACTTGTGCCAGAACAGAAGGAAAGAGAGTTGTAGTCTAGTATGGTCAAGAGCTCTTAAAACAATGTACAAGGACAGTCAGTAATGCAGTTAGTCAACCCGAGGAAGACTGCATTCAAATCAGAAAAAAGAAGTTGTGTTCATGAAATCAAGTGATCTTTAATGCTCACTGTATTTACTTGATCAGAACATGAAATCTGATAAAAGACGGTAAACCTTAAGGCAGCCAACCTTCTGATATGCCTGATGGAGGTGCTGCAAGTGTTGATACTAAACAGGAACAGATGCCGCTCTACGAGGCCTAAGGAGCTGACACAGGAAGCAGACTCACACTGGTGTTAAGCTCAAGGGGATCACATCACCTTGCATCAGTAAACCTGCCTGGGCAGCGTCAAAACCCTCAGCATCTGGCCTCCAACGTTTCATGTTTGAAATGACGGTTGGTTCATTTTTTTAATGGTACCCTGCTACAGATCAAAGCAACTCTTTAAGGATATGGAAAAGGTTTTCATCGACAAGAACGCAATCGGAAAAGTGTAAGACCCATTTAAGTCACATTTGAAGCCTCACTGAAATGAAGTATGTATTCTGCAGCCACACATAGATTTGCTCTGTAAGGAATATACTGTGTTGACCTTTAAGGAAAATAAAGACGATTATATATCATATATTGCATGCTTCATGGCAATAGTGCCTTCTGTCAGTGAGACAGTCATTTTTTTTTCTCTACATAGAAAGAAAAATGCTTTACATACAGACAATAAAATAATTCCATTTTTAGCCTCATGCTGTGTCAAATACTTCTGTACTTAAACTTGTTACTTTGAGTATGGCAAAATGCAGTGCATTATGACTACCTGGATGGGGCACTCATAACAGTCAAAGGTTGAGTGCGAATAGATGAATTTACAAAGAGACCTGAACACAGCATTAGCGATAGGGCTCCATTCATTCCTATGAAAGTTTCTCAATGAGCCATGAAGCCAAAATGGTTCAACCACTACGTATAAAGTTACCTGGACAATCAACACTGCTTACACATTGTGCAGCTCATAGAGTAGAAACTTCTGCCGGCCGGCTAAGTTTCAGTTTAGCGCTCCATTAATTTAAATAGGAATAAAATAATTCAATCATGCAGATCTTCTTGACTTTCCAATTGTTATTGGACCAAATGGGTTAAGTCCTGATTGTGAAACGAGTAACTGTGTGGGGTTGTGATGCCCAAAAAAGTTTATCTACTGATTTACAGATGTCTCTTTTGTCATGTAAGTCTACGGGAAAAAAGTCTTTTTGGGCCAAAGGGCATCACATGATGAAACCTGGAGTACTTAACTTCCTGGTGGGATGTTAAGTCACTTCCCACCCTCAATGGTTGCCATGTTGCCTTCATAGCAGAAGGAGCAGGACCACAAACACACTTAACCACTATTGTGTTGTCGGATAGAAGCCATCTGTTTGTGGCGAGTAAGCTTACTCGTTAGCTAACGGCAGCACGATTTATTATCAGGCATTGATATATGAGTTGTGATGTAAGTTCTATGAGTGTAAGCGGGGCTGGGTATCTTTAGAAAATTACAATACCAGTACCAACACCAGTACCCTTGATACAAATACCAATAAAGTACTTCATTCGATACTCATAATGCAGAGGGAGTGGTGTGTAATACAGCCATCATTTTAAACATTTAGGTGGCATCTCAGCAAGGTGAACTGCCAACTCAGTCAAATACACTGTGTTCGACTTCACCACACTACAGACTGTATGGGCTGTGATGCTGGCTGCTGCCAGATTCTGAGCTCTGTGCCGGGGACAGGTCCGAAAGCCCTTCTGGCCACACACGCACAGTGACAGGGCTAACTGTTAGCATCAAATGGCTAACATTACCTAATGTTTGTTCACAGGTTTTACAACAGACTCAAGCTGTTTCGATGTCAATGCAAGTTTGTTGGGACCGTATAAGGGCTTGGTGTTTAATTGTCATCTTCATTGTGTAAGATTTCAATGTTACATTTGTGGTCGGATGATTGACAGGTTGTAAATGCTCAGCTATCATTAAGCCAGTGGATCAGCCGGTGATAGAGCCAGCCAGTATCAGCCACAGACACCGTGCTGTATGTATATAAATATTGATAGACAGTGAAAAGTGATCACACAAGCAGATATAGCAAGCATATATTTTGCCAAGTGACATGTATAGAATATTGGTGACAATGCTCCACCCAGTTCCAATTCACCGAATAGAAAAGCTGTCAAATCTTCCTATCATCATTTCCGGTAAGTGCGCAAATGCTTTCTTTGATTCAACACAACTTAAGCAAAATTTGTGCACTACACAAGTATGTACATAGTGTGCACAGTGTACTGCATGTAAGTGTACCAACAAAAGTATCCAATTTGAAACATCCACCACAAAGAGTGCACTTTTAATCATTTTATCACTTTTTATCATTTTGCATGCAAACAGCGTATTACTTTAATAGGTTGCAGCACATTTAACATCTTGTTGCCTTTTCATCATTCATTTGCAGCTTATTTTGAATATTTTAAAAGCATTCTTTTTACATCCATGTTTATTTAAACAGTGATTTCACGAGTTTCACATAAATCAATAAGAAAAAAAAGAGAGATTTACACTTCGACATAGATCTTCATAAGAGCTTTTACATAATTACAAAGATTTAATTTCTCTCACTACGCCCCTCTGGCTCCAAGCCTTCAACTTTGCAGGAAAATGTAATTTAATGTTGAGAGAAATGACTTCACTTCCCAGAATGAAGAGAAGAATTGGTGTCTGATCAAAGGGAAGTACTTCTAAAAACCTTTCTCATAAAAAAATGACAACTTCAAATTTACCCTTTGCCCTGATAGCAATAGATGTTCTATTTTAGCTCTGTCAAAGTGCCAAATGAAACATTTTCGGATGAGGGGTTAGACAACATCTGCTAAAGATTACTCCTTTAGGGTGTTGATCATGAGTGGCGTTCCTCATATCAAAGCACTGATCAAAAGCAATCACAATAGCCATGTGTCTATATTTAACATATATGGTCCCCCTGTGGACTTTGTTGGTGCATTTAATGTCTCAGCTTGAAAGTAATGTATTTCTCTACTTTTTTAAGTTGAATAGCAATTAAATGTATTATGACTTGGTGAGACAAGCTGTTTCTTATGAGGGATGGATCTGGGAGGTATTACACACAGGACACCCCCAGGACATTAATGTGACTTAATCTATGTTTAACAGGTAAAATGCAAACCAGCTCAGTCTCCCAGAGATACATAAAATGCACACGACCCTTTAACAATGCATTTTGTGGTGCACATGAAATGTCTTAAATTATGTGCTTGCAACACAAAAACAGTGTCAATGTAAAGTCTGTTACGAACAACTGTAGTTTTGTTGTGTGTTTGTTTAGATTTAGCAAATAAAAAAATTATTGGTTGAGATCAGGAAAATGTTGTTGTTTTAGTTATAATAACTACATACAGGACATGAACTCAGTAAAGTTGCATTCAATGCCAACTTTTAGTTTCACAAGCCCTATGACTTTCTCTCTCTTTACACCTAATTCATGTGTCCACCTCAACAAAAGATTATGTATTTCCATAAGACAAAGACAAACATGTACATCTGACATTATACAGTTAGTAGACCAATACATCAGCCTCAAAGTTTCATCAACACTACACACAACAGCTACAGGATGACACATTTTGAAAGTGGAAGACTTATTTTTCTGCTTATTAGTCCTTCCACTATAAATGTACATCACTCCATATGGCTTATGCCAGTTACAGTGCTGTTGTCAACCGCATTAACAACGAAACTCTCTTTAAAGCTACATCTGTTTCCCATCTTAACCGCTTCCTCTCCTCTGACACAGGAGATTGTTGGCGTTTAATGATGTAAGCTACATACTGTGTGTGTTATAGATTTGGGAGGAAACTAGGTGGGGAAGGTATGAAATAGAAAATATATCATCAAAAAAGCTGCCACCTATGTTAAGTCAACCATTTTGGTCCAGACTGAAATATCTCAACAACTATTCCAAGGATTGTCATTTTGTAAAGAGATTCATGCTCCCCAGAGGATGAAGTATTCTTACTTTCTCCAGACCTTTTAACTAGCGTCACCAGCAGGTCAAAGTTTTCCTTTAATCAGTGAAATATTTCAGCATCTACAGATTGAATTAGCACAAAATTTTTACAGACATTCATGGTTCCCAGATTATGAGTTGTCATGGTTTTGCTGATCCTCTGATGCGCCACCATGACATTAAAATTTGTGGTTTTGAGTGAAATGTCTCATTTTAATTCGCCCAAAACTTTATGAGAAAAAGCTGTCATTCCTAGCAGCGTCTGCTGACATACAGTACAGTACATACAGCGGTGTTTAGTACAGTAAATGTTAGCATGTTGACATGGTAAACGGTAACCTGCTAAACATCGGCATGTTAGCATTTAGCTTAAAGCACTGCTGTGACTAAAGCAACCCTCTCTCATACCACAAAATATGTAAATTTCCACTGACTTCCAAAACGACTCACATGACCTGCCCCAAAACAACATATATTACTGTTCTAACAGTTGCAATTTTAAACACATCATTAAAGACATGAAATGGTCGCATTTATACTTTTAAATTTTAACTATCTGGTTATGTTTAAACAACAAAACTGTTTGGTTTGGTTTCACAAAAACATCATGGTTTGGCATTAAATTAGTACTTTTGTTGCTTATGTCACATACTCCACTACCGTAGCATACTACACATACAAGCACACTTGGGTAGACTGTTACTTAAAAAGTCAACGTTGACTTCAGGATGCAAACACTGGTCTCATTGGTGAAAATCCTACGTTTGTTTGACCCTTCCACTACCTACCCACTACCATATTTACACAACATTACACAGATTTTGTTGTTTTTTATGCTACATCACAACCTGTAATATTAGTACAGCCACCAGACTTACACATAAACATTTTAAAGATTGGTATAAGTCGTAATAAACTGCTTGCATAGTCAATCTACATGGTTGCTTTTTGGGAAGAAGCAGGCTGGACTTAATACAGCCTCACAGAGCCACTGGCATAAGTTTAGACTCTAGTCTTGTTTCCTTGACAAGTGAGGTTTTCAGTGAAACAAATAGCATCTCTGCTAAAATGCTGTGATTATGTAGATTATGAACAGCAAACTGCCCGTTAAATCCACAGTCATTTGTCTTTTTGACTAAAGGGAAGATCTGCCTCACCTCTAAATTTAATGCATAATATAGTAAATGTATTAGAGCTGTGAGATATTTCATCCTTTTCAGAGAACTGCTGGTTGCATTTCTAAAACATTATGTGAATTACAAAAATAAAAGGATTGGAGGTGGGTCTATGAAAAGAAAACTTATTCTGAATGTCATGTAACAGAGCTTTGATTAATCCAATGCATCAAGAATATCTGTAAAATCTTTGCATTGGAAATGTTGTATTGATGACCTCGGACACTGCAGTCTATTTTCAGAAAGACAAAAACAGACATTCTTGATGAAAGTCAATGCTTGATGAAGGCAGTAAGAGCTTTGTGAAGAGAGTGTTAGTAGCCAC
>JAPZEB010000012.1:32684515-32697210 GCA_029783705.1 Chaetodon striatus | reverse complement strand
GAGGTAATTTTATGTCTTATTTAGGTAATTTTATGTCTCTTTGGGGTATGTTCCTCTTTTTGGTCCCTTTGTTTCACTTTGTAGTCATTTTCTGTTACCATGTGGTTATTTTATGTCTCTTTGGTGTTGTGTAGGCATTTTTTGTAGTTATTTAGTGTCTCTTTGCAGTTCCTTTGCATCTCCTTGTGGTTGATTTATATCTTTTTGTAGTAAATTAGGTCTCTTTGAGGTAATTTTGAGTCTTATTGAGTTGATTTTGTGTCTTATTTAGGTAATCTTATGTCTCTTTGAGGTATGTTTGTCTTTTTGGTCCTTCTGTTTCACTTTGTCATCATTTTGTTTTTCCTTGTGGCTGTTTTGTGTCTCTTTGGTGTTGTTTTGGCCTTTATTGTAGTTAGTTTGTGTCTCTTTGCCATTCCGTTGCATCTCTTTGTTATCTTTTCCGGTCATTTTGAGCCTCTTCCTGTTCAGTACCAGTTAATTTTAGTGCTATTTTGCATGTGAAGGCTGGAGGCCCCCTGACACTTTGGGCCCCTGGGCCTGTGCCCGGTAGGCTCGTTCAGTAATCCATCCATGGCTGCAGCCATAAATGTTTCATTGCAACAAAAGTCACCATCAGTCCTTTCTTTGAGGCGCATGCATTTCATTTTAATAATAATTAACTTGTTCCCACCAGATAATTAACTTGTACGCACAAAATAAAAAATAACACCTTTTGGGACTTTAGGGCCTCTGTAGAATTGTCATATTGAACATTTAGGTGGAGTTATTTTAGGCAGGCCATTTTTCGAGTGCTGTATAAGCCTCCTATTTCACTCGAGACAACTTATCACATTTATTATGACTTTGGCTCTAATTAATCCTGCAGCCACCAAGTGTGGTAGTATTAGTGGTTGAAATATGACCTATTTTCTGCCTCCCAGTCCGGCCTCTAACTAAGACATTCTTGAGATAAATAGCTTTTCAAAGAAAGCTCCCCTTTTTCAACCAGCTCCTTTTTTTCCCCTCCTCTCTGTGACAACTTTGATGGTCAATTATATTTAATAAACAGTTAGGGCGCAGAAATAAATCAATTTCAGGAGGGCCTAATCCTCCTTCTCAAGCAGACTGTGAAGCCACAAGTCCTGAAGAAATGTTTGAAAATGAACTGTAATGGAACACATATGTCATGCAGCAGAGGGCCCTGGGAGCCCCGTATCCCGTGCTGCTCACTGCCTGCTCCTTCAGCAAGGAGCTCACACGTGTGACACGCAAAGCAAAAATGCTGTTCTTCATCCGTTTGGTATATTTTTCTAGCAGATTTGTGGAGCATATTTTGAACCAATGTCATGTGTTCATCAAGGCCCTTTTAATTATGCTATCACCCTGGGGCTTAGCACATGACAGGGCCTACATTTCAGCAGCAGATACCCAGCTCTATACATGTGGTTGGGATAGTTTACAAACTCTTGGGCCGGAGGTTTGGTGCTTTCACCAGTCTGGTTAACCCTGGGTACATCTGAGAGACACTCCACACGCTGCTGGTGGAGCTACACATACAAACAAGTAATTCAAATAAGTAATTGACAAATAACTTTTTGGAAAGTCTAAATAACCTCTTATCTAATGCATTGTGTGCACGCACACTACAGCTCTCCACCAGCAGCAGCTCTAAAATGCTTACAAATGTTTGCCCTTTTCAACTCTTGCACTCGATGTTACATTTTTACTTATTCATTAGCTCTTTAATCAGCTCATTCAAAAACCATCCTTGGTTTTCTCCTGGGGAATGCAGAGCTGGACCATCTCAAATGTGGGACCAACTACTATTGATTTGTGGGTCTGTTTTGTGCAGCTGATTGTCCATCGCTAAGCAACAGCGGACAGTTGAGGCGGCGTTCAGTTGTTGCTGGTGCCGTTCCAGAAGGGTTAACGATGAGGCTTTGACCGCCGGGACTCCACGTCTTTCCTGCACGTCCTCTGCGGTTTACTGCTGAAGTGGTTTCAGCGAGCACAAGCAGATTAAAGAAGGAACTGGGATGGGGGACAGAGGGGTGGGGGAAGACATTGAACCACGCAGCTGCCAAATCTCAAACACTAATTGCAGGGCAGCATTTATGTCAGAGAACACGCTTTCAGGAATCCCACTTTTCCTCTTCTCTCAGTGCTTGCTCAAAGAATTGATGCATGACTGAGGGACTGAGCAGTTTACTGTCTGATTTTCTATGGTTTTATTGATGTCTGTGAAATTGGTGTTGATATTTAAAAGATTGGGATTATTAAAAGGAGTTCATTTTAATCAAGACAGCCAGTTTCCACACAGTAAACTTTGTTATGGTTTAATAACATGTGACCTTTTTCTAATTTGCATCTGTTTCTCCAAGCATGTTCAACATACACTAATTTACTATTTATAGAATCTCATGTTTCCCTGGATAGGTGTAAATATTCCTAACGACCTAATTAGGATTCCACAAATACTGATTTGCATCCAGCAGGTATATTAGACCTGCTGTACATCCTACAGGGAGATGGATGTCTTTAAGGCAGGCTTACATGAACTAACATCGTTTCATGAGTCCGTTTAATAAAGCTTCAGAATGCGATTAGAAGAGTCCTGAGCTGAGCTGAACTCTCCCTGCAGGGAATCACTGAAAGCCACAAGCCTAAAATCACTGGAAAAATGATCGTCTTTTGGTTCTGGCATCGATAACTCAAACATAATCTGATATCTCACTTTGTTTGCTTACAGAATGTGACTCTATCATAAACAGATGTGTCTTCTCTATATTTTTGGTCAGCTCATCTATTACACGTATTATTGACACACTCAAGCAAAACGGTTTACTTAAACCATTTGATGATGATTTTTTGGTATCAAAGAGGCAAGAATGTTTATCTGAATAACATCAACAGTGGAGAAATTGTGGTTGAATAATCATACCCACAGTATGTGATGGGTAATATTAGATTTGCTTCGGAGGGTCCGTCTTTTTGTGAGTGTGTGCTTGATTTTGTCAGATCGACCTCTTTGTAACATGAGGTTTTTAACTTTTTGACCTCATGAAGTGGTAGACATTTTCAACAACTAGCTCTGCAAATAAGCGTGTCCACAACTATGAAACATTTACCTCACATTAGGCTGTGTTTTTTCTTATTTGTGAAGTATTATGTAGACTTGGACATTGTTGATTGTATGAGTGCTGACAGCAACAGTATGTGCTTAAAGGGGTATTCAAGATTTAATGCTGCGCTCCCAAAAACTTGTCTTGTGAGACAGTTTTGACAAGGCGAACACACACAGATACAAAGAAATAGGCATGAAGCTGTAGCTCTGTGGGTGTGTTGCCTTTAGCATGTAATTTACACACTCTGCTCCAACTGGACAGTTGTATTCTGATGTAGCATTTTTTGTTGTGTAGTTTGTTTTCAGATTGCAGAGTATAATGTTTATGTGCTTTTTTATGCGGTAATTATTGTTGTCACTCTTTTAGTGACACTGGGCACCTTTTAAATTTCTATAGCTCAGCAGGTGGCCATTCATAATGAGCAGCAGCCTATCATTCAACCAGCTTTTAAAGTCCACAGTAATGCTTTGTGTTTCAGTGGTGTTTTCTGTGTGCTGATATCAGCATGCAACACAATGACATGCTCTTTATGAGGACTACTGGGTTTAATTTTTACTGTGTCCACTTTTTTAGTGATGATGGGAGGTCACAGCTTTTGAAGATAGTTGGTCATAACCAAACAACATCGGTCTGATGACAATTTATTCCCTAGGGGCAACGCCAATTATTTAGGGGGTTCTGGTGTAGCCAGCAGATTTTCTCCTAATGGACTTCCTTTTCTGTTTGCCAGTCATTGTTTACAGTCTGATAAGCAACTTGAGACGCAAGAGTGGAGTTTGAGTTGATCGGGCATCATCTCTATAAACAGATATCTGCATATGAGTGCAAATAAATACATTTTAAAAAGCTATTAGCATCTGATGGCAATTTAGCTCTTCATTAATGAAAAGCTACATCACCGTCATGTAAAAGCCGGGTTCCGAGGTTGCATTTCAACCAATGCCTTCTACTTCTTTCACTCTCCACACGATTGGTCAATACTGCTCGGACTCATCCTGTGGGGATGTAAGATGTAGACTACAGGTTAGTAACAAAAACTGCAGTTCCTTAAATGGGCACTTGAGGCGGGCTTTTAGAGCATGCCAATCCCCGTAGACACTCTTAATAGGAAGTGGCAGATTAGGTTAACAAGTAGGCTAGTAAGTGTTGCTTTCAAGCACCCACCTTTAATTAGAAACCAAACAGAAAACTCGAGCTGAAAAATGAGACCAACGCAGAAGTGCGAAAAAATGCAGTTCCTCTACTGGCCACTTGAGGCTGGCTCCAAGAGTGAGTCAATCCCTGTAGACTCCCATGTTTAAATGCGCAGCTGTACAGCAGAAATAAACATGTTTACAGCCTTATACAAAATACGGTTTTGGTCTCTACAGTTAATTTCCACAGTCATGACAACTGTATGAGGGGGAATTAAATATTGTTAAGGCTTACAGTTAAGGGCATGGCTGCTTTGAGTGACAAGTGGGTATCATCTGTTGACAAGTTGCTACCGCACTGACAATGTTGGTCGGGTAACATAACCATAGAGAAATCCCAAATTCACAGAGTATAGGCTTAGCCATAGCTGTGGCTATTTTAGTGTGTCTTCAGTTCAGAAACACTCATTTTAATATTTTGGTCACCTGAAAGAGTCTTGTTCAGCATTTGATGAACTAAAAGACTCTAAGGAATCGGATATTCAGTTTTTCTAGTAAGTGCATTTTGTTTTCATGGTTTTAAGCCTGTTTTTCTACAGCAAAAATTTGTATTAGCATTATCACAATTTACCATAGCTGTAATGCACTATGCTTACTAAGCTAGCAGCTAGCATGAGTGTTAGCGCCACCCTCTCTTTCAAACATAGCCACTTCTGGCTCCAATAATTTCGAGATGGCAACGGCCACATGCTGTACTCAAGGCTTCAAACTGGGAGTCCACAAACCAATGGGTAAAAACATACATTTTACATGCATTTTTTTATACAGTCTATTATTGGACTACAAACGCTCCACTAACAGAAACCAGAACACTTACAAGAGAAAAATCTTGTCTTGCCTACAGATTTGGTATTCCAATGCAGATATGTGTTTATAGAGGTTATAAACCAAGGTAGACCTACTGGATGGATGGATGGAACTAGATCAAATGTTAAGGGATCAGCAAAGTCAATAAGATTTATCCTCTGGTGACCATAAATGTCTGTGCAAAATGTCATGACAATGCTTCTGGTGACCATAAATGTCTGTGCAAAATGTCATGACAATGCTTCCAATAGTTGTTGAGATACTTTGGTTTGGACCAAAGTGGTGGACTGACTGACAGACACTGGCATCCATCAGGCAATGCAAGTGGGAAAAAGAATGGTCAGATTTGAAGCAGCATAGGTTGACTTCATTCCAGCAGAGACCCTAATATGTGTCATCCTCCAAAAAGCTGTATCCTACAACTCCCATAATGTAGCTGGATAGTGTCTATCATATGTCTCTGCCTGCCTGGTAAAAGCCCATGCCTCTGAAAGTCCACACTGCCAATTTCAGCCATACATTTGTTATCTCCAAACTAAAATAATCCTTATGATATCATTATGACATCACCAGGGTTATCTTTCAGCCTCCAGAGTGACATTATAGAACTGCTTTAACAGGGTAAGTAGTGTTTCCCACAAGTAAACTTATTATAGTGTGTTAAATCAGTGGAATGCACCTCTGATCCTTATCTTTAATCTCATGTTAACTGTATAATTTTGCATTACCAATTTACACATGTTCATGTAGGCTCTGTTGCCCCGTTATACATGTCACCATCAACCATTACCCTTCTCAATCATGATGACTGAACTGTGGTAATTTGCTCTATATTATATATAGAGCACAGCAAGTGGTTCTCTGCTACGATATCCAAAAGAACAAAGTCAATGAACTAAAGCAGATTTGTAAGTGGGACTGACTGTTCTACTTTGTAGAAACTTGTTTAAAGTCAAAGTCATACCTTTCTTGTGGTTTCACTGTGTTCTCATGAGCACAGATATTGACATAGCTCTTTACAACAAAAGCTCTTGTATGGCCACAACACTGAGAAGCATGACATCATGGGCAAACTTAAAACTATGCTGGAGAACGTCCAGATAAAAGTGGCAGGATATGCAAGCTATTTAATCCCCATCTGGTGTGAGGACTGTGTATGTAGCCTCGGAGCTTTATTATATATGGCATGAAAGGATTACAGCACAACAGTTTATTTAGTCTTCCTTGAAGATCACTGATTTGGACCTGCTGCAGAGTCAACATTTGACCTGGAGTGCAGCAGAGAAGCCAGATGGACAGCTCATACGGACCAGTGCACATTTTATTGCTTTGCATGAAAAAGCTACCTCTAAAAAATCACTATCTTGGAGATACTCAGCAAGTTTTAGCATTTCATCTCATAGATAAAAAACACCTCTCAGGTATACACTAACATCACAAGATCATGAATATGAATGTGTCGATAACACAACTTTGATTAAAAACAAAAGGAAGTCATTTGGAACTTTAATTTCAAGCGCACAAAATGCAAAGTACAGGTACAAAGTATACTGAGACTCCTTAAGAGTAGATTGCCTCCTGAATGATCATTATCAAGCTCATTACATGCTCATAATTTTCATTTGGAAAACAAAGCTACTGGAGTGTGTCCAAAGGGTGTCATATATATAATAAAGTGTGATGAATAGTGTGTTATTGATTCAGTGCTGCACACATTGTTTAAAAAAAAAGCATCCCAGTACTCGAGCTGCCATTCTCAAAGTTACTAATGATGTCCCGATGGACCTGTGCTTCTGTGAGCAGTGTTAGTTCTGCTTGAGCTGAGCATTCAACCTGATTCTGAAAGATAGGGTGGACCCCCCTCAACTTATTCTTACCCGCCAGGCACAAACCTTTATTAAGAGTAAAGCTGGGGATAGGTTTTTATGTTGTTGTTTGCTTGCTCTTAAAGAGTCAGTTCACCCAAATTAAAAAATAATGATGATGGTAATTTCTTACTCACCTCTGGTGGTGTCTAGCCATGCAGACAGTTTTGAGTTTTATTTGTCAAGGTTGTGAGAAACTGTAACAATAATCCACAATACAATGGTGCTGAATGGAATGTAGTTCGTGGTGCTCATTAACCTGACATTGCCAGACTAAGTCCCAAATGCAAATTAGTGTAGAATCTCTTATTTCATGTTAGATTTTCAAGGGGCGTTATCAATCCATGATAGATCAACTGGATAGACCTACAACCGGGCTGAGATTAAGGGCCCATCCACACGAAGCCTTGTCAGGGCGAATTCGCCCAAGATTTTTATCGGTTCAGCCTTTCACCCATACAAAACCGGCGTTTTCGGAGGTCAAAACCGCATCTTTTTTAAGCAGGGTTCCAGAGTGCACAAATCTGAAGGTGCCGCCTTTGCGTCTTAGTGTGTACAGCCAATGCACAACTTTCGGCCAGCAATGATGTCATAGCCCCACCTGTCTAACCACTGACTACCCTGGCAGGAAGCTGTCCCATCACAACAACAACAATGGCGGATTACAGACTTGTGTTCCTGCTACAGAACCTGTTGAGCCTATTTGGGCTTCTACAGCAAAATCTTCTCCTCCTCCTTCACTACAATGAGCAGCAGACAGCAATAGACAACTATTCACGCTACATGCTCTTGGATCCACCACGGAGAGCTCCGCATCTTCCTCTTGGGTTCAGAGCTATATGCTCCAGTTTTTAGTGGTGCGCCATGTCCTGGCTGGCATTTATACTGCAGCCTTTTTATGCCGTTTCAGTGGCTTGAACTGGCTTCATTTTGACGCCTGCATTCTTGAAGTCTGCGCCACGTTTACAGAACACTATTGCAATCCGGTGGTTTCAAAAAGACAAGTCTTTGTGTGGATACAGCCTGAGACATTGTGGTGCCCTGGAGTGGCCACACATGACATGAAGGCCATAGATCTTATACTGAGCTTTGGCTCTGCTGTTGGGTTATAAGTCAAGTCCTCACAGTATTACACAATCAGCTTTGGCTATACAATGTAAACATAGGACTAAACACTGTGACTGCAGCTATATGTCTCACAACATAAAACCTACACAGGTTCCCTCTACTACTGACAAACTGAAGCATAGCACCTGTAAATTAAAGATAACAATACTCAATATCAGTAATTATGTCAGATTTCCCCAGATTCCCTTTTATACATTATAAAACACTATGTATACTATAGCTTGGCTGAATACTTGATGGTTAATTCCGTTAAACTTCAATTAATAGGCTACTATTCTCTTAAATCACTGAAATCAGCAGGCCTTTATTTGGGACAGGCCTTTAATTCCTTTTACACAAAACTGTTGCTTAGCAAAGATCAGGAAATACAATCAAAATTATTATTGAAACCAGTATGAATATTACTTTGATTCTTTTGATCTGATGACCCTCGCGAACTAAAGGAATATGAATAGGTTAACAGGGTAATCGTGGAATGGACACATAATTTGAGGTAGGCATAACCTGGTTTTGTGCATCAAAAAAAAAAATGAACTGCTTTGCAATCAGACCATGCATCTCATTGAGACAGGCTTTTTTTTGTCAAAATGTATAGCCACACCGGGCTGGTAAAAAGGACTAGGCGCTTATTTGAGGTTTAACAGTACTTACCGAGAGATCTGCATCCATATTGTCCAGTATGGCCAGCTAATCAAAAATTTAAATTCATATTTAATTAATACTCATTGTCAATCCATCGCTTTCCATCTTGCATTAGTCCAGATCCATCCATCCATCGATCTATATATCCATCTATTTTAATCTGCTTATCCTGAGACAGGTTGCAAGGGCAGCAGGCTAAGCAAGGAACTGCAGACATCCATCTTCCCAGCAATGCTTTCCAGCTCCTCCTGGGGGAACCCGAAGGCATCCCCAGGCCAGATAAGATATCTTCCAGAGTTGTAACTTAACCTTGACTGTGAGACTAGGTAGAAGTTGATTGCGATAATTGTCTTGTTTTAAAAGTACCAGACCAGCCCCCACAGAGATTGCTGATGGAAAGTTTCGTTTTGTGCACATGCCTATGAACACATGTTCATATGCGTCAGGGTTATCTTTTCCAAACTGAAGTTTATAACCGAGGGCTGCCCATTGTTCTGATGGCTCATTATTCTGAAACTCCAATAGGCTGGAAAATGTCCCCTTGGGCTCAAAGCCCATTTGTCCAACAGCCAGTTATCCCGAAAACAAACACCCATTGCCCCAAAGTCTCATTGCTCCAAAAATACCCAATCTCCCAAACACACCACTGGACCTTCCTGGGTGCCAAATCTTTTTTCAACTATAGCAAAAGCATAACTCTGTCTCTGATTGGCTAGAGCTCATTGCCTTGTTGGTTGGATTGGTTAGGTTTAGACAAGAGGAGTCTGATTGGTTAAGGTTAGGGTAAGTACATCAAGGTAAGCCAATAAGAGGCATAGTGGGGCGGGTCATGCCTTCACCATAGTAGTACAAAAAGTATCGCAGTAGGACTGACTGATTACAGGCCATGAGTCTTTCTAACTGCAGGGAGAGTGTGTATTTTCGGAACAATGGGCCTTTGGAGCAATGGGTGCTTGTTTACAGGATAACAGGCTGTTGGACAAATGGGACATTTTTCGGAGTATTCAGGTTTTGTAGTATTGAGCCATTAGAACAATGGCATGGCACCGTTATGAACACCATTGCCTGTTGGTGTTTATAAATCATAATAAATGGTTGTATTTCATTCTAACTTTTGTTAGGCACAAAGTTACAGAACACAGTCCTGGAAGTGGCTGGCAAGCAAGCAAGGCACAGACAGGCTGAGAGAATGCACTGCAAGTTAGCACATCAACTTAACATTACTGTTACTTGCTGATATAAAACTTGGAGTGGAAAAAACACAAGTTTACTTTGTTGCTGTTCTCACTCTTCCCTTTTTGCAACCAGAGGAGCTGTTCTGCTTCATCTTTTCATCAATGTTGTAAACATCCACTTTGACACAAGAGGGTGGCCCTTACATAATTTGCAGGCTGATGCTATATGTGGATAACCCAGCCCTATAACTCAGACTACAGCATGTGGAGATGAGCTGTAATGGTGCAGCATCAATATGCCCACAAACAAGCGGCACTTTGTTTGCCATCAGAATTTGAAAATAATATTTCAACCAAAAGTTCCACATCAGCTGCAGCCATCTTGGCTGTTTTCAAAAATGTCTAAATAGCGCTCCTCTTTACTAAGCTAGGGTTAATGCTTGCTGTAGTGTCTCTGGTGTGATGATATATTTTTCATACCAGGCAACCACTGATTTTCATTCATTTTTCTTCAGGACGAAAATAACTATGCTGATTCTTGAGTTGTGAAATCCATCACAGCAAATTAAGTCTTCATTCATTTAAGTCAAAAATATATTATTTTATTTCCAAATCACTTTGGTCTTATATTGCGTTACCATAGATTTTCATACCATGAAAGTATGAATGAAAACCATGGATGTCGTAGAGAAAAAATACTATGGAATGGGTTGCAGAATGGTCAGCTGTGATGTTAAGTAGGCCCACATTTGATGTATAGGGTTAGCTAAACATTCAAAAATACCCGTATTATCCTTTAAACTTCATTAATTCTCAACAAACTTGTTCTCTATTGATTTTCAGATTGTACTGACCACTAAAGACTTTGGCTCAGATTAGCTCCAGGCTTCATTTCAACACTAAGGTGACCACCAATTCGTCTACTGGTTATCATTTAAAAGGTTATAGCTGGCAAAAAAAGGGCACATGCTCTGAGTGAGGCACAGTCAGTATTTTCGTTTTACTGTTTTTTGCTTGACCCATTTTATCCCTCTTTTCTTTCACTTGATCTGTCCCTGTTTATTTTTTCGCAACTCTGCTTTCCCATTCATGTGTAGAATTTAATTTCTCTTTTATTTGTCATTCCATTGTTTGTAAAGCACTTTGCTTATCAATATTTACTCCACACCACACATTTACTCTACATTATGCCATTACAGCAGCCAAAAGAGACGCACAATGTGTTCAGAGACACAAACCAGGGCAGCCTCAAGGTTAATAATCTCATATTCTTCTACAAAATAAAGAAGTTATTCAAGCCTTGCTCATTTGTGTGAAACAAGTAGGTCAGAAACTGGAATTCTAAATGAGATACTTGTGTTTTGTACGAAGAATTAACATATTTTTGCACACAATATTTTTAAACCAAAGCTACTGCATGTTATTTTGGGCCCTGCCCACACACTGTTCCCTTTGTGAGATTTATCTCACACCGTGATCCACAACAGAACAACCAGCATCTAAAATAGCCCAATAAAAGGGGGTAGGTGTATTTTTTGTTTCCTATAGCGTTTACAGGAAGGCTGTCTTCAGCTGTGGAGTGGAGGTGTGTTTGTTTTCACACCGCTCCAAAGAATATAAGCAGAGACGCTATCTCCATTCCCATCTGATCTGGCCAGGTAGAGCAGCAGCAGCATTGGCAGGCACAGACTCCTTTGGACTGAATGGAGTCGAGGTATTTGCCTCTCAGGCATCTGAAGTAGGACAGTGAGAGGAGTTTAATCAGCCCTGCTATCATATGATTCTGATTAAGTCTTTTCTTTGTAAAATTAACAAAGTAAAGTTAAATTAAAATAATTTAAGGTCATAATCTATTACATTAATTTATGCTTTCACATACTACAGCTGTCAGATCTTGTCTGTCTCTTTTGCATAGGTTGGTATGTCATTTTTTTCAACAGTAGCAACAGTTCTTTCTCAAAAATAAACCAGATATATAAATGCAGTTAACATCAGCAATGAAAACCAGCATGACCTAACAGAAACTACAAAATTTAAAGAAAAACTCAAAATGGTCATTTGTATTTCAATTACTCACCCTGTGTTACATGACTTTGTGAAGAAAATGTTTCTTTTTTCTCTCATGTCTGTACGGTGAACCAAGAGTCCAATAACAGAGAAAAATCTCATTCAATTGGAGTAAAAGGGGGCCACATTTAACAACAGCAAAACTATATCAAGATATCGTTTTGTAAGTCTCCCACAACTCAATCAGTACTATCCAAGTCTCATTTATCCAGTCGTATGCTCAGTATTTCCCATGCATTTTCACTGAAGCCTTACTATTTAAAACACTTCCGCCTAAAGAGTCTGGAGCAGGGACAAGTAGTAAGTAGGCTAAGTAAGTAAATTTAGTTAGTTAATTTTATGTATAAAACGCCTTTTGAAACAAAAGTTACGAGGTACTGTGCAATTACCCCATAACAGAAAAAAATAGACAATGAGAAAATTAGACATTAAAACTGCACAGAAGGCAAATCCACATAATAAGAACAAACTTCTTACAACACACAGATTTATGAGACAAATTAGCTTTAAACAGCTTCTTAAAAATATCCACTGACTGCATTTCTATAGCAAAGGGAAGATGGACCCAGCGAGCGGGAGCTATAACTGCAAAATCTCAGTCACGCTTCGTTCAAATGTCTGAACTCTGCTCATCAGAATGCGCGAGCACAGTTCAAATGCACACACTTATCCACTTATACTCCTATGCACTTATATTCATATGCAGAAGTC
>JAPZEB010000012.1:32648218-32663965 GCA_029783705.1 Chaetodon striatus | reverse complement strand
ACCCCTTCAAAGAAAGGAACTGATCAAGCCGCTGCTTCCTTTGTATACATATGTTAGTTTCACTGAGAAATAATGCTATAATTGATTTAAAATCTACCATTTAACATCCTCCACAATCTGAAATGGCCATTACCAGGCCAGTGAATTTCTGCTTCTTACAAAGCTAACATTGATTCTGGTGATTGGGTTGTATGTTTCTACAAACCATGGATATGTTACATTTGTATGTTATTATGTAGTGGATTCATTAAAACTTTATTTTCTTTACATCTCAACAACTTTGTGGTTAACATGTTGTTAGGTTTGGCACAAAATACACTTGATTATGGTGAGGAAGAGATCCATGTTTTGGCCTAAAATACCCGCTTTTGGTGAAAGCTGGAAACACAGTGATGTCTCAGTAAAAAACAACTGCTTCTTGTGGTGCTATCCCAGCTGGAAATGCAGCAGTGGCTTGATAAAAAATAACTGCTTTTCCTAGCAGTTTCCCAGCTGGAAATGCAGGGACGTCTCAGTAAAAGCCAACCACTTTTGCGGCCATTATTCTGGCAGAAAACACAGCCATTTCTCATTAAAAAAACAACAGATTTTTGTGGCACTACCTAAGTGGAAACACAGTGACAGGTTGCCAAAATATACCCACATTTGGTGATTAAAAAGTTGCTAGGAATGTTGCAGTAATTTACCAGAAAACTCACAGTTTTGTTTGTTGCTCTTGGACATTGGTCTGCAGTGGTCCGCAGATTGGCAGGCATCTCACCAGGGTGACATGCCATCCACCATCACCTCCACTTTCTGATGACAAAGTCAGCTTATATACTACATAACTTTAGAAATGCTGATGTAAACCATAAAAATGTAAGAAATCTGTGGTTTTCAGAAATGTATAATGCCAATGTCAATAGTTTGTGAATCAATATTTCCTTTTTTCTTCCTGCATTACAGTACCAATACTATAATTAGATACACTTAAGAGTCAGACGTAGGGGAAGCAGTTTGATGCAGGACAGACTCGGAAAGTGTGACTGTTGCTGATGTGAAGGCTCGCTGTGAGCGTGCCAAGTCACCAGTGAGCTTCATTTCACTGCCAGTTTGCTCTCTTTCCTCAGTAACAAATGGCCTTCTTTTCCCATTAAAGTGAATGTTAAACGTTTGTTTACTTGACATAGCTTCCATGTGTTCCCCCCAAGTAATGTTAGCGTGGTCACGTTTTGCGTTTTTAATCACCTAGGCATACCTTTTCGTTTTAGTAAATACACAGCCTCCTAAAGAGATTCACTTCATTTCTTAGGGATTAGCGCTTTGCTAGAGTGTTCGCAGATGTGGAAAAACGCTCCTTAATTACTCTGAGTTCATTTTAATGGTGCTCGCGGACGAAATGTAAAAACACCTTCAAAATCCATCTAATTTGTTTTGAGGCTTGTGGCAGATTCAGTATATCTCAAGTGGATGATCTTTTACTTCTTTGCTTTTATTTGTCAACCTAGTTTTCACTTGATGCCCAACTGTGTTCTTGTTGACAGTAACGGCTGTAGTCACTATAATGTGGAGGCATGTGTTGCTAATGCTGGCGTGACACTGTGCAGGAGCGCACATTCCTGAATGGCCTGACATGCACATGATGGTCTTTTTAGAATACATGGCAGTCAGGACACTGTACATGCCAAGCTTTATATTTAGTCTCTCTGTGTCGCAGCATACTAGAGTGGCAGCTGAAATTATGTTACCTCATAACTCCCTCCTAAGTCCAGCTTGAAAAAAACAGATTAAGAGCTGACTCTGCGAGTTTCCCAGAGGTTTTCATGTCAGGTTGCCACTGAGTAAGAGGTCTTCTGGTGTATTAATTTACATAGGACAACGGCTTGTGAGGGGGAAGGGCTGTTAGCTCTTCGGACTGGTCACTTCCAGTCTTTGGGCTGGCTAAGCCTCGGAGAATGGTGAAGGTTAGGGCTGAACAATTCAATATTTTTTTTTATAATTAAATTTAAATTAAACTCTACAGTTTTAACCAAGATAATTTCTACCAAGCATAATCACAAACTTGTTTCTGGGTCAGTTGAATCAGATAAAATAACAGTTTCTTGTTGTCCTCAGCAATGTAGCCGCTTAAGCTAATGTTAGCTTCACAAGATGAGCTGCTTTATAGTCCTGCACTGTGGAGGTCAAGATTCAGAGCCTTTTGGGCAGTAAGTTTAAAATATTTTAAGATTTACCTTAAAGTTTAACCATGAGATTCCAACAACTCTGTCCACCAGCCCTCTGTAATTTACACTCAACATTTGCAGAGCTAACCTTTAGCTACCTCTCTGCGTTAGCTAATTAGCTTAGCTAGACTTTATTCTGAGAAAGACTCACCACTCTTAGTCCTTTGTGTTATAGGTAATGTTATCTTTAGACAAAACCATCTTTGGCTAAATGTTCATTGTCAAGACATCAGTATACAGAGAACTTGCTACCTAGAAAAGAGTCAATAGCTGTGTTTGAAATCCCTCACTACTCACTACATAGTCCACTATATAGTGATTCACCATTTTGTAGTGCTGTCTGAATGTAAAGGGGAAATTATTATACCCTATATAGTGAACTCAAAGTATCCCACAATGCATTGTGAAAACTAGTGTACAATTGATGGTGACAGACCAAACATTATTTCCCTTCGTGCATTGTATTGAAGGAATGGATGGAGTGTTTGGGATGGACACACGAGATGCATAAGAGGAGAGAAAGCAGCAACTTATGATGACATGTAGGAGTTTGTTTTACTGGTTATTTTTTTTTAGTCATGTAATAAATTGTTAATTTAATGTGTAGTTGTCAGTCCACAAAGAGATTAAAATAAATCGGCTTGTGCTGTAGAGAAGAGCACTAACGCTAGCTAACATTAGTGAGCTGGGTCGCTACTGGCCATGATTTGTGCAGTCACGATGTAATACATGTTACAGATTAAATCCACAAGTTATTTCATGACTAACTGGTAAAACAAACTTCAACATATCAAATGTTGAACGGAAAATTACTTACATTAATAGGACAGGTTGTAGTCACCCTGCTCTTTCTGCTGCCTGTCTGCCAGTATATCATCAGTAACATGTTAAGTGTGAACAGTGCATCACAACACAAACAGTGCTTTAAAGTACTACGCTAAGTATAATATCATGTATTTATCACAAATATACATGTTGGTATTTTTTATGAATGGCTCACTAGCTGATGTTGATATGACATCTTTTAATTGTGCGACAGCAATGATGTCATTCATAGTGCTAAGAAAATGACCTGAGTAGTGATTAAAAGTGTTTTTTCATGTTGCAGATGAGCTCACTATATAGTCCTCTACATACAACTTCCTAATAAGTAGGGAGTAGTGAATGATTTCAGACACAGACGTTAAATCTCTTTTCTGTTTGGCTAACACCCTGAATTAACACCAGCTAGTTTCAGTTAGGCAGAATATGCTGGCAATATGGCAGCTGTGTGTAAAAAAAAAAAAAAAAAAGAAATCTTACACCTTGGAAAAAGCTGTTAACTGTGTAATAGAAATAATTTGAATTAATTTGAATGAATAATTGAAATTAGTTTCAGTCTGCAATTGTGATATAAAGTCAGTTGTTTTGTCTTTCTTTTTCAGCATCAGTCTATTAATTATAATTGTTGTGCAGACACGGTGGGACATGGATCATTAAAATAGCAGCAACTCACTATTTGCTGTGTAAAGACATAGTGGAGAATGAAGTCACTTCCTCTGTGTTTGTTGTAATTTGAGTTTCTCTGTTTGTTGTTGTGGTAGACTGTTTGGAGGCCCGTGTGTGCTTGTGCATGTGAGTGTATCCCATTGGCTAGCACATAACTGTTGCTTTGCACTGGGCTCATACGGCAGTCACCGCTGATATTGGGATGGTGTCGTTGCAGGAGCATGGTGCCCACCCTTTGGTTTCCCCCTTGTTAATACCATTAAGTCTGTCAGCACTGTTGCTGTTATTTAGCACTGTTTAGGGAGTTAACACTGTTAGCTGTTAGCTGCCAGCTCAGCCACCGCCATGTTGAGAACCATGTCCAGACAACTCATATGCTCTGAATTTCACATAGAGGCCCTTTTATGTGTAGAGGAAGGTAGTATTGACTTGCTCTTACCCCTACACTTTGTTTTATTTGGAATTTTATGTGTTTTAGTCCCTATCTGTTTTCTTTTAATAAGTTAGATAATTAGGTCAATTTTATTTAGCCTAATATCACAAATTTACCTCAGGAGCCTTTAGATCATTTGTGGTTGTTTTGTCTGATCTGTTCCTCCTCTTTAAGTACCCAGTTGAATCATTTTGTTGCTCACCTGGAGTTAATAATGGATTATTATGTTATAACCTCCTGCCATCTCTTTGTTCACGTGTCTCTCCCCTGTCTGTCTGTAGGAAGGCGAGACTAAAAGCGAGACGGTTGTCCTTCTTCGTGAGGGCGGATCTCTGGGTTTTAACATCATAGGAGGAAGGCCATGCGCGGTAGGTTGAAAGCCAAGCGTCTTGGAGGTTTCATCTCCCCCGGTGATCAGCCAAGTGTCATATGGCAACCCAGGAATGAATAGCACATACTTAAAGCACCACAGGCTCTCTCTGTACTGACTGACACAGCTCAGACAGTCATGCATGTGTTCTCTAGTCTGTGGATAGATGAACCGCATCTATCAAGTTTTATTGTGTTTATATATTGGTCTGGTTTAGCGGATTTGGCATTACAGATTAAAAAAACTATAATTACTTTTATGAGAGTTAAATCTGGGATTATGGCTTTGACCGCAGTTGTTTTGTCTCTAATTGAGGGGATTTTGGTGGTGAGGTAAACACAGAGGAGAGGAAAGGGTCTTTTATCCCAGCCTGAACCTTTTCACAGCCACTATGTTTTTTGCCTTGGGGCTCTGAAGTGAAAGTCATTAATGATGCCACACGCTCTGCTGAGTGAAGGGTTGAAAATATCTCAACACCGGCTACAACGCTATCTTCCATACATGGAGCTTCTTTTGCAGCAGAGGTCCTATTGGAAATGCTGTTCCCTGTATCTGTTTCATTGCGACTGTACTGAAGTGTTAGAATTTTTCCAGTCCCGCAGTGACGCACTTTTCTGTAGCGACATAGATTATCATAGTAAAACCTTTTATAGCGGGAAACTATAAAAAGATCCACACATAAAAAGCTTTTTTTTTTTTTTTTTACCGGAGTCAACGGTCATGTTGATTTGCAACCTTTCTCGCGTATGTGACAGAACCCATGTATCAAACGCAACCATAAGACAGCAAAGATAATACTTGGCCTTCGCTTTTCCTCCTAGCCTCAAATCAGCAGTCTGTTTAAGAAGCTATTCATTAAAATGGAAATAGCTAATATCCCTGTAGCCTTTGACACATGTGTTTCATGTGGCTGTTATTCTGGCATGGCTTGGTAAAAGCAATCAGCTGCCAGGTTTTGTGGTCTCTGGAAGGGCGAGTTTGTCTACATCTCTGAAGATAGGGGTAGATGTAAGGCAAAGTAATAAGCCTGTCAGAAAATTAGTGGCGAAGCACACTGTACATGATGCCCCTGAAAGAGGAAGCAGAGCAGAAATAATTAATTAGAGTTAAAGCTGTGACTTTTGAGGTTTCTTTAAGTATCCCATTAAATTACAGTTGTGTTACAGAGCTCAGCAGGAGTGTAGAACACATTTCATGTGATTTTAAAGAGAGCACTAAGAGAGATGTTAGCCGTATTAGCTCTGTCTGTGATGTCATGGCCCCAGTGTTAGGTGTAGACTATTTTGTGTCCATCCAACATTTCCACATGTCAACATTTAGGCCCTTGTATAAGGCCAGGTCGCCCCTTCTGGCTTGGTAAGCATCTGAAGGTAAAACTAGGTCCACACTAAAGACCAAGGCTCCCCGACTTATTTTTCCATTCACCTCTACTGGTATCTAGCCTTACAGATATTTTTGGTTTCATGTGACCAGATTTTGAGATATCTACTTCTGAAATTGCTGCTTCCTGTATGAAACCTGCTGTCAGTGAAATCTGTGGATTAATCTGAGTAACTGGTGAATAACTTTTGGAAAAACATGCAGTTATTTAACGTCATTCACTTGTCATTTTTTTGTGTTTTGGGCAGGACAAACTAAATCCAGTTCATCTCCACTTTTATGAGGTGGCAGCATAAGTTTCAGAGGGACGTACCATGAAACCTCAGCACAAAGTTCTGTAATTATTTGCATAGCTGTACAGCTCAGTTAGGATGATAAAATGTGTTTTTTCTTATTTGGGTAAAATGACCCTTTAACATGGGATACTCTCAAATGTGTTTGTTTGGTGTTTGCCTGAGAACTACAGTGCTGACCCTCAAGGGCTTCCTTTCTGTTTGCATTCCACTGCCAATAGGAACTCTGAAGTAATGTACGGTTAGCCAATGAGTGGTTGGTACAGGAACATCACTTTCGCTTTGACGAGTTAAAATCACTTTGCATTCCCTCATTGCATATATGCTCAGTACAACCCAGACCTCACTGTAGGTCCATTTGTCCAGGTTTTTTTCTTTTCTTTTTGTGTTACTTACTATTGTTTATGTTGTCTGTCTTTACACCAAGCCCACAGAAACAGCATCAAGCTTTGAAGCCAATTTTACATAGAGGCCAAATGTAAAATTGCTCTGTGTCTGTCACATGATGCCATGGGGCCCCAAAAAGACTTTTTCCCCACAGTCTTGCATGGTGAAAGAGACTTGTACATCCTAATATATTTTTTTTTTATGTCACAACCCCCACAAAATGACTTGTTTCACAATTTGGATTTGATCTATTTGTTCCAGTCCAGAGGAGCCATAATGCTAAATCATTTTTATCCCCCCATTTAAGTTAGCGGAGGGCTAAACCAGGAGTTAGCTGCTTGGCCACGCTCAGCCAAGCTTGGTAGTTGTAAGTCTCAAGTGCCATTGCTCTAACGGCCCCACAATGTGGAGGAGCCAGGTGATTTATTTGCTACTGCAACTTTCATAGGAATTAATTGGGCCCACCTGCAACGCTGTAATCAGTTCTCTTTCTATATCCATGGTCTACATGGCTAACGGGTTTTTATTAATCGTGGTTGCTGGTGCAGCATTGACTGTGTTTAAACAGTTAACGTACACTTACATCTGGACCGGTCCCAGCTGACTTGCATCACTCATGGTTCCTCTTGTGCTGAGAGGGTAGCTACTCTGAAATAAGGGCTGAAAATAGTGCCTCAAAACGGTAATAATAATAATAATAATAGTACTAATAATAAAAACTAAAATCATTTGTAGTTCTTGCAGTGTGGACACAACAAAAATGGGGATTCTCAAAACCAGGTCCCTACAACTGAAAAAGTTCCTCCAGTGTGAAAGTACCTCATGTTTCCAGGGTTTTTAAAATTAGTGTGACGAGTTTTATTGAGAGATTTATTGTACACTTCTTCTGTTCAGATGTTGGCCCAAAATTTTTAAGAGATTTTGTCAGAAATTTGTACGCCACCATTTAACAGCTGTGGTTTTATCATTGTTCAGACAATAACTGCAATTTATTCAACAGGACGACAGTGACAGCACTTCAAATGAAGGGATCTTTGTATCCAAGATCATCGAGGACGGTCCAGCAGACAAGGAAGGAGGCCTTTTAATCAACGACAGAATCATAGAGGTATGTGGCCTACACTGTTTCATATGGAGGAGGCTGAGGCACTGGAAGTTGGATTATGTGGCAGCTGCTGTCTACCCTATAAACACGGCAACAGCGAGGAAGCACAAACTCAATATTTATGTTCTGGTGACTTTTGAAAATTAAACCGTGGCTGAAAGCAACAAATGTGACACGTTGAATGAGCATTTACATTTAGCTTTTATTTCAGCTCAAGAGAGTAAATCTGGCAGATGGTAAACATTTCAACATATACTTCTACCAATCAACACTCAGGCGAAGGCTTTGTGCAGTGGGGCATCGCTGCAGATAGACAGATTAAACCTGAGGCGAAGCTGTCTGTCTTTGGTTTTACTGAGTGAGAAAGAGCCCTGTGTTCCCTCCCTCGCTGACAAATCCCTTATGACAGAGCTGCCGTGTAGCATCCTCCTCTCGCCTTCAAACAGAATCTCGTGTGGAAAGGCCAGCTCACCCTGAGGTCAACTTGAGGGATGCGTTGAAAAAACTCAACATCACAAAAGTTGCTTTTATAGAACGGTTGTCAACCAGAATCTTACACAATGGCTGCATTGAACGGAGATGTTTATGTGGATTACGAGTGTGTATTACCGCGTGCCGCAAGATGACAAATATGGTTTGTCGCAGGCTTTATTGTCCAACCTCAGCGAAATTGCCCCCGGAGCATTTTGACCAGCACATTGCTCGCAGAGATGTTTGTGGAAAGTGTTTACAAGAAAAAAAAGACTCCCACATCTGGAGTGCGTTGATCACTCTATTCTGTCATTCATGCAGTCAATACAAAAAACGCCACAAGTCCTCTGGCACAAGCCTCACGCTATGGTTCTAAATATTGTGGTTCTGAGTACGGCAACACCATAACTAAGATATGACATGTTAGTCTTTAGTTATAATCTCTTCCAGTAACACAATCAAGTGTCTCAAAGGAACTTGAGATCCCGCAACAAAGAGCAGGTTGAACCAGCGATTGCTCATGTCTTGGTGACTCAAGGCCAACAAGAGACTCCAAGTGGGCCACAAGCTGATGAGTGAAGAGAGATTAGCTCATGTGTCACATGAACGTGCACGAGTGGAACTAAAGAGTGTATCTTTGCATCTACAGTGTCTGTTTTTATGAGCTTGCATGCATGTGTTTGCCTGGGCGTGTGTGAAGGTTGGAGAATCGTGTTAATGGGCCAGATGTTGCTGTATCTGGTTACTTGAGAAGATATCTTGTGTAGGATTTCGTGTTGAGATAACCATTGACCCTTTATTGGCTTTTTAAAAAAAGAGAGTACAGATTTTGCTTTAGGATAATGGTGCACTTGTGTTGTTTTTGAGCTTTTGTGGGTGAAGTCACAAAATCTCCTCAGTGAGGAAACACATAAGCAGAGAGGACGTGAAGAGCCTAAGGAGGTAGCGAAGCATCCTATTAAGTGACCTTTTCTTTTCAAGAGGTGTGGGATTAGTCGACAAAAAGCAACAAAATAAATCATTCAGCCATTGAAAAGGAAATGTATAGACAGCTCAGAGTTGCTGTTCCACATTGTCGCTTTTCATCGGATGGGGAACCTGATAGCGAAGGTGGTTCATATTTCGAGGACTCCCTCTTTGTTAAAGCAAAAAGTTCCATGTCATGGTTTTTCAGACCACAATAAGAAATGCAACGTCATGACAACATGTTTACAATTGTGTGGGTTGCATCTTTAACCCCGGGTGATTGGGTCTGTGAACTCTGGTTTACAGTAGTGAATCAAAGGAATTTAATCCTAAGCGCCCAAAGGCAGTTTCACGTTCATGTTTTGAACTTGTGGGTTGAAACCAACAGCTCGTAACTCCGACCTATTTAGCATCCTGTGTGGGACGCCGTGCATTAGAGAAGCTGCAGCCTTCAAATCTGGTTTCTCATCACACCTCAGGAAGTTTTTTTTTTTTTTTCAGGCAAATACTGTGTGATGTAAGTGGCTTTCACACGTCTATAGAAAAAGTTTTAGAACATGGGTTATGATATCTGCAGGGAAGATATTTTCAAAGTACACTAGATGTACTTAACCATAGGTGCTTTTAGAGTAGCTAAAATGATTAAAAATCAAACAGGAAGTGAGGCTCTCCGTTGTGAGTGGCAGCTAATTATTTTCATCAGTCAAATCTGCTGATTATTTTTTATCTTTTAATCTTTAAGTCTACCCAAAAGCTCCTGGAACATAAATATTCTTGCTTTTCAAATGAGCTTTTGTCAGACCAACAATCTAAACCCGAAGATATTCAGTTTATTGTGATAATGAATTTAAGTGTGTTATCCATGTCAGGCATACAACAAGAGGGGATCATGTGTTAAGCAGTGTGTGTTTGTCTGCAGCTGTTCTCGTAAACTACTGGACCAATCGGCCTAGTATTTTGGATGCACATGGATGACTGTATACCCATGGACCTGTCATGGTTGCGGGGACTCACAATTGTTGGAAAAAACGGTTTTATCAATGTTTTATACCATCATTAAATGCTGACTCCTCACTCATCTTAACCAGACTGTTAGGGCTGCAAGTTTCCTGCAAATCGTCTCGGCTAAAAAAAAGCAAGTCTTACTGTCTGTTAAAAGCTACATTTTGGTCATTTTCCCTTTATTTGTGCTTTTACCATAGGTAAGTAAGTAGGTTATGTAGTTGAATGGGGTTCTGTTTTGTCTGTTTTAGTGTGTTTGTTGTGCTGTAGCCTGCAGACAAAGTGAATACAGTTAAAAATCCAGTTATGAGTGATATGGATCAAAGATTTGTGCCTGTGTTTCAATTATTATAATACATTTATCCTCATAATTATATTTTATTTGTGTTTAACATCCACTGCCTGTTAGTAGGAGAACCTAATCTGCTCAGTGCAACGGCTCCCTCAAAAACAGACGAGGTGTGTTCTATAAGCTTATGGGACGCTTCTTAAACACATTGCCTTGCGTCTGCTGGAATTACTAGAATTGTCCAGATTGGCCACGATCATCCTGGGTGGCTGCTTGGCAGTCTGGTGGAGATGTGCGCTCTACTGACTAACCTTTTCTTGTTAACTCTGCCTCTAGTGTAGCTTGCTCAGTATGTTTACTAGTTTTTGAACTTGCCTGTAGGTTGATGCTGGTCAAGAAGCGGACAGTTGTTTATCAGGGGGGTTTTTTTGCAGAAAAAAAGCTGAATAGAGCAGAGTAGTGGTCTGAAAAAGGCCAAAATGCTCCATAGAGCTGAACGGAAACTGCAGAATTGGGTGATAACTCTCAGAGCTTTTGTCACTACAAGCAACTTCACACAATCACACAGTCATTGATCCACTTTTAATGTAAAAATATTGATTAGTGCAGCTGTAAAGATAAAATTCAGGAACTGCTAATGTTCCATTTTTTTAGCATCACCGCCCTCATTTTCCATTACAGTGGAAAAGAAAATGTTTTTCTCTACCACATGAAATCTGGCTTACAAGCCTACAGAGGCAATAATTTTGACAGCCATTCACAAGGCATAGCATAACCCTGCTGTGGGGATCAACCGCTCTGTAAAAGAACAATCATATTACATGGCGCAGTGAAAAGCACATTCACCTGAGGAGGCAGAAAACCACAGCCGCAGAGCTGTTTTCTCTTCCTGTAGTAGAGGTGTTAGTTCCAGTAAGTCTATATGGATGTAACATGTACATGATGATCCACGGCTCGTCCTTCTATAACAGGCTCTTAGCGGGGGAGTGTGATAGCAGATGGCTGTCCTCTAACTGAGCTACAGGCTGGTATGAATCAGCACATGAATGCCTCCTTGTTCAGACGGACATTTTTCTCATAAAAACCCTGAGCTGTGTTTGCTTTCGCTAGCCCCTCTGCAAGCTGAAAAATCTCAGCACTCTGGTCAGGATCTGCCCATGTTTGCCAGGATTTCATAAATAAGTTCTGATTCAGTGTTACGAGGAGATTGGTGCGGTATGAAGCACTCTGCTCTGCAGCCCTGGCTTATTCTCATGTTTTCAGACAGCTGATTGATGTGTACTTACATGTTATTTAGAAAACGTTAACATGTTTACCATATAAATCTAATTCCAGCATTTTTTTTCTTCAGTGTCACTTCACATTGAGCAACGCTAAAACTCGGGTAAGAGTTTGTTGCTGCATTTCTTCGTACGAAAAATTACCCTCCACTTTCTCCAAGCCTCTTTGCTTGTGCAATATGACTAAGCCAATGTCACAATCCCAGAATGACCGTGCCTGAGCTCTCAGTGTGACGGGGATGTTTTCTGTGTGGGCTTCTGAGTGTGAAAATAGGAAGAGAATGGAGACGCCTGGGCTGCTGTTGTAAATGTCGCCTTGTAAATCCTCAACAAACATTCTTAGGTCGCAGAGGGCGAACAGCAACAACTACTTTAAAATAAACTGACATTGGGAGCAGCCTGTTCTAATATGGAGGACAAGGTTACGTGCGCTCTTGGACGGAGGGGGTGGGGGGGTGTGTCTTTGCTGAGACAATGTTTCTACAAACATATACAGTGGATTACTTTTGAATTGAAAAATGATTGATAGTTATTATCTGGCAAAAGTTATTATATAGAAGAGTTATTAATAGTTATTATTTGGCAGTTACCTCTGTTCATTTAACCTGTTTGAGCTGCATAATGTATTTTTGCATGATTAGCTGGAGGAAGAGCTGGAGGAATGTGGTGGGAAAATGCCAGGGGTCACAATCAAGCGTGTCTGTAATGCAAAATAGTCTGCTTTAAATACAGCACTTTATTATTTGCAAAACTGAACCTTCATCCTGAGACTTTGTAACTCACTACACCCAGATCAGCTTTATTGTGTTTGACACAACCTGCTCCCATGACTATATTGCCACAGCTTATACTAATTATCAAAGAATCAATGAGCTTTTGGCCTTGTGGCTCAAGTTAACTCCATTTTAGAAGTTTAAAACTTGAGGAAAAATGAGTTTATGCTATTAGTACTGCAAAATCATACATCGTATCTGAAACTGCCAAGAGTAATTCACATATTTATTTAAATTTTAGAACTGTGACGTTCCTCTAGGCAGCACATCTGCACTTTCTTACATGTCAAGAGCTGTATGAGTTGCGAGGTTACCCACAGTGCGCCACTAAACACCTCAAACCTCCCCACGGTTACTTAAGTGTCAAGTCACCGGGCCAGACAGCTTAAAAACCAGCCAGATAGCACTTAGCATTGACTGACAGCAACGTGAAGTGAGCTGTGTTGGAGGTGGGTCCGAAGCATGCACGTCAATGAAGCTCTATTCCTGTCTGGTGTCTGGGCCGCCTTGCAAGGCAAGTGAGATATTTGAACAATTTGGGGAGAAATTGGAAGCAAAACGCTGCCTTTTGCTGCAAATTAGCTGCATCACTTTTTCCTGTAGACATTCCAGGTTTTATTCTGGTCCCTGGAAGGCTGTGACAACAAAAAGCTTATCTTCATTACAGCTAATTCAGTAAGGGTTAGTTCAGTAATGTTCTCTATGTATTTTATGGCAAGTTGTACACCGCTGATCTCACATGTTATTTTACTGCAGCACTTAAAGCGTGTGTAAGCTCTGAACAACAATGTGAACTTATTGATTATTAAACATTGATTTGATATTGATTATTGCTCTTGAGTAATATCCTTGAATCTAAAAGCAGTTTTCATGTCTGAGGATGTATTAAGCATGTCACTAGTCCTGGAGAAAAACTGTCAGATTACAACTGGGGATGCACCGATTTATTGGCTGCACATTCAGTATTGGCGGATATTCGCCATGTTGACTGCCATCGACCTATCATCAAAAAAGACATTCAGTGATGGCAGTGGCCATTGTTTGTCTGTTGTGTCACATCACTTTTGGGTAGGTTAAAAAGCAAGGCTCAAGATTTAACAGCACCCTGGGGACAATAGCAAACATGTTTGGGATGAACAGAGATCTTGTCCTGGATGTCCTCAGGACTAAAGGACACAGTCAACTTACTACTGATGCAACAGGGGACCCATTCTGTTGTTTCTGTGATATTGCTACTTTGTGAACAACAAATCCAGGTTGATATTGGCAGGAGGAGAGCTAGTAAATGTTAGCTGTTAGCAGCCAGGGCTGGAACTAATAGCTAAACGAGTTAAATTATGATGCATTCAAGTTGTACTCAGTAAAAATGAGTCCGGAGCGAAGGTAAATTATGATGTTTTCATGATGTGTTCAAATAATCATGGAAAATTTAGTTTCTGGCAAGAAACTTCAATAAGGTTGTTTGAAGGCAAAATTTGTTGATATCAGAGGTGACATTTTGATGTATAATGATGATTTTTTTATTTCCCTGACACAAAAGGGAGAATAAATAACATCAAAATAAAATCAACAACAACAACATTGGTAGCCCAGAATTGAATAATCGAGGCATCCCTAATGACAACCGAATTGTGTGATTGGCTAGACCCCACTGTCACTAACAAGTTGTCCCAGCACATGGCATCCTCAGCAGGACATGTGCCAAAAGTTCCCCAGGCGTTATTTCTGACCCGGAGGGCTATGAGGAACAGACATAGAAGTTATTTCCCTAAGGGGGATCACATGTTGTTTGGCATTCTTAGGCAAGAAGCAGGCCTTTGTCAGGCTCCTTATTGGATTTTGGCTCCTGTGCAGGCAGCGTGTTTATTCCCCAGATGGGCAAGCTGAATGTGGCACCGCTCTGTTTCTGCTGTCTGGCCCTAGACAGGATGAATCCACCCCAGGCTAAGCAGGCCAATCCTAGCAGCGAGCCACATTCCTGTGCCCCGTGGTCCAGCTGAGGCAGGAGCAGGACATTAAATCAAATCTAACTTTAAAGAGTCCATAATCAGCTTCTGGTGGTAGCCGCTACCCTATGCAGAGCTGGTTTTAAGAAGTGAGGACAAGCACACCTTTGTTTTCCACAGCTCTATATGGGGGGAAAAAAAATTTAAGATGTGGAGTTGTCGCAGTCTAGAGATGGTGTGAGGTGAGCTTACGCCTCGCTGCAGCCAGAAAGCTGCTTTTGTCTCCGTCCCTCAACACACACAGAATATTGTATTTTCCACTCGGTTTAAACAGCTTGTGTCCTCAAAGGCAGACCGGCGCTTGATGATTTTTGTGGAGACATACAGTCTGGGTCTACTGTACATGTGTTTGCTCTGCTTCAACACAGTCTCGCCCTGCTCCTTGTTCACTGGAGCTACTGGGGTTAATTTACGGCACCTAAAAGGTTTAAAGGGGGCAAAAATAGACAGGTGTAATTAAGGCTAATTTTCCTGCCAATCAATCACTGGTCTTGTGTAAATGGATCGGTAACAATCGTCTCAGGTTGCTCTGCCAGCTGCTTCTCATGTCAGCCTGACCCCCAAGCATAGACTGCCCACCGACTCCTAATTAACTACCCTCAATTAAACCCTAATAGGCTGATTAACAGACCCTTAGTTGTGCTGTAATGGTCCGTCGTTTCCTCCCAGTGCCCCTCTGAAATGCATCCTGACTGCAGCATGTTAATCACCGCCCTCTCCCTCTCTCTCTCTGTCTCTGTCTCTGGCAGGGCAGAGACTGGCTGGAAAAAAAATTGAATTATCCAACATATACACATTGCCACAAAGCACATAATAGTAGGCCAGCAGCTTATCGCTTGCCCTTTCCTCTTGTATTATCAATTTGGGATTTATGTAACATTTTCTAACAAAATCATGAAAAGTGCTTTAGAATTATATGAAACTACAGGGCAAACTGTAAAATTATAGTCACAAAGTCCAAGTCAAAGTCACAGTAAAGACAAAGAAACATAGCAAAACACATTTACAGTAACCCAGTAAAGGCATGGTATGTTGTTGCTATGATGATCCCATAGCAACTAGAGAGTTAAGCTCTAAATTCATCCTTGATCTTGGAAACAGCATTTGACAAAGTGATATCACCTGAAAGTCAATACAGTAGCTGTTCTGGTGCTTTTGGTCATATTTCATGATCTTCAGTAGCAGATAGTTTTTTCAAATTGCCATAGAAAATAAAAATGTATTTATTTATTTATGTTTCTGAGCACTTTAAGAACTTCTTTTCCATGTTTACTTTAATGTTTACAACATGAAAGCTCCA
>JAPZEB010000012.1:32630154-32642904 GCA_029783705.1 Chaetodon striatus | reverse complement strand
CAATCCTGACTCAACAGCATTGTTGTGAAAACATTATACCTGCCCTCCAGTATCCCCAGTGGAGACAGGTCACCCCAGCGAGGAAATGGCTAAATTTTTAGCCACAAACCCCCTTTAGCATTATTGACTATGTTATTAGTGTCAGCTAGTGATGCTAACGGAGTAAACAATGCTAAAGGGGTTTTGTGGCTCAAAATGAAGCTGCTTACTCAGTGGGTTTACCTGTGGGGAGACTGGAGGGCGGCCACTAGCTTGCTTCACCTGACTCCAAGCCGTCAGGAACAGCGCTGGGCTTTAAGGCCAATTTTACATGGAAGCCAAAAGTAGAATTACACCATCCATCCTTCACGTGATGCCGTGAGGCCCAAAAAGACTTTTTTTTTTTTTGCATTATGAAAGAGACATCTTTAAATCAGTGGATACATTTTTTTGAGCATCACAGCCCCAGTAAAATGACTCATTTTAACGACATGATGTGATCCATTCAGTCTGATAACATTTTGAAAGTCCAGAGGAGTCCACTTGCTTTACGGGCCCAATAATACGTAAGATCAGAGCAATTTCATACCATGGAAATACAAATTTTCTGGCTTCATGTGCCATTGAGCAACATTCATAGGAATGGATGGAGGCCCGCCTCCAATGCTGTATCCAGGTCTCTTCATACATCTGTGCCCCATCCAGGGTGTGGCGCAGTGCAGAGCAGCCAGTGCTAATTTTAGCTTACCTGTGAAGACCAGAGGGTGGCAGGGAGTTTCCGTGTGTTGATACAGCTATCCAGCTGTCTGTCAACAGAGCCAACAAAAATGCAATATATTAAAATAATTACTATGATATATAAAATACATTAAAATCTCTCATCTCTAATGGATAGCACTTTGAAATGTGGCACTGAAGTTCACTGAGTCAGTGGACCACCAGACTGAAATGAAAGGCCTCTTGTAGTTTTGTCTTCAAATTAATCAGTTAGTAAATGGTTAATGGGTATCAGGCTATTGAAGAGGCCGTACACATGCTGCGTCTTTTTCTTTAAAATGCAAGGTCAGGTACTGGGTGCTATTCTTGTGCCTACTTGCATCTGATGTTGCCAAGCAACCTCAACAAACACCATATCATAACCTATTTACCTGAAATCCTGAATCCTGAGTTCATACGTGTGTAGGCCTATCGTCCTTGGGACAAATGTAAAGCTCTGGAAGCCCTGCACTAAAATGATCAACCTCTCCTCCATATTTTTCACAGACTGATACTTAACCAATGAAGGTAGGGATATCTGTTGGCTGTGATAGGTTGTTCCTAGTCAAATGACATGCGGTGCGCACTGCTGCATTTCAAAAGTTGAAAATAGGGAATACATGTGTGCCGCAACAATGCCACTATAGCGTTTGAGCATGCCTGCCATGCGTCTACATTGAAAACAATGAATTTGAGGGCACAAAAAACACGGCATGTATATGGCCCCTAACCCTGCTCGAATTCTTGTCTTCTGCTCTGTCTAGCTTTGATAAGCACAAGGTCACCACCATCTCTCATATATGACCTAGATCTACACCAGATATCTATTTCTCTTTTGTTTTCATATCATATGGCATCATCTAGCCTTATTCTGCCAGGACACGTACTCTTGGCGATAACAGAACAAGAACACAACATGGAAAATATGAGAGCTCAGGAATCCAGCCACCTGAAGCAGGACTGATGTAGATAAAGCAGAATTTGGCCACAATGAGGGGAAAATGGCCTTGCTCTGTTTGGTTTTGAAATCTCTTTGACTCCGTTCTTTAATTTCTAACCCTGAATTTTCTATCATCTTTCTTAGAGAGAGAAAGGCTTCGGATGAACAAGGCTGGTTTTAACACTGTGGCCTCTCTGCTCTCTAGCCATGCTATATCAGGCCAGCAGCTGCTGTCTCTCAGCAAAGGCATGCTGACTGCCGGGGCTTGGCTTCCACACACACACCGGATCTTACACAAGGCCCTTTATTTTTGGGCTTATGACTTGGAGAAAAAAACCCACAACCCCAGTTCTATCTGTGATTTTATTAGTAGAAGACATAAAAACATTTTTTCAAGTCTGACAGGAAACCTTGAGTGTCTGGATAAGATACAGTGTTTGCTGCATAGTTGCTGTCTTACCCTGGAGTTAAAGCTTTAAACAAGGTATCTCAGGTAAAGAGTGCGCGTTGTGCTCCACGACTCAAATTCCTTGAATTGGAGCCAAAGAAATGTAAGCCCTCTCCCAGCTGTCCCTTGGCACATCAAGACAAGACCTTTATCTGATTGTTGGAGAGTTTGAGCTGGTGCTGTTTGAACAGTCCTGCTGCAGCTTCCTCTGTTCACAGACAACAGCCTTAAACAACATGGGGCCAATGCTGTAGGGACTGCCACCTAGGACAAACTCCCCTACATGCATAGGACTAGATCAACATTTCAGTATTGGGGTATTTCAAATGCCACAACTTGTTTTCACTCTTTAAAAGCTACTAGATTTGATGGTTGCCATAATATTTTTCAAACATTATCACTGCATGTTGAACTTGCTGTGAAAATAAGAACCACATGTCCGGCTGTTTTTTGTACATAAAGGTATAGGTTAAGTTAAATGAAAGCTCCTCTGTCTCATCTGGACCTCCTCCCAGTCCCTTACCTCCAAGTAGCCAACTTGCTCCTGCAGACAAACCACAACCGCAGTGCATAATCCTGACACACTCTCTGGCCCCCCAGAAAAGCATTTTGCCTCCTGCAAGAAACATTTCCACTTCCAGAACTCAGCGTAATTCAAACAATAATTAGGAAATGTTCATGGCACCAACTAGCCCCGAAGTTCACGTCTCAGGTAGGGGTTAGAAAGAGAAGTGGTTCCAGACTGTTAATGTCTGTCACAGCAGAGTCAGAGGCCTGTGATTATTTTGGTGCAAAGGTCCAAATAAACCCCATGAGGGTCACGACCTTACTGATCTGAACCAAATGTGCCGCGCTTTGCAACCTTTGTTGAAAGACTCACCATGCAGAGTGGCTAAATGTAAGCGACAATAGATGTTTTTTTTCCCACTATCGCCATCCACCTAAGCGGACTCTCAGTCAGAACATTCCCAACTCTATCTGCGCCTCCGTTTGTGTACACAACATCATTTGTCAGAGAGTCATCAGGCAGGTTTTTAGACAAATACACATATCCTTACTTAAGCCAATCATTTGAAGGCTCCTTCAAAATGTGTCTAGACAAATGCCTTTCTCATCCATCACTTTCCATTTGCAAGTGTTAAATAAGTGGACTCGGTCTTCATGTCGCCCGCAGCTGTGTTAAAACTGTAGACATCAGCATGTATGTTACACATCCATTCAAGTGAGCAAACACAGTTCATTATCACTGGATTTCTTTGAAGGGTGAGTGATTCATCAAGTGACGAAAGTCAACACTTTCAAACATGTTCAAAGCCTGAAGGACTCCTTCAAGCGTGCTGCAGCTATCTCCCTGCTTTTTTACCACTGAACAATTTACATGGCCCTCCAAATCTAGTCAATATTTATGTAAGCGTGTACATTAGGGCCAGACCGACAGAGCTCTGATCAAACGTTTCTTTCATCTATGACCTTCCTCTGACTCGACTCACAGAAGCCTCTAACCCGGCTGGGGGTAATCAGATGTCAGGCTGGGTGTTCGCCAGGGACTTGAGCTCAGCTTCATACATGGGGGCCAAGGCTGTTGCATCCCCCTCAACCCCCTGTGGCCTACCTAGCCGTCTGCCCTCGACTTTTCACTTCACTCTGACACATTGCAGTGACAGAAGTTAAATTCCTTTCAGTGTACAGCATCTAACAAGGGATGAGGAATGGAACAGGAATGGAAGTATGGGGGCAGGATCGAAGTGTTCAGATCCATCAAGAGCACACAGCAGACCTACTACACACATTCTTTGCAGTGTTATTCAAATGTTTCTAATTTAGCTATTCAACTAAATCAGGGATAGGCAACCTGCAGCCCCAGAGTTTCATGCAGCCCTTTAGCCCCTTTTATTGAAACTTATGTAGAAATGAGTAATGGTTATTTTTTTAGCATTTTAATTTTCATTTATAATTGTGGGCTGGAGGTGATTCTTACATTCGCAAAATTTAGAAATGTGTAGCTATACACACCTCAGTAGAGGTGGTTAGTCTTGATTCTCCTTAGCTAGGCTAGCTATGTATACCAAATACAAAAAAAGGAAAAGTCTCTGAGGGAAATAGAGAATTGCATTGTGAGTGAACTGATTTGTTTGTTTTCACTGCCAACTCTGCAAAATTAAAGTGCCAAATATCATAAATTGCCCAATGCAGAGCAGCCACCTTGTGATAAAACATATTGATGAATGCTCATGTAGACACATTAGGAATGTTGATAGTGGGGATGTCAATGGTTTACCGTTAACCAGTTAACCATTGAGAATATTGGTTACGCTTATCAGTCCATAGGTTGATTTTGCTGCACTTCAGTTAAGTACACTCAGTGCACTGTGCACAACCTGGATCTGGTGGGAGCTAGCTAGCTTTGCTGCTCATTCAGTGATTACCAACAGCGTTGCTGTAGATAAATTGGAAACAGCATTGCTGTGGAAACATTGAGCTAAGGATGGTGGAAACCATACTCAATTTTAAGCCACAAACCTCCTACTAGCATCACTTACCATGTTACAATGTTAGCTCTGTTAGCACTGTTATCAGTGCCAGCATGGGCAGTGGTGCTAACATAGTTAACAAAGCTAAAGGGGTTTTGCAGTTTACTTATTGGGGCTACCTGAAGGGAGACCAGAGTGTAGCCACTGGTAAGGCATTACTAGCAGTAATGCACTGACCTGGGTGGTGCGCAGTGCAGAGCGATCAAGGCTAGCTAAATAGTGAAGACCGGAGGGTGGACAGTGTGGGCGCTATGTTTACGCAACAGACGAACCAACAGAAAATAAAGTAAAAGGCAAGACCTCTACATCACAGAACATAAATTTCACCACTTTTAAATGGATATCACTTTGTAATGTGGTGCTAACTTTCACTGAGTCAAAGGAGCACCTACTGAAAGAAAAATGCCTCTTGTTTTCACGTCATTTTTTTTGTTGTGTTTTTTTTTTCTTAAAAATTAACTCACCAGTTAAAGGGTGCTGGACAATTAAAAACATATCAACAAAACATCCCTAGCTGATACACTAGTTTAGACTTAATAGGCTGTGTTACCTGCATCAAAAAGGTAAAAAATGCTTCTTTTGATAGTAAAGGTTGCTGACCCCTGAACTAGGTCATGTGCTGCCTCACGTACAATGGTTGTAAGCAATATGCCTTGGCAGTTGACGCCAACTTTAATTCTTTTTCTGTACTCCTGTAATTTTAACATCCATTTATGTAACCATAACATATCTAAGAATAGCTAAAACATGGCTCTACAGGATAAGATAAACACATCTTTACCTTTTTGTGTTGAGAAGAGCAGGCCAACACTATGAGGTCAAGGGATATAAAACTGGTACTGGCAGGGCATGAGCTATCTATAAAATCTCACAGAAAGCTTTTATTCCAGCACTCTGAGTTTACAGACAAGAAAAGGGATTCACTTTGCTATTAGTATCCCTGGAAATGTTTTCTCAGATGTTTTTGCACTCATTTGTCTGGCAGTAAAAACACAAAAATCACCGTCATTCATAAATGGCTGCTGCGGTTATGTGTCTTCGTCCTGTTTGAGCCTCGCTCGGCTGTGTTTTGCGGCCCATGAATTAAATTACATGATGCAGAAACTCTAGGGGGCCAGACTGGAGACTCCACTCACTCAGTGGTGAGGGGCGGTGAAATAACTCTCCTGGTTTGCCTTTTCCAAGAGGATTTCTGTGCCATCGCGCTGAAATGACAAGTAGCTGCTGACTTTGACAGCCTTGCTCTCCCTCAGCCTTTAGTGTCTCTTTCACTGTTTTCTCAGATGGTTCTCTCCTCATCTTGAGCACACATTTGTTCTCCTCCCAACCTCTGATTAATCAAGTATGACTCTCTGAGGAAAAAATGCAACTTGGTGGTTTTGATGCTTCGTTTCTTGTCGGTGTGTCCAAACGTGGAATGTTTGGAGCTAAATATTAAGTCTGGACTTTGGGGAAAAGTGAGTGTCATCCCATTAAAGTGTCCATCATTGAATAGCCCCATTGTAATCTCACATTCAAGCATTCAGAATGACACAGTAAAACCAAACCAAGACCATTAAGTTGTAACTTGACAGACACATGCAAGTTAAAAAGTACACCCTGTTAATGAAGTGCAGCGTAGTGTGATTTTCCCAGCATGTGTCTGTGGGCTAGCAGCTCAGCACTCTCCATAAAGCTCACTATTGTGGTAAAGAAAAACCAACTTGCATGGGAGAGGTTCAAGTGCCAAAAAGAGGGTTCGTTTGGGGAGAAACACCACTCAGCTGCATATCATTTACATCACTTAGACAAGGATTACGGTAATCTTCAACTCGCATCACCTGGTTGTAGTGTCACCCTGCTCCCTTTTGTTGTCATGTCTCCTGAGGAAACCGTCACACGGGCTTTCACAGCTGACTGAGCTGTTTGTCCAGCTCCTACACAAAGAGGAAAAGTCAACCCAGAGAGTAAAACTGCACTCCCCTCATCACAACAGCAAGAATCATCCAGCTGGAACCAGAAGGAGGACCGCTGGCCCGCAAACACATGATTCACTTTAGTCAATTAGCTTGTTCGTTCAACAAGGCTTTTTATACCTCCTTGAAAATATCTTGCCTTTGTGCTGTTCATTCCAGAGCTTAATCTGTAAATCATAAACAAGCATGCCTTAAAGGAGAAGCCCAGGGCCCTGACAAAAGAATGAGAAAGGGGACATGTGAGGAGACAGTGATCAAGAAGATCTGAACATCTAGAGGACTAAACTCTGTGCTGAGATCAAGCAGATTATATGTTTAAATGATAAGAACACAAACCTTTCTCTTTCTCTTGGACACATATAACCTGCACCATTTAGCCATAAATTAGCTGTTTATATAAATCACGGTTTTGCTTTGGTTCTTAGTCTTTGTGCCAGAATCTTACCGTGTCAAGCTTAATTACTCATTTGTCTACAGTATGTCTTTACCCCAAGGTAGCACAGTATGGAAATGATGTGGCGCAGCATGCTCAATGAATGCATCATTTAGACATTTGGGTTTTTTAAAGTAGAAATAAGCCTGTGTGTGTGGCTTGGGTTTGTAGGATCTGTTAGTTTAGCACAAGCACAACATGCTCTGTATGGGAGACTGGACATACTTTTGGAGAGATGAGTCTTGTTTTAAACGCCACTTAGCTCCTCGGATAATGTTACTGACTCGCTTCAGTTTTCTGCACCGTTTGTGGGCTTGGAATATCAATACTTTTGGCCTTTTTTCATAAACTAAAGATTCAGAGCTAATTAATCAGCTGTCAGGTTTTTCCCATATTGAGTCAGACTTTAAAATCAGTCAGCCTCTACTGATAAGCAAGTGTGACATCACTAGCTCATCAACTTTGTACGAAGACTGTGTTGAGGTACTGAGAGGAACTTTGTGTACTGTAAAACAAGAAGGCACAAAAGAAGGAATGGTTATGTCTGGTCACTGTAGAGAAAGCTTGAGAAAACATTTCTGTACAGCTTCCCATCTGGAGCACAGAAAAAAAAGGCTACAGAACCATGTTGGCAAAAGAAAATATGAGAGAGACAAAGAGGGGAGTGGAATTAAAACAGGATCTCCCTATTCCTGCTGGTTAATTCAAAAGCCGTGGTGCCTGGAGGCTGTGTGTTGGCTCTCTGTCTGCTGTATTGCTCTAAGGGCCAGATCTCTCCGGTTCTGCTTATCTAAGCACATCCAGCATGGTCCAGTTTTTGACCCACTGCTCACTTTCAGCCCCGGTGTTTTCTCCTTTGAGCTGGATGTGTGGTCCATTGTGAGTGTGGTAAAAGGCTGGCAGCATAGGGACCACCAAAGTGAAGGCAAGGCCCAGTGGCCTCTGTCAGCAGGGGAGGGCAGTCAGTCCTGCACCAGAATCCAAATGTCATGACATTAAACACCAATTCTTTACTTACCTAACTACCTACACCTATTTACTTACTCATCCATCCATCCATCCATCCATCCATGGTTCATCACTGTGTAAGTACTACGAACTGTCAGTCAGTCACATATTAGAGAACTGAGGGATGTAATGTTGCCCCCTTTTCAGTAGATCAACATGGCCAATCTTTGAGGTAAATGCTCTTTCCCATTACATGGGCGATTTGACTTGCTAGTAGCTAATGAGATGTTTCCAGCTGAGGTAATGCTGGGATCAGACTACATCATATTTTTGCCTGTCAAAATAATAACTGTGTCAAATTGGGTGATGACACAGTTATAAATTCTTGTCTTGTCTTGACCAGAGACATGGCATATGACATGTTGGATCTGATTTATCATATCCTTCCATCTTTCATGACTTGCATGTGTACCTTGTGCACAGTAGAGAGCTCTGTGCTCCTATGGGTCAGTGTTAAAGAAGGAGACAGGACATTGTGAGTCACCCAGGATGCTGCATCAGTTGTCTTTCACTATGATACACTTACAAAGGATAAAACAAGAAATTATAGCACCTGTAGTTCAGTTTGCATTGTCTGTTGGGTCGGGCCTTCATGTCGTTTGTCTGATTCTGGCATAAAATATTTTTGAAACATTACCTAACTTAGCTTACAGTTGCTAAAGTGTATCGTTATTATTTGCTCTTCCTCTTTTTCTTCCTATTTTAAGGCATGTATGCACTACACTGATGATACAGATGTGTATCTCGCATCTGTACGCTTGTTTTCGTGTACATTGTGTACGTACATGTCCATGTGTGCTCGTTGAGCATGACATACAAGCAAAACAGGTCTCTGCTAGGCCTGCCACAATAATGACGTTATTAACTCATCATACCATATGAAGACATGACCTTGATCATTTTGCTGACCTGGATATAGCCCATCCAGTTTACATGTGTGTCTCTTTACATAATAATGTCACCAACATTTTAGCTAACATGATAATAAAAGAAACAGTAGGATTTTCCTGACCTTAAGAAGACTTGGGCACAGCAATTCTCCCTTTTTTACCACCTCCACCTGTTTGCGAGAGTCTGAAGAAAAATGAAACACAAAGATGACACAGTGTAGCTTACCAGTAGCCTGCAGCTGCACTTTTGTAGTGGAAGACTCACAGTCCTAATAGTCAGAGTTCTAATACTGGTTAGCTTGCCAATCCTTGGCAATGAGCCAAAAAGTCCATTGTATGTAGTTTTATCCAACAACAACTTCAATCTTGACTCGATACGTCCATCAGCAAACTGCCCAACTCCCAGGCTGTCCACACCTGGTAGCCGACTGCAGCACAGGCCAAATTATGGAGGTAACCATGGTGTTCCCAGAGCTTTGCTACACTTGTCTAGATATCACAAGAGGCATCACCTGGTTTTGTTTCTTGGCCAAATTTTATATTAAGTCTCAAACTAAGTACTTTTGTGCTACTCCTGTAATGGTCCCAAAAATGTATATATACATTTTTGCACATTTTAACAGGTGTTAATTACTTTTAAAATATATGTTAAATATTATTGTTGTATTCCAGGTCCAATGTCTGTTCATTGTTCTTTGAAAGGATGTACTTGCATTATAATGCTATTATAGTATTTAATCAGTGGCATAAAATGGTCTCAAAATGACAAAATTATGGCTCATCGCAGTTATTTCTGAGACAAGATAGCATCCAACAAAAGTCATTACAGGCCTAGTCCACGCTCATCAGAACATTATAATATCATGCCCTCGGTCAAAACTCTGCGTCATTCCTTTTAAGCTGCGATACAGGCATAAAAAATCATTAAAATAAACCCATCTTATCCTCCTAAATCAAACTTGTGTCTGTGGGAAAAGTCTCATCCCTGCTAATGGAAATGATGAACAATGTAATATTCACATATCATGTGTACTTCCTAAGCCTGCAGCCCTCCATACTTGATTACCATAATAATGCCCATGCTTGTGTATTTTGGTGATTACTGGATCGCACTGAGCTTGGCAAGGTTACTCTTATGCTCTATGACAGATCTGCAGCCATATTCATTTGCTTCCAGCTCACATGCTGACTCATCCAGCCTTCACAGCTCTGGATGGGAGCAGCTGGGAGGCTCACATGTCGCAAACACATTATTAATGTGTATGTGTATAGCAAGACTAACACTGCCAATAGAGATCTCAGTTACCACTATGTCCATACCCTTCATGTGTCAGTTGGATCTCCTTATCGTTTTGAGTAACGAGCCTGAGACTAATGGATGTTGCGGTGGGAAAAAAGTCCTGTTCTGTTGCCTATCCAAACATCAGTTTTCAAACTAGATAAGCGATCATATTTCATCGGATTGATGTCAGTGTTCTCGTTAACTTTGTGTGATATCACGATCTGGTATTTAATTTTTGGAAACGAAACACCTTGGCATAAAGTAAAAGGAATTAAATTTTTTACAAGATTCCTTCAAAAGATCTGTTTTCAGAACTAAGTCCCATTTTTCACCCCAGTTTTATTTACTAGTTTGCCTCTCACTGCTTTTTTGAGCATTTTAGCACCATAACAATGGCTTTGGTTGCATGAACAGCTGCACACAAGACACAGCTTTGGAATTTTTTCAGTTTTGGATTGATGGTTTGCCAGTGCAGTCATTTAGTCTGAAATTTAGACTTATCTCACCTCATTTTTTTGGATTGTTCACATAATAAAAGAACATTGGGGTTGTTACTAGCTGCTGACTCTGCATGTCACACTCAAAGCTCCCCAAAATCAAGTCCTCAGCTCACATTGACGGCAGTGATGACACAGGCCCATATGACACCATACCAGCCTCTGATATGCTTTTTGTCCACAGAACAAGAGAGTGTTATTCCACACATTCCAGAGCGGAGCCTCTGTTCTCTCAGGATGACCTTCAACTTATCTCTCCATCAGAGCATGTCTGGGAGGGAGAGGAGTGGTGGGACAAGAGAGCGGGGGTTGGGGTGAGGGGTACAATCTCTCTCTCACACACACGGAAACACACACACTCAAAGAACTGGTCTAGCTTGTTGGCGAGCCAAGAAAACCCACAGGACTGGCTGTGTATTATTGTGCTGTATTATTCTCTGTTTGTGTTTGAGTCTGTAACTGTAAGGAATTAAATCTTCTGTGTGTGTGTGTGTGTGTGTGTGTGTGTGTGTGTGTGTGGTTTATGTCCGTGTGTGTTCTTTGGTTTTCATCTTTGTGAGAGCCAGTTTGAGCTTTAGACCTTTGGAGTCAGACAGTTTTGTGAAGTGAAGTCATTTTGGCCTATTCCCACTGGTGCAAGCTTCTATTTTCGGACTAAGCCTTGGGTTTAGGGCTTAATTTAGTTTTAGGTTTACCATAGAATGGGGAAATTATTTAATCGTCAACCTAAGCAACCAAGATCTCACATCACAAGGCGAAATGTAGGTTCCAAAATGGTTGAGGGGGCTCCTTTGGACGACTGCTTTCATTTTGGTCTCTCTGGTTGCTCCAGGCTTCCCACACAGGAAGCTGACTCGAGAACTTAGCAGTGGTTGCCAAGGTTGTCCCCCTTCAGTAGAGAAGGGTCCTGACAGTTACTGCTTGTACTGCTGTAGATCAGGTTGTGGTGGTTTCGGCAGATCTGCGCACTCACGGACACGTTCCGACTGGATAGGAAACAGTCCTGGCGTCCCCGCTACAACCTTTCAACTTCAGGCTTCCACTTTTATACTCAAAATGTCAGCTTCACTTTATTAAGTCATTTCAGCCCCATACGATCCAAGAACAGCACTAAATCTGTCACTCGTGCGCCGCGCAGGCCAAGAAAGCGTAGAGCTGTGTTGCAAGAATATTACCTCTTGTCACGGTAATGGAGTCATTTTAAGGGAGCGGAACAAGGTGGGGAGACCGCCGCCGGCCTCGGCTCTGTGGGGTTTACTCTACAATCTGATCCGGTATCTGTTTTTTGCTGCTGTTGCTGTGGTTGACCAGATATCACAACAAGATTTACTGCTGTTAGATTATCTCTGCCCAACCAGAACAAAACGTTTTGACACGAGACGGTGAATGTGCATCAGAAAACCATTTTCCTACCAACACTTAAAGGGACATTTAACCCAGAATCAAAATTTTTCCTCTCCTGTAGTGCTGTTTATCACTCTAAGTTGTTTTGGTGTGAGTTGCTGAGTGTGAGAGATATTGACCATAAAGTTATCTGCCTTCTCTCCAATATAATAGTAATAGATGGCACTCAGCTTGTGGAAAAAAATACAACTGAAAAACTCGACAGCAATGTCTCTTTCCAGAAATCATAATCTGGTTACTCAAGATAATCCACAGACCTTTTGTAAGCAGTTTCATGAGGGAACTATTTTCTTTCTACTGAACTACACCCGCCAACTGTAACCCCACACAGTAGGAAGCGTGCATTGGCTCATGGACAAGAAGCTAGTGCTCACAAGATGTAAAGATTAATGGTGTCCTCTTTGGCTGAGCTGTAACGTCAGGCCCCCATGAAGTTCGCCATACTTTGAAGCCAATTTGACATAGTGGCCAAACCATGGAGCCACAACTTTTGGGTCCATCACATGGTGCTGTTGCGCCAGGAAATACTTTTTCCAAATAGACTTACATTATGAAAGAGATGTCCGTAAATCAGTGAATACATTTTTTTGAGCATCGCACCCCTGCGAAATCACTTATTTTACTATC
>JAPZEB010000012.1:32598761-32612330 GCA_029783705.1 Chaetodon striatus | reverse complement strand
AATGAATAAAACAACTTGTAAACGCACCTCAGATAAGCTCAGACTCCAACTCGCTGGACTCTTATGCCAGATGTTGATTTGTTTTCTGTCATGTCCAATCAGAGTTGATTTGCCACACCTTTTTACCCTGGCAGCTGTGTGCGACAGTGACGTTGACTTCACTTCTGTAAAAGCTGAATCACACAGTCGACATACATCTGTTACAGGATTTTGTGATGTTTTCTTTTGCAGGGAATTAGACATTTTAATAACAGTGCCCGCCTTCTCACATGCTAATATTCCACCTCCCTACACTATTTGTCAAGACCACTGTCAGAGCGTCCTAGGCTTCGCACCACCTTAGCTCCAAGGCAATTGTGATTGGTTCAAAGAAATACAAACTAGCCAGAGCATTTTTCCCCCTATTGCAGAATGTAATGTAGTACTGACACAGCACTGTGGATGCAGGTCTGGGTACACAAAACTAGCAAGTCTCTGTTTTTGTTTGCTGTTTAGCACAGGGCAGGTAGTGTACAATAGGCTAATCAGAGCTTTTCTGCTGCCATCTGCTGATGGGAATCAGGTTGAGAGCAGTGAGCTTTAAATGACGCAGTAAATTTGTAGGGCAAATAACAAAAAAAAAAAAGAAAAAGTGACCCCTTTCACTTTACACACCATTGTTTAATACATGTTTAATATGAAAATATCAACTAGCACAGGTTTAAACTGTATGCAGTATCCTGGATATCACCTCAATTCTGCTCTAAAGCTTTCTCAAATGAGTAAAATACCAGTTACAGAAAGTGTACTACTTACTCTTAATTGCTCACAAAACCTACAGCTATAATCAGTGTCAGCAGGTCTGCCACTTGAACTTGTACAGGGACAGGCTATATTTTGTGAAGAAATCTTAAATGTATTACTTTATTGATAATGTGGAATAGAAAACAGAGCAAGCCCGGCTTTTACATTCAATGCCTTCTAAGTGCAGTGCCAGTAATAATAACAGTAAGAAGTGAAAGTAGTAGTAATACTAGCAGCAAACAGCAAGAATAGTGACTGAATAAATATAAAAGCATGAGCATTAATAACAAAAAAGTAGTTGTAGCAGCGTGGTAACAATAAACTAAATGAATGATAATGGTAATAATAGCAGTAATTGTACCAACAAGCAATAACAGTAACAGCTGCAGTAGTATTTGTAGTTTATCAGTAGTGTTTGACAGAAACTTTACTCATGTGAATCCTGTACGTTGGCCTGCAGTGTCTGTGTGTGTGTACGGGCCTGTGGAAGATAAGCGTTAGCTGTGGAGAGAGAGGAATTATGCCCATCAGCCCAGCCAGCTGAGACCAGGCACTGTGTTATTAAACAGAGGCCGTCTAGAGGAGCGCCCACGTGGCCAAATATGGACATCCAGTCGCCCTCTCTGTCTCCCTGAGGGAGACGAGAATGAACCCAAAGCAACTGGCCGACAAGTGACATGAACACTCTGCGCTAAAGAAATACACTTAACACTTTCCATCTCTGTCTCTTTTTTTTTTCTCTGCAGGTAAGAAAGATTTCCTGTGCTAAGAAAGCCTTTGTGATCTGCCATGTAAGTAAAGTGTCACAATTTTAGGCTCTCTATCCTGTCCTCCTCCTTCCTCCTTCCTGACATCTCTTTCCTGTGTGAGTCTATTTGGTGTGTGTGAGTGTGTGTGTGTGAGATCCCCAGGGTACCTGTTGTTGTGACAGGCTCTTGACTTGAGCGGCGTTAGAAGATAGTGTGTAAATTGTAATCTGGGAGCTCCCATTCCTTAGCCTGTGTCATGCTAATAATGCCGCGCGTCAGTCAAACCTGGCCGCTGATTACAGGCACAAGCCGATGCTATCTCTCCTCCTTCTTCTATTGTGCAGACACCACAAAAGGAGCCATTTACCAGTGGCAATTTAGCGCCAGGGGGCGAGTATTGGCTGTGCGATAATAGAGACTTAACCTGTATTGACTTACTCCTTTGCATAATCCTTAAGCTAGTGCTAAAGAGTAACTTCCAGTGGGGAGTGTGTGATTATTACAAGGTAATAGCACAGAGGTAAACAGATGAGTGACACTGGTTGTAATCCTTACTAAGGGGCCGTGAGCTCAGGCTCAAAGATAGAGGAGAGCGAGGTAAAGGGATTAATAAAGGAACACCTTTGTTCCTCACATTGTCCTTCAAAAACATGAGTGCATTTAGACTTCCTTTTGTCTTTTCTGTAGCTCTTATTTTATTCTTAACCCAAGCTACGTTTTGTTATTATCTCCATCAGGCGTAAGCCTGCAGGGGATCATGTGTTTGGTAGTGTATATTTGTGCGTGAGAGAGTGTGTATCTGCTTGTCTGCAGCTAATCTCGCTACTGGACCAATCAGCCTAATATCTTGTGTACACATTTATGATTGTATGCTGAAGTATCTCTAATGGTTAAGGTAAATCCACAAGTGTTATAGAAACTGTTTTATTGACAATTATGTCGTCATTGACTGCTGATGCCTCACTCCTTTGGACGGGTTGGTAGGAGCAGCAAGTTTTTCAAAAATCAGCCCAGCTAAAAACCACAAGACTTACCTAGTATGTCGCAGGGCATATTTTGCACTTAATCGTGGCTCAAAAATTGACATTCACAGGATAGTTTGGTCTCATTTTGAACAGGAGTATCTGCACATTAATGCTTTACATGACATGATAGGATCCACTAAAGACGGGTACTATACAAAATGACTCCATCCCCATTTTTGTTATCTTTGCCGCCAGGATGGACACTTCCAACCGGAAGTTGTTTTTTTTTACATCTGCAGCATAGCATCATACCTTATCAAGAGCACTTCCAAATTGGACAGTTTTCCCTGCCCTATTTTAGTAGACTTGCAGAGTTTGTTGATATGGTCATTTTTCCTTGATATTTCCACTTCTACCTTAAATAAGTCAGTAGTCTGTGTAGGTAAATGGTTTCTTTTTTGGTTGATTTTAATTGTGTTTGTTGATGTTGTATCCTACTTTATTGTTCTGTAGCCTACAGACAATGGGACAAATGTGATACTGTTAAAAATCTAGTTGTGAATGACATGGGTCAAAGTTTGTGGCTGTGTTTTATTCATTTTAAAAATATTCATCCTCATAGTTGTATTGTATCTATATTCTTCTGCCTGTTAGCAGGAAAACTGGTCTGTTCAATGTGCTGCAGCTACTAGAATTACAAGAATTTTCTAGAGTGGCCACAATCAGCAGCTGCCTGGTGTAGATCTGCAGTCTACTGAGTGCACTTTCCAAGTCTAGAAATGTGTTTCTTTTTATGTCACTCTGGATGAAAGTGTCAGAAATATAAAAAGAACGCTGTATCTGTCCAAAGGGGACAGGAAGCTCTAAAGGGTTAAAAAAGGTTTGGTGTGGAGAGGTTTGTAGTTGTACAAAGACCACTAGGAATCTCCGACTGAAGCACACCTCTGTCAGCACCCACACACACAAACACATTCACACACTTCCCAGTAAACCCATAACTCTTGCTTACATAACCCACCTGCCTCTCCCCGACCTCAGCCACATCCTGGGAGCAGCAGGGAGCGGAGGAGGGGTTGGATGACAAGAGGCTGGTAAAGATAAGCGTGTTTACTCTAACATTGTGGGGAAGTTGTAGACATCCTTATCATTAACAATGAACAGAGTCAACAATGGAAAGAGTTTAATTTTGTGGTGTTGGCAACAGTTTCAAGAATCTGACAACAAGAAATACATAGAAGAAATCAATGTTTAGGAAAATGGGGAGCCAATAAAGAAGTTTTCCCTCAGTTCTGTTTATTGCAGTATCATATCACCACAGCAGAGAAGTCAAACTGAAGCATTTCCCAAACTGGCAGATAAAGTTTTTGTACAGCACAGTAGCAGCGCTGGCCAAGGTGCAAGGATGACGTATTGGTGTATGACAGTCTGAATGGCAAATCCCGATGGTGCCGTCTGTGCACAACCTCAAGAGCAGAAGCGGAAATTACTGTTCTACCATAACACATCTTTCCATTCACAATCAGGTGCCAAGCACAGGAGTAAGAGCACTGCTGAACGCTGTAAAGAACCCTTGTTAATACTCTACATTTTGACCCCTGATCTCACCACATTTTAAACCCTGGGACATTCCTCCATGACCAAATTCTATCCTTGCGTTGCCCGTGATGGCTGACATCATCACTGTTTTGCCCATTAGGTTTGCCTCTCTTGAGAAGAAACAGCTGCGTCACCCAGAGACCACGTTGAGGGTGTATTTCGGTTCCTCGGTTAAATACAACATTTGAACTCGGATCTCTCGAGGGCCAGCCAACCCGACTGTTGGGATTGAGGAACAGAGCATGTTGTGCAGTCTCACATTCAACCTCATTTCCCTTCCAAACCTTCATCCACTTTGGCCAGACCACACATCCTTAACCGTTGATAGTTCTGCTGGCTTGCTTATATTTTACTTTACACACAACCGCGCAGTCACGACCTCAGATAGGGATCACATTCAGCCTCGCTTGGCTGCTAACTGCCCTCAATTGCATTTAGGGTTTACAACCGAGCAGAGCTTGAGGTACCCCTCAGTATTTATAAACAGTTATGATCGCATTTGCTCTATGAAATAATCTGAAATTAGTATTTTTCTGGAAGGTCAACAGAAGAGTCAAGTAGACCGAATTTGCACTGCACTTTCTAAAGTCGTGCTGTTTGTGCGGTTTGGTGTCGGCTGGGCTGCCAGTAAAAATGGATGGGTTGAGCAGGAGGTTATGAAGGGCTGCAGCAGCCGTGATAAAACATCATGTGGGCAGCTGGTAAAGTGCACAGCCCGGCCCTTTTAGGACTGATAAATCCAGGCCTGTTTTGGGGTGTTAAGGGCCCAGAATAGGGGTGGCCATAAAGGTCATGGTGGAATCAGAGACCCTGTCGTGCAAGTTTTCAGCTTTAAAATTAACTTGTACCCCGGGAGGAGGCATGTAGTGCAACTGCTGAGCCTGAGACAGAAACAGATGGGGGAATTCATTTTCAGATAAGAGACAAAAAATTCAGAGGCAGTTTTGGAATTTTGCAACCCACAATATCCAGACAATGAATTCTCAAGGTGGCAAATCTGATCCAAAGAACTCTCTTATTGTTGTGTTTGATGTAAGATGTGTGCAAATATAGTGATATATTTCCTTTCTAATTGGTGTGGGCAAACATATTAGTGATACGGAGAGGGTTGGGCCTCGATGCTGCTCACTGCAGAAGCCGAGAGGCCATGCTGGGGGAGTAATGCAGCGTTATCAGACGAGAAGCGAGAGGTACGGGTGGTGATGGAAGGGGGAGTACATGTGCCATGTGATGCAGAGAGAGGTGATAATGAGCCTTGTCTTAGCCTTCCACATCCCCCCTTCCCCAACACTTCCACACAATCTCTGCCATCTGCCTCTCTGATTGTGCTTCGTCTACAGTACCAATGACTAACCGGCTGGCAGCCCTTCCTCTCTCCTCTGGGTTGTCTCTGTGAATAAGCATGTGTTCTTCATCAAACTCTCTCTTTCTATCCATTGTATTCTTTCTCAGCATTTCTTCCATTACCCCCTCTCTCTCTCCAAATCCCTTAAATCAGTCCGGAGTCAAGTGAAGATGCCGAGAGGGGGCATTTGCTGATCAGCTGATGACTTTCACAAAGGGTCAGAGGAACGGGGATTACAGCTCGACTCATGATGAGCTAGCAGCTCCAGCTCATCAGGGCGCGTGATGGCAGCGTCTTGGCATCTGTAGATCTGGGAGGGGGTATCGATGTGAAACGACAGCAAGTCGTAACTGGCTGGCGGCGTACTGACAGATCTGGCTCAAATGCCACTTTACCCTTCAAAACCGCTAAATCCAGCTTCAAAAGTCAGTGAAGCGTTGCTAGTTAAAGCCTTTTGGCAATGAATGTGAGGTCACTGACATTTATCTGGGAGATCATTTGAAAATGAGCCAGGCTGTTGCAACTACGAGATCCTGGGTTTAACAAGAGTGCCAACACAGCGAGCTGTGTAGCTTGCCTTTAATTTAACCCTGCTGGACTGTAGCGCAGCTGGAGGCAGCCCTGTTCACTGGATACAAATCCTCTGCTAGTATGTGTAACACCCCCCCCAGAGCGCCTCACACACAAGAGTGCATTCCTCTCACCCAGGGCAGGGATTGGTCAGAGGATCCTTTACCCTATTTAAAATCCTTTATGTAGCAACTAAACCAAGCTTTGGATCAGGTGGGAGTTGCTCAGAGAGAAAAATGTGTTTGTGTGTATGTCTTGTCGTTATGTGTTTTTAATGAGAACCAAAAGTTGATGAACAAATTTAACCAGCCTGAAGACCTTTAATGTCCTCATAGCTGTTAATGATTATTGGGTTAAGGCATTGTGTAAAACATGTTAGAGTCTGGATTTGTTTATAGTTGTACTCGCTTTAAATTGGAGTTTAGCAGTAATCTTGATGCTAGAATTTGAGGCTAAAACTTCCGGGGATCCTACATTTCTTGTAATTTAACTAGACAGCGTCTTTTCCATCCTTCATTCCTGGTAAACTTCCATGTCTTTTAAGCTCCACAGACCCAGTTTAACAGGAAAGGAAGGCTCTCTCATAGAAGTATCTGATCTCCAAGTCCAAACCAAGATAACCTTGATGACAATTGTCGAAAAAAAACTCACTTCAGAGATAGTTCATACAGGTTGAGTCATACTACCACTGATGATCTTTATATATAAAATTAGTGGGTGTAATAAGAAATAAAGGTTATAATGTAATAATCTTAAAGATTTAGTACAGGTTGATTAAGCGTCACTTGGGGCGTGGCGGACTCCGCCAGCGTCAATGAAAATCACTCTGTAGAGAAGCAATTGCTAAGTGCAAATAATTTGACTGGCCCTAAAGAGCTTTTTTGAACAACAAACATTGAACAAAAACATTTTTGAGAAGAGGAAGACTTTAATAAAAATCTTGAGGATTCAACATTAAACAGACTTATGTGAACAGGTTAGGGAAGGGAAGTAATTGTGGTCAACTGAGGGTTGTCACAATGATACAAATACAATAATGAATATGTATACGTGTCTGTGTGCTCTACAGTATGTTTTTATATGCGTGGTGTGGTGTGCTGTCCACAGGCTGCTTGTTAGTACAATGTCAGACATGTCCATCAGCGACAGCCCTTGCTGCTCTGTGGGTAAGCTCTGGGATCCACAGAGCCTTAACGTTGTTTTTGTTGTTGTTGTTTGTTTGTTTGTTTGTTTGTTTGTTTTCATTTTTGTTTGTTTTTGCATAAGCATGCAGTGGGAGAATTTTTCCTGACCTTCTATTCCTGCCAGATTTGGTGTGCTTTGCTGAAAAAATTAAAATTAAAATCAGATCAAGCCAAACTTGTATGATGCCTTCTCACACATCCTAGTGCTTTTTTTTGTTTCAGTAGCACCACTAAACCTCAGCAGCAGAGGCTGCCTTTCTGTAACTGGCAAACTCAATCAACAGCGCAAAAGTTGAGAACAAGACTTTCCCTCATCACCTTTGGCTGTTGGCGAGACTTTTGCTCCAATGAGATAATCACATTCAATTAGTGGGTGTGAGGGCAGGAAGACTGTGTAGGGCTGAGTGGCAAGCGAAAGTGAGAGACAGAGAGAAGTCAAGGCTGCATGGGTCTAATCCTGGTCCTCCTTATCAGTGCCGACCTCTGGGAGGCTGTGCGCGAATCCTGATCCTCTTGGGCCTCCTTTAGGGTGGTGGGGGGTTCCCTTTTTTTCCCCTGATCAGACTTCAAAGGCGGCACAGGGAATGGCGGTCATCATTTCTTTCATTACCAGGAGCTTTACGCTAATCTGCAAGGGCACACCTGATGCCCCTCCCCTCTCTGACTCCCACAAATGCACACCCTCCCCACCTTCTCTTTCCGCCAGGGGGGCTAAATGCTGTGTAATCTTGGAATAAAGGAGCCTTAATCCTCAGCAGTCGGGTCTCGTACTCCTGCACCGCTACCTGAAGCCGAGATAAATTCCCGAGCTCGTTAATTTGTTAATCAGAGCTGGGTTTGAGAAAAGGCCTGGCAAGGATCCGAGGATGAGTCCGAGTAGTTGTCAGTCAGAGGGGGAGTTACAACCTCTGACCTAAGCACGAAAGCATGTATGATATAGACAGACACCCATAGTGGTGGACTGATGAAACAAAAATACACATGATAAAAAAATAGCCCATATGCTGCCACTATGCTGAGTGGACTATAGTTTTGAGCATTTTTTATTATTGACATTTTAATAGACTTAGCAATAGCTCGAGTTAGAAGATAGTCGTCAGTTGCTGCCCCAGTTAAGCTGTGCAGGTATGATTTTTTTTTTGGCAGGTACCCCACAATCCTGGTTCCCTCAACAAAGAGCCTGTGGGATGTTTTTCATTGGATTTTGGATTACTGCAAAAAATAATCTCTGTCACAAGCAAAACTTTGTGATACTTAAATGTTTTGCTTAGTAACATCATTTTCACAAATGAGCAAACCTTTTATGATTTTTGAAGTGTCAATGCAGTGGCCACAAGTAAAAGGCTGTGCTAGGCTATAAATAAGCTACACCATGGTCACATGATTTCATGTCTTCATCACCACAATGGGGCTCTGTTGCAGACGCTATATAGACATGGACAGACAGCTCCCCAAAAGTGAAGCCAAAACATCTTGATTGCCCCCTGGTGGCTGGCTGAGATTAGATTTTTTTTTCCATCATATTAGGTAGTTCTTATCACGCCGCTGTATGTTCGAGTGTCCATCTTTCTGATAGGTTTCGTTCTAATTTGTTATGTGATACTGTAGAAGTGGCGTATGATGTCATAAATGCCTGCTGGCAATGTGTGCCAATTGGTGCCCCAGCAATCGATGGTGCTGCTCGCGATTGGTCGGACGGTGTTTTGGTGCGAGCTCAACACTGCTGCTGACTGGCTCCAAACAACGTCACCAGCACAACATGGCAGCGGCTGTATGCAAAATATTCTGGCTTCATTTTTGTACAGTGGGAGTAAATGGAAACGTGTCGTCCATTTTTATACACATCTCCATAACCTGTAGTCTCATTTAGCCTCTTGTAAGCAACCACCTTTTAGAAGACACATAAAAGCTTCAGAATTTATGAGTGTGTTTACTGATGTCTTTTATGTCATAGAACTAAACGTTAATATCTCTTACGCTTGTATTTAACACAGACCTTATATCAGGCATCTAATCAAAAATCCATTCACTTTGAGACAAGGGAACAGGAAGTGCAAAAATGCTAACTCATTTCCAGGTTTTAGGACCCATTCCCAACTTGTTTTTTTCCCAACTTGTCACCCACAGTGGGTAGTCTTTAAAACACTCAGAGTTTCAGAGAAATGTTTGACAAAAGGGCCCTGTTATCATTCACACAGAAGTTGTAACTTGTTACTCAGAGTTAAAGAGTAACCCGTAATCGTCGGCTGTGGAAGCTCCTTCAAAGAATAAATAGCTCCCTGAGTGGTTTTCACTTGTTTTTCACTTCAGATCAAGGTTTGCATGCTGCAAAAAAGCAGCCGCTAATTGGCCAGCATTGTGGGGTTTGATAAGGGGCTGTTGTTAAATGAGGAGCAGGATGAGCAGAAAAACATCAGCAACAACAGCATAAGTGCAAAAGTCAGTGTACTTTTTTAGGTCTAGCTGTTACATTTCCATTTCTGTCAAGGAATGTTTTCTATTCCTGATTTTAGCTTGGGGAATACTTGAACCTGTATCCACTGTGAGCCTGCATGGAGCTTACTTCAAGGCACATCAGGTCACATGCATAGAACCAGAGCACGAGACAAAACTTGGAAGAGATTTTACTTTTTTTTTATGGTAGTCCATTGTAACAGGAAAATGAATTTCCACTAACTTCATTTTCAGCGCTCTGGCTCTCAGTAGCATTAGAGTTGATTTGCCAAGGGCCTCTGGAACGGAGAATGTAACAAGAAGTGTTTGGCTCCACAGTGCAGCGCTGGTGTGAACTGCACTCCCTGCCCCGGGCCTGTTCTCCGTATAATTCTTTCCCTGGGAATCTGTGATAGATAAAGATCGATGTGAGGGCTGGAACCATGCCCCCCCTCGCCCCAACCTCTTGCTCCAGCGCTCATGCCCCCCATTTTCATCCTCCTCCTCCTCCTCATCTACTTCTCCTCCTTTCTCTAAATCTCTATTCATCTTCTCATGACCAGCAGTAATTACAGCAGCTCCTCACCCTCACCGCCAGAACGAGCTGTTTACATTGGGCCACTTGCCTCTGGCTGCTGTGGCCGGCCTCTCATCCCCCATTGAGCCCAGCAGGAGCAGCCGCACAGTCACCAAAAAGCAGCTCAGCGCGACCCAGTGCCCGCCAGGCCCAGCTCACCCAGGCTCCCACCCAGACACTTGTGCTCCGCCCAAAACCCCACAGAGCTCCATCAGTCATGTTCTTCATACAGCTTCTCTTTTTCCTCCTCTTTCTAGTGGCAGCTCTCTACAGTTTGGATATCAAGCCCTGCTGGGGGAAAACCATTTAATTCGTTGAAGGTTTTAGTGTAAAGAGGCAGGTCTCAAAGCCAACAGTTCTACCGCACGCTTTTTTTTTTCCCCTCCGTGTTTTCTGTGCCTGAGGGTTGAGGCGGAATGAAAGAGCGTACTCCCCAGTGCCGCTGCTGCGTACAGAGGAGGTATGTTTGTTTACACACATGCAGCCAGGGAGTGCTGTTTAGAGCTACAGAGCCAGCACAGGATCCTTCTAGTCGAGCTGATGATGTGTTGCACTGGGTGGGGCCGGGGGGGCCCCCCGCCATTCTCCGTCCCTTGGACCCAGGTGCTTCCTGTCTGCCTGCTGGAAAAGTACGAATGCGCCCGTGATGGACCAAGTCAACCATGAGCTTTGCGCTGTTGCTTCTCCTGCAATGCCCTGTGGGACAAGCAAAAGGGCTTTAAACATCCAACTGCGTTTTTTTTCTCTGTGTCTATTTCTCTGCTCCTCCACCTCCCACGCTCTCTGCTGTTCTCTTGGACTCTTGTAATGAAAGAAATAAATTTGTCACCAACATCTGCAGAGAGAGTTAAATGTTAAGCAGGGAGCTTTGCATTTCTCATCTTACTGTGTGTGTCTCTCCCTCTTCTCAGGTGTGGCCAGTTGCAAAGCTAACAGTGCATTGTTCCGTGCGTGCGTCCGTTATTTCTCGCATTGTTCTCCAGAGCAGCCCTGGAGTTGTACTTCAGCAATAATTCCAAGACAAAGGAATATTTTGGCAGATGTTTTCACAAATGAGAATGGATTTACAAGTTTTAGTGCCAGCTGTGGCAGTTCTATAAAGTATTTATATGCTCCCTAAAATATGCATTTTATATGTAACTGGAGCTGTCGTCTGTTAAAAGAGCGCAGGTCGACCTACTCGGAGCTGCGTGCTTCTTGCAGCCTGGGTTTTGTATCTGGATAGAGGCTCAGTTCTGTGAAGATCATTCTTGATTCCTGTCCAGCTGGCCTTGCCCTGATCTGTTAAACACAACACTGGAGGGATGGAGCGACCCCTGGTGGCTGCAGTGTGCACTCACAACTTCTGAGCCATTTCACTCCACAAAGCAGCCTGTCAGAAATGAGAAGTCCTAGTGAAAGGAACATGTCACTGTTGGTTGTTGTGAATTTTTAGTTTGATGGCTCCCCACCGCAGTTACATTCATTCCCTTCTTTTTACTAGCTGACTCACTTATCCCACCTGTCATGCTTATGTTTTATGTCTGACACAAAAGCATTTAACCAACAAGCTCTGATTTATGACTCGCCTGAAAGGTGTAATTTGAGGTTTCTGGTGGAAGCTTGGAAAAAAACTTGCTGTCAGCTCATGCAGGTACCAGCCAGAGCTGTGATCATTTGCACCCTCTACCCCTTCGACACCCTAAGGTTCAGGCTTATCAACCTGTAGTGAAGTGAGGAGGTGACAGAATACATGAATGACACCTCTCCTCCTCCTCCTTCTCCTCCTCCATCTTCTGCACCATCGTATGAGTCATCAGATGAGTCGTCTAAGAGGACTAAGTGAACAACGGACAGCCAACTAGGCATGGGAGTACATTAGTGGCTCGTAAAAAGAGCTGATGGCACCCGCTGGCTGGCTGTTCCCCCATTGTCAGGTGTTTCATTGGCTTCTCCCCCGAGGGTATCTCCGTAGCGATGGGTGCAGTTAAGGTGGTGTTTATTTCTTGGTACCTATGTCTGCCCTGTCCGACGCCAGGAGTCTGTGTGTGCTGATAAGACCTGAGACTGGCTGGGAAGAGACAGGGACTCAAGGTTAATACTCACAGTCTGGGAGACATTTGCTTTTGCTTTAGGGTAAAGTTGTGCAAGAAAACTTTATTCCCATTCGTCCAGTGGAACAGCGAAGTAAATGACTGTATTTCCAGACAGCCCTGTGAACTAGTTTACAGCAGGGACGGCAGCATTTAATAAATCAAGACAAGTAAGAAATCATTAATAAAAAAGATTTATATTTATACATTAGTGCTGCATAATGCACCTATTCTTTGCTGTCTCAAAGAAGCACAAACAGGATGGTACACAAAGGTCAGAAGGGTCATACCCAGCTTGACCCTGAGAGTCGTCCCACACCTTGGTGTGAGCAGTGACCTGGGCAATGACTCACCAAAGTCAGTAACAGTTCACATTTGTCCCCCACCTCCTCACTGCCACTCCAGGGGGTACCCCTGTCGCCTATAGTAAGATAGAAAGATTCGTTGGCAAATAATAACTGTGACCCACTTTTAAGCTGACTTACATGTCATAGGTTTTATAGATATGTGTGACATGCTGCAGAAAACATTGACATTTAGGGCTTTAATTTTCCACCTGAATGAGTTGAGGGATTTTTATTTTGGTTTTGCGCTGCGCTAGATGTGCAGATAGGCAGGGAAAGACGCTGCTGGAGCCAGCTGTGGAAACAGAAGATAGTGAGCGAGCCGGCGAGGAAGTGAAAGGGATTTGGTGAGCGGGATCTGCGCAGCTCTGCAGAGATGGAAGTTTTCATTTCCTCAGGATAGCTCTGGCTGTTTGAACAGGTGGGCCATCCCCCCCTGAGGCTGTAAACGCTCCAGCCCCTCTCGCATCGTCCAGTTTGCGCTGTCTCTCCCGGGCGTCGCATTCTTCATTCCAAGCCACCGCAGAGCCTCTGGAGCAGGGAAGAGATCTCTCTTCCCAGCTCAACTCTTTGCAGGAGAGCCCAAACAGAGTCACTAATGCTTTTCCAGTCACCCTCCTGTCATTGCTGTTACTGCTGCTCTGAGCAGCTGGGCTAAGAGACATGGAAATGCTTGTAAAGGGGGGAAAGTGAGCGTCTGAACTCACTGATTACAGAGGGCGCAGAGGGGAGATGGAGCAGTGTGTTTTTGTACATGTTTTGTGTGTTTTCCCCAGGGGCATGGATGCACCCAGACTGAGTCATGCTCGACTGGAGCCACAGCTCCGGCTCCCTATGCTCTTTTCCCTCTTTTTCTTCCTACCTCCCCTCCCACTGCCGACACAACCAGCTGGGCTCCTGAAACATCCAAACACACACACGCTGGAGAGGTACTTGATGGGAGGACAGACG
>JAPZEB010000012.1:32564920-32590559 GCA_029783705.1 Chaetodon striatus | reverse complement strand
CTCCAAGTAGGTTCCAGCTTCTTTTTTCAGGAAGTGGAACCAGCAAGTGTTTGGCATTTTTGCAGATTAAATAACAGGAATGAATAGTCAGTTATCAAAACTGTTGCTGACTGAATTTCGGTTAATTACTTCGTGTTTCAGTTTCACCCCGGGCAAACAGGTGATTTTTATACATCAAATCTCCACTTTCCAATAACTCCTGCCTGTGAAACTGGAATGAAGTGTCAGCTAAAAGACACGTGTCCTCGAAAATTGGGACAAAGGCGAGGTATCCCATTAATGGGAGGGTGGGGTTATCCGTGAGCAATATTTCACTCATCTATATCTGTCTGCAGTGGCCCCCTTCTGTCATGAAGTAAACCACCACAGGCAAAGATGGTGTCAAGGTACAGACACAGGCTCAGGAGAAAGGCAAGTAAGGTGCATAATTGTTGCTTTCGGGGAGGGTCTGGCCTCATGAATGTGTGCTCTGTTCTCATTACTACCCTTGATTACCTTAATCCTCCGTCTGAACTCAAGCCTGTCACACGCACCGAGGGATCTGAGAGGTCAAAGATCAAACCATCCCCCTCTGCTTGCTCCTAAAATCACTGTCTCCTCATTAAACTACAGCCTTCTCTCTATCTTTCCTCTCTCTCCCTTCTTTTTCTGTGTATTAGCACCCCCAGTCCCTGCTCCCTCTATCCACCATTCTCCTCTGTCTGTTACTCTTTTGTGTCTCTTTTTCTTTGCGCTCCTGCTCTCCTCGAAAGAGAAGATAGTTCTCTCTCTCTCTTAATGGACTGGGTACTTTTAGAATCACCACAGCATTGTGCTCTGTATAGGCAGCATTTGCAGGGTACTTCAACGCAAATGAAGTTGGAACGAGATGGAAATTACAGGCTTGGGTTCCTTAAAAGCATGCTTCTATTTTTCTCTCCTTCCATTTGGAAGGGAATGGGGTGTAAAGGGGGAAAAGCGTGGTGGAGGAGGGTGGGGGTTCTCGCAGTTCTTGTTATTTTCAATCAAACACACTCCATCTGAAGATGTGTTGGTGGAAACAGTTCTTGAGAAATTATATTTGGGTTAATGATGCTCAGAGCATCAAAGGAGAAACCTGCACTTTGGGGCCATTTTCCCATTCCCAGCTTTATGTGAAATACACTGAGCCCACTGGCTGAATTAGAAATAAAATGTTTTCAACCAGGGCCTCGTATTGACATCAGTATTTTCTTGTTGTCCTGGAAGCCAAGCTTGTCACCATAATTGAAGCATATAATGTCTTTCAATCTGAAAGACGTACATGCTAAAAAGGGCTTCATTATGGTCTACTGAGTTGTTTGGTAAAGCCTTTAATAGCCTTGTTTATTTGGAAAATAAACAGGAAAATAACAGCATGAACATATTTTTGCAGTTGCCGTTAATTTTTTCTATTTTAACTCATAACTCTGTGCAAGCTTTGCATTGCATTAGGACACTTTCTGAATAACACGTTGGCACACTAAATGCTTCTGTTTGCACTCTAAGAACCACTTTGAGCAATCATTTCAGTACATCTATTGACATATGTCACAAATTAATTTTCCATTCGGGCTAATGGCATTAGCATTCCCTTCGTTAAAAGCCCCACTGTTAGGGGTAATCATTGGATCAGTAGTGGAGAATAGGGACATTGTACACACTTGGATTCTCTGGGAGTTGATAATTAAATTTACTTTAGGCAAATCTGGTTTGTATTGTCATGAGCAGATGTGTCATGGGAAGTATTTGAGAGGAGTTTATTGGCAAAATCTAATTCATTACAGACTACTCATGACTGTTTGCATAATCAGTCATGTAAAATCCTACCACATGCAAACTGCTACTTGCTTCTATGGCAATTATTCACATGTACCGGGTACAAATTTATAATAAAAAAAGCACTTTCACTAGTTTTACATCTCACAAATGCCAAATGTATTGTCGGAAATTCGACCAGTTTCCTTGATTTTATATACCAGTTGCAGTTTGACCTTTACAACCTGATTTTTTCTTTCAATGAGAACAATGCAATCTTGAAATGTCTAATCTTTTAAACCCCAACCCTGGGGCTGTATGTGAAGGATGAAGCACTAAGAGCAAGGATAGATGAGATGAAGTCACCATATCAGTGCTTAATGTGTTGCTCAAAGACATTTTAACTTTCAAAGTGCCAGTGACAGAGAAAATGAAGTCTGTGGTTTGTCTAATCCAAAAGGTCAGCCTTCACCATCAAACCAGATTGTCTCAGTTATCCTGTGGGATTTCTTGGTTAATGATGATATCTGGTGTACAACTTGTCATTTCACACCTCTTAAAAATCCTGGAATAGTTAAAGCGACAGTGTTCATCTAAACCACTGTGTTACCAGCTATTGAACTAATGGTGGAGGCTTTCAATATTTGGAGGTTTGTTTTTTTGGTTTGGGAAAGATAATCTTAATAATAACAATGATAAATAGCAGAATATTAAAAAGCCCAGAAATCAAATAGTCTGAACCATTTTTCTCTGCCAAGGAACATGAAGAAGTGTGAAATGGCTATAAGCTCTTACATCATTGGCTGTGTATTACCTCTATGTAAGGGTTTATTCAGCCACATATGAAGTTAAGTATCAGTCAAAGTAATGTTTAGAATAAGTGTCAGCTGACAGCCTCTGGAGCCTGACACATCTGAAGAGGAGCAGACATCTTGTTTTGAAATTGCTGACTGGCTCAGCAAAAACAACAGGGAGGCTGTGAATCTGTCCTAACTGTCCATAAGGACTCTAAGGGCACCGAAGACATCCAGTTAGCATCGCTAGCCATTTCATCAAATACCCATGGAGTGCTAAAGACATGAATGTGTGTAAAAATAACATTTTCCCCCTCTGGAGTGGTGGGCTCATTTATCACAGCTGACTTTGGGCAGTTAAACTCGGCTATCCATCTAGGTATCGAGACATTTGAGTGATGTCAAATAACATGTCAGTCAGTTACCTCTCAATGACCCCAGCTCTCACTCAGAGCTTTTCATTTGGAGGAGCACTGTAATGTAATGAGATTGAGGGCTGAAGACAGACCTTGACTATAACTCACTCTTTGGAACATTTCACTCAAACAGGCTGACATGTTCGCCCTTTTCCACTACAAGAGCAAAACCAAAGTTACTGTAACAGGTAGTTATTAGATGTTTTCAGACTGTACAGTTATGAGGATTCCCACAGAGGACCTGCCAACTGGGGAGCTCCCCCAAGAACTACTTGTCTTTCAGGGCATTTCTCCTGCTTGCATTTGCACCGCCAATAGGAACACGCAAGTGACGTACTGTACACCAGCTGCCGGTTGGTATAGCAACATTGCTTTCACACTGATGAGTCAAAATTGCGTTGTATTTCCCTCACTGGATAAATTCTCCGTAAAGCCTGGACTTCACCATTAGTCCATTTATCCGTGTTTCCTAACATTTTTTTCTTGTTACAACCTGATGTTTGTGTTTTGTGTTGTCTGTGTTACACTGGCTCACCATACACATTTGTCATTCAAGGTTTCTCTTATGCTGGGAGAGTACCTACACTAGGAGCTAACAAAGTCTCTCAAAATGGAATTGTGGGAACTATGATCATTCCTAGTTCTCGTTGTGCAGACATAACTCAAAAGAAAATCCATTATAGTCAAGGGTCTGCTGTTATTTCCATCTGTAGTTATTTTCTTTAGGGAGAACTTAGGAGGTGATAATAAGCTCCTGTGCATTGCTGTCACTGGCTGTGGGCAATAGGTAGCATATCACCTACCATCATGTTGCAAGTTAGTTGTAAGGATGTTCCTGTGTGTTCCCTCATCAATGTGTTTCGTGTGTCACTGGTCTTGGGGGAAAGCAGGTCTGACTCTGCACCACAGTACTGATCTCTGTTTAATCCATGTCCTGCTTATGTAGCTGTCTGGCTTGCATCTTCTAGCTGTGTTCAGCTTACTCTTCTTTTGATGCAGGCAATTCTGGCAGTAATAAATTTGTAGAAAAGATGGATGGGAAAGTTCCAAATTGTTTGATGACCACTGGCATCACCTGGGTGTTTTGCATCAGCGCAAAAGACCCCCACCCCCCCTTCTGACAATCCACTATAAGTGAGTGGGCATGTTGATGACATTTATGTCATGCAGCTCGAGCAGCACCAGAGAAAACATCCAAAGGTGAGGAAGAAAAGTAATATACACACAGACAGCAACAAAAACATCAGTCTGGAAAGGTGTCCAAGAATCAAGTCTGTTTGTCCAAGTCTGATTGATTCAGTCTGATTGCCTCTATATAGTCTCAATCCAGAGCCATTTCACTTTGTACACTCCCACCTCTGTTTACTGAATCAGCAGTGTGTGCACCCACGCTTCCTCACTCTGCAACCAGTGTAGCTGGAGGCTTTCGTTGGTGACTTTGGCTGCCAACATGCTGGAGCAGCCGGGAGTGATAAAGGTTCAGGGAATTAGCTGGTGACAGGAACTCTGTGTGGACTGCAAAGTTGGCAGAGCCCTACAGGGAGCCTCAGAGTCACATCATGGAGCCCTGCACTCAGTACGGGAGCGGGGATGAAATATGAACTTCTTTTAATATCCCGCCTAATAACTGTGTTGACAAGCGCCATGAGTTACCTTCTGCAAGAATGTCGCGGCATTTGGATAATTAGCTGTAAATAGTATTTTATTATACCTCGCCATCACACAGTAGTGGAGACATTTTTATAGTAGCAAAGGTTAGGTGGTAATTTTACTGGCCTCATTATGGAGCCAAAATCAGGTCTCTCACAGGTGATGGTGGGTTGCAGGGGACCAGGCCAAGAGAATCATTGCAAGAGCTAGTCTGTCTGCACCAAGACCAATTAATTTACACTTCAACTCGTTCCTGTCCATGCCTGCATCCACTTGGCACCAATGCTGGCTTGTTTGGAAAGCCAGAAAGCTGTCCCACTCCTTTGTCAGTGATGTTTGTTTTTACTGGAAGAACCTGACAGAATTTTCTGTTTTGAAAAGTGGGTAATGTTCCCACAAGTTGGCAGAGGGACAGAGGTCCCAGTCTGATGAACACACACAAAAACTGATAATTGCTTTTGCGTCATAGCGTTTGTGTAAACCACCTCAGTGACCGCATCAAAACAAGTGCCTGAAGCTGTTTTTTTATCCCAAACCCCCCAAAAATTAGGATGATTTTATACAATACAGAGCGAAATTCTGTGCATTTTCACTGTCAGGCTGGGAAACAGCCTCAGGGAGGTTGAAAAAAGCAAGCAGATTTACATTTTCTGTTAACAATCTAAATCCTAAAAATATCCTGTGTCATACTTTGGGGTTTGTTTGTGACAGGAGCATTATCACAGCATTTTAACATATCAGTCCCCTCATACTTAAGTAATTACACTGAAGTGATAGTGATGGCATTATTAGTTGTTTGAGTCTCCAATTAAACTGTTTCGGTGGCTGTCGCTCCTGCTGGCTGGGCTCCCTGTTGGCTCGGGATCTGGCTCGCAGAGTAAATAGGAGTACAAAGCTGACAGCTGTCTGATAAATTATGCACAGCCCAGTGTTTCAGAGGTGGATACACACACACACTCTCGCACCCACATACAGCCACTGATCCTCGCGCTGCTCAGGCCCCAGCGGTACAGTTGAGAGGGACTGGAGGCTCATTAAACTCCTCCACACATTTAGTTTCTGTCCCTCCTCTGTGGCTTCTCTCTCACCGTCTCGTGTGTCTGTCTTCTTCACACCTTCCTCTAACATCTCTCGTGTTCGCTCTCGCTCCCTCTTGCCGCTCCTGTTTGCTCATCTGGTATCTCCATTAACACGGCGGCATTGTAGCTCCCTTCTCCTCTCATTTCCTCTCCAGATTAGAGGGCTGATATGAGGGCTCTAACCAAACCATGTGAAGGGGGTCTCAGATATGGCCAAAATCAACTCAGTGGAGGCGTCCTAATCCCAGTCTATGGTGGACTAAACCTGTTGACTATTGCCCGAGAAAATTCATGCTCTAGAAAGGTGTGACTAATGGCTTTGCTAATGGGTAATGGATGATAAACTAAAATGAGTTATTGGTCTGTTAAAAGCCATTAATGATTTTTACCGGTGTTGTTCTTTCTTTTTCTTTTCATTGAGCTCTTCAATTAAAGTATTGCTCTAGGGATTTAGTTTTGCACTTCCATAATATTAAGGGACTTGTAAAATACAGATTGAAAGATAAATGGTCAAAATCAGAGCAGCAGAGGTCAAAATAGTTTGACTTGTGATCTGTAGTATGCCTCAAGCTCAGAAATGCTGGATCCCACATAGGCTCAGGCTGTATGACAGTATTATGGTCGGGTATTTAGAAATCCGGTAGTACGATTTTCAATACCCCCAAAAGACACTCCTATCTCTACTAAACTCATACAGAGATGTTGTATTGAGGATGTATTGTATGTAGTGCCCAGCACGCACCACCAGAGGTCAGTCCCCACTGGAACAGGCAGCTGAGTTGAAGAAGAGTTGGGATAATGTTACAGGACTAATAAACAGCCAGCCACCAACAGCAGAGAGAGACTGTGAGAAAAAACAATTTTCACATCTTACTTGGTAAAATAAGAGTTAGTTTTGACCAAACTAGAGTTAGTGATTGTTGGAACAATGGAATGACTAACTTGATTGGCTTTCCTGCCAATGGTTTTACATTGTTCTTGTGATCGACAGGCGGCGATTAGCCAATAAAGGCACGGACTGCGAGCAAGTAAACATGGGTATAAACAATGTTTCCAAAATATCAAAAGAAATTGGCTTTGCGTGATGATTTATTAGGAGGAAAGTGTATTCAAAAATGTGTTAGACATCAAGGATTAACACTGAATGTAAACTGAAACTATGTTTATATGACTTACTAAGCGTTGCTTTTGGCTACATTGATATTTGGTTAGAAAGTAAGAAACCCATGACTCAAATGACTTGCCTCAATACATTAAACATTATTACTACAGACTCCAAGACTTATTGAAATGTGAGAAAACATCACACAACTTAAAAACCCTTTCTAAAAGAGGCCTCATTAGAAAGTTGTACCCTTTGCTTCAAGTAGCATTCCGCTTCAGATAAGTCTGTCCATCCGAACATGTCGGAAAAAGGAAAATTTAAGCATCTGCATGTTTATGTTATTCAGCATTTGGGGTTTCACCCCACAAAAGTATGAACAGTTGAGGACAGTGGAAAGTTTTCCTCTGACCTCAAATAACATGACAAGAAGTGACGTTAATCCAGCGTCTGCTGATGCACAGAACAATGACACTCTATAAAACAGACAAGCCACACTAGGTCATTCTCCTCATGGATTCACAATATGTAGCCAATTTAGTTTTCCCCGTCACTCTATCGTTCCTCGTCTTCCACCCCTCCTCCCTTGCTCTCCCCCTCATCCTGCCGTCTGGACAGTGCATTAGAGTCGTGCGAGAGGACCTGGACATCAGGCTTTTTCCTTGTGTTATCACTGTCAGCCATCAGTGTCCTGTTTCTTCACATGTTGCCACGTTGTCACCTTCTGCAGACTTTGTCTCCACACCCTGTTAAAGTCCACCTTTTTTAAATAGTGATCTTTCTGTTCTGATCATGGCGATCTCACTTCCCACGATGGAGAGATAAACAGCTTGGCATTTTTCCACGTTCCACGCCGATGTGTTAAGGTCAGGTTACATTAATTTAAGTGGATCTGCAGTGACATCACCATGTGACCTGAAGACATTCAGGGTCATGTATATGCAATTACTCCTCAGTCGCACACTGTAAATCTTTAGATAGCCAATGAAAGGGATACATATAGGCTTTTTCGCCTTCTTCCCTAGAGTTTGAAGATGATCTGCACTAAAAAGATGCATGAAAACTTCAATTTGGCATTTTACATCCAGACCATTATCCAGACAATTGGTAAAGAAAAAACATAACTACCATAAAACAGTGAATTCATGTATTCATGTTTCAGTTTTTGTACTGATTCAAATGAGATATGACATGTTAATTAATGTTAATACTAAGCCAAGCTAACTGGCTGCTAGCTCATATTAATGGTACAAAAATTAGAACAGTATCAATCTTTTTATCCAGCTCTCCAACCCAATGGCTAGAAAAAAATGTATTATAAAAATGCATTTTGTGTCTCTGCAAACCATATTTTAGATTTGTATGTTATTATGTATCTTACACAATGAAACTTTCAACCTCCAACAGTGCTGTGGTTCATGTTTGGTAAGGTACAAACACCTCCTGGTTATGTTTAGAAAAAGATCATGTTTTGGTCTAATATACCCAGTTTTAGGGGCACAATCCCAGCTGAAAACATGTCTCTGTTCACAACAACCACTTTTGATGGCACTATTCTGGCTGGAAACACAGCCATGTGTCAGTAAAAAACAACCCCTTTTTGGCACTGTCCTAGTTGGAAGCTTAGTGATGTCTCTTTTAAAATCAGCCCTATTTGGTGGCACCATCCCTGCTGGAAAAGCAGCGAAGGGTCGCAATAAAACATCTACGTTTGGTGCCTAAAATGACAGCGATGTCTCACTAAATCACAACTGCTTTTGTTTTTTGGTCTGGAACAGTGGTCTGCAGCTTGGCAAGTGTCTCACCTAGTTGTTACAACATCCACCATCCACTGCACCTCCCAGTAACAAAGTCAGCTCATACACTAAGTCATTTTAGATTGATATGATACGAACACCTGCAAAGGTAATGTATTCATGGATTGCAGAAACGTACAAACAACATTGTACAACATTTTCTTCTGGCAACTGAGCTAAACTTACATCAGAAAGCATGTATGCATATTTCCTGAAAAGTTTGCAGCTTTTCTTGATTTTTATTTTTTTTATATCTCTATAGATTGAATATATTTTTGATAGATTGAATATATTTTTATAGATTGAATATATTTTTGACTGTGGTTTTGGTGAAATTGTTGAATTTTTAAGTTGTATGAGGAGAATAAAGAGCTCAGACGGTGGGAAGACAATGTGTGAGAGAGTTCTAAACCACACAAGTATGGCGTACGCCACAGCGATCGCCACCTGATCCCACTGTGGCTCTAGTTAAAGCCATGACTCTTAAACTAGGCCCAGTGGGACACTGAAACAACACCAGGCAGCCTCTATGAATATGAATGATCCAACCAAGCATGGATCAAATGCACAGGATCCAACCACCGCATTGCTAATTGGGAGAGGATGTGGTAACCTCTGGACCTCTTGTCTCTATAAAAAAAAAAATGTTGATGTTTATTATAACAAACCGCACGACATTATTATCGTTTGGTCTCACTCCCGCTGAGATAGGAACCTCCGACACTGTGTCACCGTCTAGACCAGTAATGAATAAAAGCTGAAGTGTGTGTATGTGTGTCTGCTGAGCCCACAGATCAAACCACACCACAGGGACAGAGGAGAAAGGTTTTGTCGGCAGTGATGGCAAGAAATTTAATCAGCACTGACGAAATTAAATCTCTGAACACGATGTTGGCCAGTGTGCAGACACTCTGTGGTTGAACAGGTCCTCAGTTGACTTCTCTGCTCCATATTTTACTGCTGCTGATTATTCATTAATGCGCACAGTTTTTTCTGCAACAGCTGCCATAACCTTTAGAGCAGTTGTTCATATCAGAGCGCTGTCTCCGTTTTGACTTTGTGAATGGGATAATCTTAGTGTGAAGGAAAGATTAGCCGGGCAACAGCGCCGGCTAAAACTCCTCAGTGATCCCAGCCCCAGGCACAACAGTCCAGCTAATGTGAGCGTAGAATTAGTTTTTCATGCTACTCTGGATGAAAGTTTGAGCCCAGCACCCAGACAAAGCCTACAGTAATTATGAATGATCGTTAAGTTCACACAGAGATACCTTCACTGTTTGCCCGAGGCAACTTTTTGTCACCATTGCTTCTTTTGCCTGAAGGATCTTATTTTAAGATTTTTTTTTTTTTTTTTTTTAGTTTGACTTGTATTCTGTGTGGTCGTGTTTGTGAGAAAAAGAGGAGAATTTATATGGAGACAGCCTTTGGTTAATAGCTGTTGGACAGAATCCAAACAGAGATTAAATGGAAAAAGTGAAATCTCATTAGCCAAATTCCCATCCAAGTGTTTTTATGTAAATTATAAATTGGGGAATAGAAATGGTAAACTATGATAAAATAAAATAATAATAAACTTTGCTTGAGGCAGGAGTGTTTTTTGCCAATACATAAATTATGCCATAACAACCTGTGGCGATGCATTTAACATAATAATGTGGCAGCGTTTGTAGCCAAAAACTATGACTTCTGAGTCGACCAAAACCTCTCAGAAACGCTGTGCATACTGTCACACCAATGTACAACGTGAGTTGCAACTTGTTAGCCATCAATTTGTGCAGTAACAGTGGGCATTACAGAGTCCATTTTTGGGTTTTCAGCCTTAGACAGTATGAAATATGGCCAACATCGAACAGCTTTCCTTTTGCTTGGTGGGCCTGATGTCATTTTATTCCATGTACAGGCTTCACATTATGCTTTCTGTGGCATTTGAAATAAATTTACATAAAATTTGCTTGACATTTGACTGCAAACCTTCGAGCCTCGCTAATAATGTGGCTGTCTTGGAAAAGCGCAGGAAGTGTGGAAGTGCTGATAGATAGGGATCAGTGGACACATCTGGCAGGAGGAAATACCACTATCACCAGCAGCCAGGGTCTCTCTCACGGGACCGTCCCCCTCCTGCCATGAAATCTACCCAGGTATGTGGCTTAGCACCTTAGCCTTAATTGAACCAATCCTTTGTATGTTGCAAAACTGAATTATGAAGGGACAAATACTGCACTCTGACTGCACTGACCCAGCTTTCTCCACATGGGATGTATGAAATAACTATATTGCAAACATTAAGTACAAATTGTAAGGTTGTAATTTTTTTTTTGTTAGCCACCAGCATGAAACTCGCTTTTGCATTTTGTTTCTGTCCCTCCCTCCCTCTCACAGACACAACAAGAAAGAAAAAGACTCACAAACATATTACATCACACATCGCCCATTCAGACCGCAGAAAGGCGTGAGTTTTTCTATCTGCAGGGCTCCAGACCTAGACCATTTAGTTGCATTTTGCGACCATGGAGCACCAGTGCAACTTGCAGATATTAATAATATATTTGTTTCCAGCTCACAGCGAATAAATTATCTGGTTTAATGGCACTGTTATAAAGGTGTGACTTTCTGCTAACTGCTAACATCTAACTGTTTCCGAAAGCTTCAAGTTTGTTGTGAAAACCCGAGATGAGCTGCATGCTTCAGAATAAAAGCACCAGTGGCTTCAATGTGATTTATTGTATCATAACAGTACTTTATTTAACTTTATTGTAACAGTACTCGGTTCAACTTTATTGTAACAGAACTTTATTATACTTCATGGTAGCAATACCTAATTTAACTTTATTGTAACAGTACTTCATTTGACGTTATTGTCACTACTTTATTCAAATTTGTTGTAACAGTACTTTATTATATTTTATGAAAACAGTAATTTAACTCTATTGTAACAGTACTTTGTTATGTTTTATGAAAACAGCACTATAGTTAACTAATTTATAACTGTTCATTATTTAACATTATTTAAACAGCACTATTTGTTTCATAATATAGCCTAAAATATTGCAATAGTATTTAGACCATATTGCCCAGCCCTTAAGCACATCTTCTGCCTGTGTAAATGTTAAGTTTTACTTTTCTGACCCCTCTCAAACCAACAGATTGTAACCAGCAATAACATTTGTTGCCCTTCTTGCGCCGAATGGGACATTTATCTTTGGTTGGCTGTGTGCACCAGAGCAAACAGCAGGACAGATGCCAGGTCTGGCTTATGGAGCCATCCCCCGTTGTCTGCACACAGGGCAGCAGACACCAAGAAGGACCCAGAGAACCGTACTGTATGACACTACGCATAAGATGCTCCGTCGGGTGAGGGCTTGTCCGGCTGCACTGGAAAGGGCCAGCATAAATATTTATCTGGTTTGTTTGTTTTCCCTGGCTTTGGTCCTGTGTGTTTGGAGAGACATACATGAGGAAAGAATGCTTAGTGTCTCTCTCTGCTGGATTAGTAAACCAGAGGTCACCAAGTGCTAATTTAACTGGGGCACAGAAAGGGTATGCTGTAACAAAGCTTCAGAGCGTAGCTTTGGATGCATAAATCACAAATATGTAGCGCTTAATCCGTTGTCATAGATGATTGTCTCCTTGTCACACTTTGAGATTAAAAGTCTGGAACTGTTAACAAACAAGATTTGGGGGCCTCTGGAGAGAAACATATTAGTCTTGTCATGAAATGAAAAGCCTGTCTGTCACTTGACTTGTTTCTGCACAATGGATCTAATGATCCTTATTAATTAAGAAGACTTCATCTCGCATGATGTCTTTGGTGAGCCCCATTCAAGAGTTAGCCCCCCTCATGAATAATGAATGAGCGGCCACTTAATAAACATGAGGGGCTGTATATAGCCGAGCTCTGGCACTGGCCCCCCATAAGCTCAGCAGAAGGCTGGAGAGTGTTGGAGAGGGAGGGAGCATGTGAGGCGAGGAGGGTGTGTGTGTGTGTGTGTGAGAGAGAGAGACGAGGCTGAGCGGAGAGATACAGCCACAAGCTGGGGGGAAGTCAATCCTGTCAGCCAAAGTCTTCGTGTGGCTGTGAGCGGACGGAGGGAGTCAGTTCAGAGAGGAGGAGAAGAAGAAACAGAAGATATTTGCCTCCACTCTCTTCCTGTCTGAGTGGCTGGAGGGAGAGCCTGGATGGTGAGATCTCCTCCACCATGGGATGCAGCCTCTGTACCCTGCAGAAGCCTGAGGAGCAATATAAACTTCTCTATGAAGTCTGCCAGGTACTGTGACCAAGCCTCTTCAGACCTCAGGAAGAGTTTTTCCACACTCTTTTTAGCTTGTTTTATTGCTCTCTTCACTCCTTCGGCAAGAGCCACAGTCAGTTTTAGTACTTTATTCTGACTCTGCTCCGCTCGTGTCTCTGGGGGTCACTCGCTGAGTGGGAGCAGAGCCGAGTGGAGTGGAGTTGTTGCCGGCCGGAGCTCCCGCAGCTGAGCAGCCTGAACTCTGGCCGCAGGGGTCAGCGAGAGGTGGCGCACTGTGCTTAAAGGAGGGGGTGATGAAGAGGTGACAGCTCTCTCAATGTGTCTGCTAGTGTGTGCCGATCACTGCCCACCTCCTCATTGTCAGCTGAATGCTGACTCTGAGCTTTCCGGCTTTAACCCCTGTTTGACTTTCACCAAAGTTTATATTTAACACTCCAGTGCTTGTTTTGCACTTTTTTTTTCAACCAAAGAAAATAGAGCAGGCGTGTTATAGATGCACCATTAACATATAGCAACAACAGAGCAGGTTCTCACTGTTTTTTAAGTGTTTTTAAACAATGGTACAACTCTGAATAGTGCTGAAACAATGAATTCATTAGTTGAGTAATCAACATTTTTTTAAGCAAAAATGGCAAACATTTCTGGTTTGAGCTCCTCATATGTGAATACTTGTAACTTGTGCTTGCTTTGTTGTAATATTTTGGATTTTGGACTGTTGGTCACTGTAGCTGCAACAATTGATCGATTTGCTGTCAACAGTAAAATCAATCACCAACTAATTCAACAATCAATTAATTGATTTGAGTCATTTTTTAAGAAAAAAAAGTAAAAATTCTGTAATTCCAGCCTCTTAAAGGTGAATATTTTCAGGTTTCTTTACTCCTCTACGACAGTAAACTGAATATCTTTGCATTGTGGTCGAACAAGACATTTGAGGACATCACCTTTGGGTTTGGGAAACACTGACTGATAGTTTTCTCCATTATCTGACATTTTGTAGACCAAAAAGCTAACTTGTTAGTCAGGAAAATAAATAACGACAATGAAAAATATGGTCGGTTGCAGCTCTGTTGGTCAGACAAAACATTTTCGAGACATCAACATGCACTTTAGGAGACTGTGATTTCACAGTTGTATAATTGGCAGATAAATGAATGGTGAAAATAGGGCTAGGCAATGTGACTAGGTAGACTACATATTGTCTTAGGTTTTGGATATCGTAATGTTGTAAGTGTTGTCTTTTCCTGGTTTTAAAGGCTGCATTACAGTACAGTGATGTAATTCTCTAAACTTACCAGACTGTTCAGGGTGTTTGATTATTTGCCTTTACCCACTGAGTCGTTATATCTACATTACTGCTAATCATTCATTGATAATGTTATGGAGTTTTTTGGAAGCACCAATAGTAAACCCTACAATATCATTGAGGTATTTGGTCAAATATATCATGATATTTAATTTTCTCCAGGCCCAGCCCTAGATTAAAATAATAATTAGTTGTCCTCAAAAATCCATTCTTGGTTTGGGATATTTTAATTTGCATGTTGGATTCATTTGAAAAGATGAATAAAACCTGACTGATTCTTAACTTCTCTTGTTGAAAATGATCAAATGCAATTTTTGTTGCTGAAGCCAATTTGCCCAGAAGTTGTTCGTAATTTCAAAGCAGTGAACCATCTTCTGGCTCTCTGCCTGAGTTTTCTCTGCCGTCAGGTGAACTCAGTATGAACCCTCCTTCTCCAACTCTGTTCTCAAAATCGATTGATTTTTAGATTGTAGCATGTAAAAAAAAAAAAGATGTTTGATACTGAAGTCATAACAGAACTTAGCTGGCTGAAGTATTATATATTCCTTCAGTGGAGAGAAGTGTATATCATTTGCTCTGTGACTGGCAGGTGGTGCCCCAGAACAAAACCTACGGCATGTTGCCATTCTCTGTTCTTTGCTGCGTCGTCAACTTTAATTGAGACGGCACGCTCAGAGTGCTGGCTTGTTCATCTGAGAGTGTTTGGATCGGTCTGGTTTAATGAGTGAAAACATCTGACAGCAGATGACTCTGACAGACTGTGTCGCACATCTTTAAGAAGTGGTTTTTGTACCACGCTTAAATCTGTTGTTTTTTTTTTCTCCCCTCGTTCTTTTCATCCATAATGGACCCCGGCCAAGTGTTGTCCTCCAATCACACCAAATTACATCTCCATTTACTGCACAGGGTGCCGGGTGGCTAGTGGCTGGTTTAAATGAATGTAATGATCAAGCTCTCTGTGGATCTCGCTCATTATTATCCCTCCCGTCAGGGGAAGATAACAGGGGGAGTCTGACATTGTGTCTGCAAATAGTTCCGCTTTGATCAGGTCTGTTCATGGAGAAAAACAAAAAGACTAAAAGGTTTTTGCTTGTCTCAAAGACAAGATGGGTGCAGTGGCATAATAAATGGATTATGGGTGCTGATACTGGGTTCAGAAAGCCCTCCACTCCTCCACCCCCAACAGACCTCTAATAACAGCAAAAACATGGTGTATGGAAGACGGCTGTCACTTCTTTTGTTCTGCTGTCTCTTCGGTCACAGTGTCATCGAGCCTGTCAGTTATCCTGGATCGGCAGGCCGTTCGCCCTCTTCTGTTTGTCTCACAGCAGTCTTTACTTTTGTCAGTTACTCCGTCTGCCACTGAGGCTCTGTAGAGACAGTCAGCGCGCTGGGTTTAACATGACACATCATTTGTCACTTTGCTGCCCTTAGACAAGCCAAGCAGCCGGCCCACATGACAGCAGAGATAACACAGAGGATTTCTGATGCACTGTGTGAATGGATATTCTGCTTTAAAAGGTTAATGATAGTGATGCTCTTGAAAGAGTTGTGGAAGGAATTTGTCATTCTGCCCAAGTCTTGGCTGGGACACTTTTTCTTTTCATACTTGCCAGGTTGTTTTTCAACGGTGGCAGCCCTGTAAATCTTTTCTTTAAGGCTGCGACCCACAATTACTCTCATCATCCATTAATCTGCTGATTGTTTTCTAGAGTCATTTATTGTTTAATCTATGAAATGTTGGGACATAGATGTCTGTCATAATGTCTTCCTCAGTACGACATTTGGCATTTTTACTCAAAACGTATGTAAATAATGCCTAATTCATTGCCTAGGTAATTTTTTAAGCATAACTGCCGTTTTGACAATCAATAAGAATTGATTGTTAAAGTAGTTGGTGATTATTTTTCTGTTGATCAGTTAATGGATTTTCCTGTTGTCAGTCAGGTGGAGGGAAGCACAGCTCGTCTGGGTGTCTCTGCCCTCTCAGCCAGTGTTGTAGACTGTAGACTTAATACTGGGAGATTTGACTCACTGGAGACTTAAAGGGACAGTTCCCCCCAAATCAAAAATGCACATAGACTTCGATGGGCTTGCACCTTTCCAGTCTTTCAACTAATCACAGCGCTTTTACACTACGAGTCACTTTAACCCATACACACATGAATTCACACACTGGTGGTTAAAGCTACTGATGATCCACTGTACACCCTGAGCCAAGGACGCCCCACTATATATCTTATCTGTAGTGCTATTTATCAGTCTAGATTATTTTGGTTTAAATTGCCAAGTGTGAGATACTGGCCGTAGAGATGTCTGCCTTCTCTCCAGTATAATGGAACTAGATGGCACTCGGCTTGTGATGATCAGAGTGCCAAAACATAAATAAATTTTGAAAAACTCAACAGCAATACCTCTTCCCAGAAATCATGACCTGATTACTCATTCTTACCCACAGACTTTGATGTGAGCAGTTTCTTGAAGGAACTATTTGCTTTCAAGCAAACATCTGCAACTGTATCACACACTGAAGGAAGTGTGCATCTACACATGGACGTAGTGCTTGTGACAGCATGAGATGAAAACACGAATGACGTCACTCTTCCATGAGTAGATGTACACTTCCTCCTATGTGGTGATACAGTGGGCAGGTGTAGTAAGAAAATAGTTCCTATATAAAACTGCTCACAAAAGATCTGTGGATTACTCTGAGTAACCGGGTCATAATTTCTGGAAAGAGACATTACTGTTGAGTTTTTTTGTTTTTTTTGTTTGCCACTTTGAGCACCACAAGCCATCCCTATGGCTGATATCTCCAACACTCAGCAACTCACGCCAAAACAATATAGATCACTGAATAGCGCTACGGGTCCAAGGGAATATATGTGTTTTTGATTTATGGGTAAACTGTCCCTTTAAAAGCAAAGTCTTGATCAGTTTGACCTTGTTAAGTTCCTAAATAATAATGATAATACTAGTCTAGTTGTCTGTTTAGTGTTTACCCAGAATTATAAGAAACAGTTTTTCGTGGCCTTTGGTCAGTTGTACCACAATGATCCATCTAGGACAGCACACATTACAGAGCAGACACAACCTGTCAGGCCCTCTGACACACTTTGTATGTTTAATCATTACATATGTCCAACTAGAAGAGGCATTCATAATGTACAACTACTAGTACTGGTTAATGATGGCCGACAGGTCAAGCCTGCATTCACTCTTCAGGTTATTGAAAAGCTTTTGCAGTTGTGGTATGATTGTGCAGCCAAAGCTTTTGTATTTTCTGGAGGTTTTATCAACTGCATTGAAGCAGTTGGTCTTGGCTGTACGTGCAGAACACTTTGAAAGGAAAACTTTCAAAGTCAGCCCAGTGCCGCAGCAATGTAATGGTCATGATCAGCTGCAGTAAAAGGCTTGCATGTTACATTTGCTAAGACATGGACTTGTAAATTGAGTTTTGCTCCGATAGACGTGAAAAATCTCTGCAGTCAGGCGCTGATGATGCCTGATGTCTCATCAGAACTGGTTCTTGATGAGAGCCTCATGAAGCATTTTTTATGCTGGGCTTTCTCTGGCCATGGCCACAGGACTCATGCGTGAACCTTTTTTTTTGCATTAGCCGTATTAAGCATTTTCATGATGCTCTTCCTTGGTACAGTGGAGGGTGGTGAATGAGATCTGTGTGAGCACATCCCAAGCTTGTACCTCTGGGGGGATTCTGGGCGGTCTTATTTCTCCTTACTGATAATACAGGCAGATCCTCTTGTTCAGTGAGCCTGGCAAAGCGCCCACTCTGCTCTCCCCTTCATCTCTCTGAGGACTTAATAATCCATGAACACTTGAAATCTTTCCAGTTCATTAAACACCTTAGCTTCAACTCCCATGTTGGAAGCATAAAAAATATGCTTTTACACTGTTTTATAAAAGTCAACAGGCTGCACTTTTTTTTATCCTGAAGGCATTTTATCAATTCTGGCAGGATTAGAAACACTTGCTTGACTTTGTAACTTTAGCAGTCTGTTTGGTTAGAATGAATTAAGAGCTTTGGTGTCTGCATACATTATTTTATTAAAGGAATTGCACTTATGCAAATTTTTGTTTGCAGCGCTGACTGTCAATAGAGTTATGCTGGAGATCAAACATTGTTAAGGTCTATTAAACGCAGCCAACATGGCATTTTAGATAAGCGTTTTCCCTTTTTGTTATGATCATTAAAGGCCTGAGCTGCGGCAAGCTCAGTGCTCCCTTTTAAACTTGACCCTTCTGACAGCAGTGAACCCCCTCGGTCCTTTCTTCAAAGCTAAAGGTAAGCGCCATGTGGAGATGTAAGCTCAGCTGCTTTTGTCAGGGACTTTAAGGTAGAGGCCTTGGAAACTCTGTTTGACAGTCCTAGGGCTCTTAATCTCTCCAGAAGCACTCTGTAATGGCTGTGGCGCCGTGCTGCGGCTCTTACAAGACCCAGAGCTTAATTAGAGCCTCAGCACAAGCTGGCTATTGGGGCTCTGATCCATGCTGAACTGATCTGGACTGTTGTTTGTCTGCTAAGTCTTTTGCTTTCTACGTTCTCTGTATCTGTCTCTGTCGATTTTTCTGTCTCCGTTCCCTGCAGAGGAGCAGCATCTTAAAACCAAAACCATTGATCTGCTGAGCAATGGAAGTTTACAAATGAGCCGGCTGGAACATTTCCTATCTGAAGCTTTCTCAGTGTCACTGCCTAATTAGCCATATTTCTGATTGAAGGCTGCAAAGATGTCATGCTCAGCTCAAGAAGCCAAGTTGTCACAATGCCAGATGGTCTCAGTATGACATCCTCTGGACCAGCCAGACAGAGAAATTAGATGGAAATATTTGTACAAGACAGCCTGTCATCCCTTCAATCCTCTGCCCTCTGCCCCCACTGTCAGAGACCCCTGTCATCAAAGCAGTTACCAGAAAAGAGGAACTTGCAAAGATGCAGCTCGAGCCTTTCGGCCCCAGCCCCTGTAATGAGGCTTGACACAGACAGCGTACAGAGACAAAGCAGGGATCATCGGAGCGAGCGCAGCCACCGGAGCCTGACACTGTGTGTTTTTAATAACGGCTAAGATCGGCCCTGGTGTGCCGTCACATCTGTTAAACACTGAAGCAGGTGGCTGGCTGCCACAGGGGAGCACTCACGGGAGCCTGTGTACTTACCGTCGGTCCAAAGCCAGTGACAAAGAGGGATCACAGCCACAACACAGATATAACAACATCCTGACAATACAGCAGGGAAAGACTAAGGAAACCTGCAGTGATGTGCAGACCAAATCCTGAGTGAGCTTTGATAACATATCAAAGTATTAATGTAGCACATGTTGAGCTTACCACCCACACTCACCACATATAGATGTCACTCAGTGTAGATGCCAGGGACAAATGATAACAAATGACACAGTGACACTGTACTCATGGATGTCAGTCATAATTATCAAGTCCCACGAGTCCTGTTTTGCAAATGGCTGAATGACAGGACTCTCAGGTCTTCCACTAGCCACCAGCAAGCAAAACACCACTTAGGTTAGTGACAGTGATCATACTGTATACTTCCAAGCGCATTGCAAACTTATTTTCCCAATGGCTTTGTGCAGATGCATCGGGCAAGGCTTGACATTATCTTTTGAGGCACTTGTCTTTTAGATGAATAAATTTACCCTTTACTTGTCCAAGCACAAAAGTTACTTGTCCATGTAAAAATGACAGTAATTTACTTTTTCAGTTTGATTGTTAATGCAGAATGTATGGTTTGTTGTTACGACAGGTCAGCAGCCTTGAATCTGCTTTAGGTCAGTCAGTGAGCAAGTTTTTGTTGTTTTTTTGTTTTTCACTCATTTAATGTAATTACCTCTTGAAGAAGGTTATGATTTCGCCAGTTTGACTTTAAAAATTGAACAAAAATTCACTTTTTACTAATAATTACTTTTAAAGTCGTTTATAACGATCACATACAAAAATGTAGAACAATTCCTTTGTTTTATTATTCTTAAACATACCATGCACACTTCTCCTAGTTGACAGCGAGTTGAGGAAGGGGTCTCTCACCTGCCAACAGGTGGCCACTGTGGTGACACTCAGCTCAGCAGCTATGTGGCATTTAACTGACAGGTGCCGCTCGCTACCACTGTCAGTAATCACACTCTACATTTATCAATAGCCATTTTTACACTACCTGTTCAAGGCAGGAATAACGAGCCGTTATGGTACCTCACAGTTCTTACCTTTGAGTTGGGAATTGAGGTAGTAACAGCGCCAAAGACATCTGTATAAACAGGACGACCAGCAGGATGGAATCATAGGTCGCACCCAGTGCAGGAAATTCAAAAATTAGCTGTTAGTAGTTAGCAGCTAACTCAAAGAAGAAGAGCAGTGCCTGAAAATGTCCGCAAACAGTGAGGTCCAGGAGCTCCTTATCCTCCAAGCAGAAGACAAGGTCATCTGCCATATAACAGAGACAGTAAATGATTGTTGTTGCCATAGTAATGCAATTTTTATTGTTAATAAAGTGCTGTAGATGCATATGTCGTAAGGGTTACATGTCACGCCAGTCACACCTCTGTTGATTTTGCAATGCCGGGATGCTGTCTAAAATTAGACACAGGAGCAGAATGATGCCTCAGTCGTTTGGGTTTGTTTAAAAATGCAAAGGTGGCATAAAGAAGGGACTTCATAGGGGCCCTATAGCTAGTCTTTAAGTGTATTTTGCAGGGGGTTCGTGGGAGCATCCACCCAACACTTCCTGAAGAGTATGGGGGTCAAAGGCCCCAAACTCAGAAAGGCCCCGAAAGATCTGGCTGAGGAGGCAGAGCAGGGAAGCTTCTGGCTTTGGCTAAGAAGGAAGAACCAGGTGTGGGGAAAGCAAGGGTCCTAGGGTCAGCTGCAGGGGGCGGCAGGGAGATGTCCCTGCCGTTGCTCCACCACCACGAGATGTTCTAGGATTAATGGAGCGAAACATTAATGAAGGGTGGCTCCCAGCTGATGACACCTGCAGCTACCGGCAATGGCACCGTTGGAGGTGCGGCAAGCAGCAATGCTCAGCAGGCAGTCACTTGCCTGTGCTACCACCTATTTTCTGGGCCAATGCGACTGATTTTGTGACAGCAGGTCACAGATCTCTAGGTTGGTGCTAAGCAAAGTTTAGTGTAATCTAGTGAATTACACAGCTGTGAATGTGAGCTAGCTAACATCACACTTGCCAGACAAGTTGGGCTGCCCCCGGGTAGATGCTGCAGAACATTACACCATCCTCTTAGTTATAATGCACACAGTCAAAGTCATCTCTTAAGTTGTCGACAAATTTCCATCCTCTTTTTGACTCGTACAGTGCAGTTGTAGTGGTAGCTGCTCCTACGCTGCGGAATACTTGGATTGTCTCTTGATTGGCCAGTCAAGGCACACACTTTTGTTTTGTTTTGTTTTGTTTTGTTTTTTTTATGATTTCCACTTGGCCTACAAAAAAATCCATTTGTCCCAGACAAGCAAAAAAAAGCCCTAAAGTCGAGCCCCACATCAAGAGATCAGGGGTGACCTTGACTCAAGTAGTTTTTGTGAGATTTTTTTTCTCAATAAGAGATTTGTTTCTTGTTGTGCAGAACTGTTAATTTGCATGAATTACCTGTTGTTTTACAAGAGCAGTGGCGCATGAACCTGATTATCACTGTAGGTACATGATTAAGGATTTGCTGATTATAAAATGAGTGTACTTGCACCTTGTTAGTGCTTTATTTGTGTGTTGTATACACCCCATTATAAATAAAATGCGTGGCCCATGTGGCCTATAGACAGTTACATTTGACTGATTATCAATGATTATGATGCCCCATTATCAGGCTCTAAGAGGGAGCCTCTCTTAGCAGTGTGCTGACCAGGAGCTCCTCTTCTGATTCAGAACGTTATGTGTCAGTAACAGTGGAATTTAGGCTTAACTGTGGATGCCACCTGCATGGAAGGGAGCTGTGATGCTTTTGTGGTGACTGGACATCTAGAAGACTTATTCTCTTGTTTTGTGTATGTGATTGATGCGTAACTCATGTGTGCTCCCTCCCTTTTCCTTCCTTCAGCAGAGTATATCTCTGTGCAGCTCTGTTTGATTGCTGTTGGAGCAGACTTGACTTTGCTGACTTGAACAAACACAGTTGGCCCTGGCACAGAGCTCAGTGTGATTCCTCACAGGGAATAGGTGTGTATGTTTATTGTGTCTATGTGTGTGTGGAGCTGCTGACACTGGACAGAGAAGGGAAAGCCTGGGGTAGTGCAGGAAGATAACAGCGCTAATGAAGCAGGACACAACCCCAGATTCAGCCTGTTTGCTGATTCCCTATGAACTCCACCCTTAATTAAGCCTTACACTGCTGTTATCATATTTGTACTGAGGGGCAGAGAGTGATGTAGTCCAGCTGCACGCTGCCTTAGGCAGCCTTAAGATGCTACAAGTTATCAGTTAGGCTACATCCACACTAATATGCTTTAAAAATAATAAGCATTGCTACCATTGCTTATCTATATATATATATATATATATATATATATAGGGTATATATATTAAGTAGTGTCGTTTATTGACTTATGCATAGTGACTGCCCTCTACAGGTTAAACCTGGCACTTGCAATTGAACTCTGCTATCGGTTGTTCTGGTGCCAAGAGACATGTATGGAAACAGCTTTCACCCTACCCACATAAAAGCAATATATCTGACTCCACAGACTGTTGCCAGCAGTAGTCAGTCAGTCAGTTACCAAAAAACTTAATAGCCAGGGCTTTATTCGCTTCAATCACTCAACCCTACCAGCATATATTTGGGACAGGAGTCTATATAGGACTGGCTTTTAGAGAGATTGAATTGTAAAGACTTTAACCACACTAACGATGTGTGTAACATGTCCATATTGACAAAATCTTAAATAAAGACTTTTTACTCGCAAAGCTTTCATGAACAGTGCGCACTGCAGCCATTTTCAGCTCTCCAATTGTCCGCTGTTTGTCTCTCTTTTACTCCCCTTAGCTCCCGTGTGAGTAAAGTGCTGGGGCTGAGCCCTGCCGGCAGCAAAACACCATACACCATAAACAAAATCAGAGACTGTTTATTTATTTGCGTTTTCTGTGGTGCATGGTGTTTCACTGCGGGCTGTAAACGCCACTGTAAGTACAACAAAAGCCCCATGAGCAAACAGCCAAGTAGATTAATATATGAATGTGACCTAATCCACACAAAAGATGTACAGAAAGTAAACACTCAGTGGAATACAGTTCAGTCAGGTAAGCTAACTCAGACAAGGCTGCACCAAAAGCCTCTTAAAGGGACAGTGAAATACCCTCATTTTAAAACACTGCTTTAAAGTGAAAACTTATAAGTGTTGATGTGGCTTGTTGTGTGAGGGCTTGTCAGCCTTTAGAGGAGGCTGCCAAATTTTTTAGCTGTTGACTGCTTATTTGTAGTAAATTTTACTCATGACTCATATTTTGTGAGTTTTTGGTTTTAAAGCACAACACAAAGCGCCTTTTTTGTTGTATTTTCACTCAAGGTGTTTCAGTTGAAATATTCAAATAAAACTCTGGAGGACTGTCGGTTTTAAATTCAAGGTTTTTTGCAGATTCAAGTTGAGTCTGAGTCACTGTTTTTGTATGATTGATAGCAGGTTACTGCCGGTGTGGTGAAGCATTTTACTAATAAATCCCTCTGCGAGAGAAAATCATCCATTTATGATTCTACTTTATCTTTTTCTATTTTAAAGCACAATGGATAAAACAGGTGACTGTTAAAGGGGTTAAAAATCAAAGAAAAGTTATTCCAAGTCACATAAAGTTCACCACTCCCTGAGACTCACTTCACACCTTCAATTAGGCTCATTAGCAGAAAGCATACTGGAAGTGATTTGGGTTCTTAATTGATCAGCTGTGGATAACACAATGTCCCATGCTTAAATCAGATTAGTAGTGAACAGTGGTGTCTCTTTCAGTCAGCATTAAGTTTTCAGCTGTTTGTTCTCTAATCCTCAGTAAGCTCGCACACTGTGGCAAATAAAGCCTGCAGTGTTTTCAAGCCTCACACCTTGGAGAGTTTTCTGTCCAGTCAGACAAAAGAACAACATGTGCAGATTTCAAGACACACTTGGAAGTGTGCTCATCCACACACACACACACACACACACACACTGAGAAATCATTGGCTAGTCCTTGAGTTTTATTTCTTTCTTATGAAAATGGTTAAAAGTGAAATAAAAGAGGGATTAACTGCGTTTTTTTCAAGCAGAGTGACCCACATTCAGACTGCCACTCAAATGTTATATAGGCCCCCCTGAAAATAAGCCTTCAAGTCTTCATGCTCTCTATCACGTCAGCACTCCTCTCTGTTCCGAAATACAGACTTTGAAGAATTCGTCTAAGAGGTGTATCCGAGCAGAAAGAGGAGGCGAGCGCCCCGGCTCTTGAGGCTCTTTAAAATGCTCATCCATAGAGTGAAGTTCCCAGGGTTTTCTCTGCCCGGTTCTGAAAGGCACCGTTTGCCTGGCAGAGTTTCCACTCTGTTCACCTCACTGCGCTTCCCCAAGGAACAGAAACACTGGCTCTTTAATGATGTTCTTCTCCTCTTTATTAAAGGATTAGGTGGCGATTGAATGGCCATATCAAAGACTAATGTTACACAACACAGTTGGTGAATTGACTTAATATCCTGCAAAGGCTTTTCTGTATAATAATGATTAGAACATGGGATGGGGGGGGGCGGGGTTAGTTCTGGCACAGTGGCTTTTTTGATGGCTTTTTAAAAGTATGCTTGTCCAATCATAGCTCAACAACTGTAACTAGGGACAGCAGGCCTGCCAAGCTTTGTATTTCTCTCGTGGCTGTATTATTAGAGCTTGATATGGCACTCACCGCTGCTGCCAATTTGTCCCAGTGGCAAACCACAGTACTGCAACCAAAAAAAAATGGCATTGCATGTTCGCATGTCTGGCTATCAAGTTCACTACGTAGAGTAGTAACTTAGCATTCCCTTCGAGGCCAGGGTTGAAAATTAGCCCCAGCCAAGTGGCTGCTTTATAAATCTACCAGCCACAGTGGCAGGTGGACAAAAAACTTTCCAACCCTGTCTGAGGCCAAGTGGTCTTTCATACTACATTATTTTGTGAGGTTACAGAGTACATCAACTGTGTGGTCTTTCCCAACTGTGTAGAAACTCGTCTTGGAGTTGGACATATTTACTCTCCACCAGCTCTGGTGTTGCAGTCCCAAACACATAACAACCTTTAGTCCTGCATTATTAAAAGTGAGACTGTCTGTTTAAAAATCTGAACAATGAAGGTTACAAAACAATAACTTCTCCTGCTTGTCCAAGTATGGAAGCTAAAGCAGGGGTTTTACTTCTACGCTGAATCTACGCTGTAGCCTACATCATAGGCTATCTCCCGCTGACATGCTCTCCCCTCAGTCCCCTTAGGCTAACACACACCAGAACAGACCTGACTATATCACCCATTC
>JAPZEB010000012.1:32526063-32537627 GCA_029783705.1 Chaetodon striatus | reverse complement strand
TTAATTATCTTTGAACTTTTGAACAGAGTCAAGCTTCAGATCCGTCCCTAATGCCTCCATCAGGACAAATTTTAAAATTCAATGCTGAATAGCTTGTTGTTGGTTCCATCTCAGTACATTGGACACTGCAGCCTCTTCTCGCCATTAGTTAGCCTTTAGACTTTTAGGCTGTTTCAGGCAGGAAGAAATTCTCTGTAACTTAGGTCAACATGTCACCAGAGTAACAGGACTGTGTTTACTGATTAGCTGTGGATGTTAAACTATCCCCAACACTTAATTTGACCACACTTCGCCATAGAATCAGCTTGGACTTGGACAGCAACTAGTGCAGTTTTCAGCCACTGCTTGGAAGCTTGCCACAGGCTGCACCTCACCACTGCTTGGCTTGTTTTCAGCATTAGATCCTGTTTAAATTACCACTACGTTTTGAGTACTCCAATCACAAGTGGTCAGCGCCAAATACAAGTGTAAACAATCACTAAGACACATTGTGATTCGTCACTTGCAGTGCTTGCTGAGTTGGTATGGGATGCATCTCGATGTGTCCCTGTTAAGGACAACGTCATCAGTGCAGGACATGGTTGTTGTTTTGGTGACAGTGCACTAACGAATTGGACGAAGTGTTGTGTGACCAATCATCATTCTGCACTATGGAAGGAGACGTGTTGGATTCTGTTGACAGTGATATCACAACCGCTAACTTGACTAGCAGGCAGTTAGCAAGAGTGTCAACATAATAGCAGTGCGTTTGGGCCTTTGACCTTCTAGTGTAAGTGACATAGGCAGTATCAAAATCTGGGCACAAATAGTCAGCTTGATATGTATGATAGACACAGGTGTGAATGGCAATGTGTTGGCTGTCCACTAGTGTTCTGATCACCTGAATGCATGTTAATACAAGGTATAACCAGGCTCTTTGTGCTTCATCGGCTGAATTCACTTATTGGGGCTTCATACAGTATTTTTACCTCCCATCCCAAGGTTAGGTTTATAACACATACAGCTTTAAGTCTTTCAGAGCCCTAGATGATTTATCTGAACATGTCAAACTTCTTGTCAATCTAAGGATTATATTGGCACTTGACTTTCAGTCTGCACATTTGAGAGTTATACAAGTTAACAATGTAATATGCTAAACGAAATGATGGCAGAATTAAACTGCTCCTCATTTTCAAAGGCTCCCCGCCAAGGGCTCCACTTTGAGAACCACTGGAGTGAAGAATTAGAATCTCAGTGTGATGCAAGCCATAATTGAAAGACTTCACTAAGACATGATTTTCAGCTGCTGGAAGAAATATGTGCTAAAGCTGTAGCTTGTTTATGAAAAAACATTAGTGGTTTTGGCAACATGAACATTATCTCCTTGCATTTATACAGTGTATAAGCATTCTGCTAAAGGTGCAAGCAGCAGTTCTAATCTGATAGACTTTTTGTCAAATACAGCAAATATCTCCACACAGTCTGCTAGCTGTCCATTCTGTGTGTGCACTGAAAACAAATCTGGTGTTCATACACAGCCCTGACTCTGTGAAAGGGAAACAAACAAAGTGGCTCAGAGCAAACCACATTGCTATGCTGGCTACTCTTCCTTTTACGGAACAGAGCTGCACCTTGATAGTAACCAAACATAAATACTATCAGAGATATTACTGGAGCATCTGAAGGAGCACTGTTTTGTTTGGTTGGTTGTCAGGGCCCTACCCCCTTGCCTTCACCTGCAAAATGTTGCTGAAATTAACAAGCACCAACCAGAAATGACATACAAAAAGACCATAACGAGATGCAAAACCACAACAAAGAGACACAAAATAACTACAAAGAGAAAAAAGCAACCAAAAATGACATAAAATGACCTTAGACCAACACAACATGACCTCAAAGAGACATAAAATAACTACAGACAGACAAAAACAACCAAAAGAGACAAACAAAATGACCTCAAGGAGACAAAAATAACTACAAACAGACCCAAAATTACTACGAAAAAAATGGCTTTAAAAAAACACAAAATTACTACAAAAGACATCAAATTACCTTAAAGACACGCAAAATGACTACAAACTGACGGAAAAAAGACTGCAGACACAAAATGACTACAAACAGACACAAATGACATCAAAGAGACACAAAATGACTACAAACGTACACAAATTACATCACTGAGGCATAAAATGACTACAGAGACAAAATGACCACAAAGAGACACAAAACAACTACAAACAGACAAAAAAAGACCACAAAGAGACACAAAACAACTACAAACAGACACAGAATGACTACAGAGAGACACAAAACAACTACAAACAGACACAAAATGACTACAAACAGACACAAAATGACCACAAACAGACACAGAATGACAACAAAAAAACAATATGACTACAAACAGACACAAAATGACTACAAAGAGACAAATTGACTATAGACACAAAATGACATCGAAGAGACACAAAACAAGTACAAAACGAAACAAAATGACTACAAACAGACACAAAATGCATCAAAGAGACACAAAATGACTACAAACAGACACAAATGACATCAAAGAGACACAATTAAACTACAAAGAGATACAAAATGACTAGAAAGAGACACAAAATGACTACAAACAGACACAAAATGACTAGAAAGAGACACAAATGACTACAAACAGACACAAAATTATATCAAAGAGTCACAAAATGAATACAAACAGACACAAAATGACTACTAACTGGCAAAAATGACCAACATGGATGGAAAATGAAATGAAAGAGACACAAAATTACTACAAACAGACACAAATTACATCAGTGAGGCATAAAATGACTACAAACAGACACAAAATGTCCAACATGGATGGAAAATGAAATGAAAGAGACACAAAATGACTACAAAGACACAGAAAATGACCTAAAGGAGACACAAAACAACCACAAGGAGACAAAAAAAGACCATGCCCCAAATTACCACCAAGAGCCACAAAACCACAAAAAGATGCATAACACCTTAAAGGGATAGATGCAAAACAACAACAACAAAAACACAAAGTCTGAGTGTCTTGCCCCTCTGTAGGTGGTGGGCCTTTTGCATATGTGTGTCCTGTGGCCTGTTGTCTCATAATCCACCCGTGGGTGTGTGTGTATGTGTGCAGTTTGGTGGGGCATTTATTGACCATTACTAATATCCCTAGAGGACATGACGTAAGGCTGAAGTTCACATATTTCTGAACGCTTGATTCTTATAATTCAGATGTCAGCCTTTTAATATTTACTATCTCCACCTTGCATGTTCATTTATAATGTATGTGCCATGACGTATCACTAGTAATTCAAGTCCTGTGCACATAAAATGCTGATCTCTAGAGCTCTTGGCTGTGCGACAGGCTCCGTGAATAACTCTTATATCCTGCCTATTGATTCAGATTACAACAAGCAACTCTAAATGTGACAAAGGCTCTGTTGTCGTTGTGAATGCACTGTGCTTAGGGCACACAGTTTTTCTGGCCTCCCACAGCAGCACTTCTCAACCATCCATGGCATGTTCTCACTAGCTACATTTCAACTTTATGTTCTTCCAGCTGAAAGTCAAATCAATACAGCTTTAGTGTCCATCTCAAAAGAGTCCATTTCATTTAGCTGCTTTTGAGGGGCTCAAATAAATAAATGCTAATTGTATTTAGTGTAGAGCTCAAGTAACAAGCCCAGTCACTTTCTCTTTTATTTATGTCTTTACTGTCAGACATGCTTGAACCACAGTCCTGAAAAATGACCATATGTCAGTGTTTGCTCGGACAGGTAGCAGCAGCTCAGACACAGACTCTCCCTTGTGCCTCTCCAGTGTGTGGCCTAACAATCCATTATCATCATCATAAAGCATCCAAGCAACCCGCCTCCTCAGCTGCAGGATGCATGCACACAATCCCACTCCACAGCGCTATCACCACATACACACTCAATTGCTGTAATTGCACCTTTATTAGTCTCCCATTCACACTTTTTACAACCCAGCGCAAAGAGCAGGTCGCATCTGCGAAAATGGCCTCTAAAAGCATGGGGCTGCCATAAACAAGACCCTTCAGTGCCATTAGACAGAGTGGCTGGGGGGAAGCAGACAAACCCTGTGCTGCCAACATGGTAAGTAAAGTCAATTAGTGTACTTCATTAGAGTGTAGTAAACTTGCACAAAGGCCATAACCTGATAAATATGGGTTATGTTTCTTATTTTATTTTAGAATGAAAATACATATAATTAAAAGTTGTCATTGCTTAAGCATCAGAAACAAAGAAAATATCTATAAATTGAACATTTTTTAAGGTTGATATCCGTACTGTTTGATCTGGAAAATGTATTTAAGCTTATAAAGAGTTGGAGGTGGGTTGGTTGAGATGAGGCAGTGAGAAACCTTGTGGCAAAAAGGGAAAACCTATCATCATTTACCTAATCAAGTGCATGTAAGACATAAACAAGTCTATGGAACACCATTGCTTTCAACTTGACAATGACAAAACGGAAAATAATGTTATTGTGCTGAGCTCCTGTGACAGGAAATATGTTCTCATTTAGCCTTTCTGTCCCTGGAAAGTACCACACAGGTAATTACTGATGATTCTGACCTTATTTTTCCGGTTAGTATCATCAATGTGACAAAAACAGCCCTTTATCATCTGACTGAAGACTGAAGAGTCTACAGCCATGCTTACAGCTCTGGGAGGCTGTACTTTGGCAGGGCAGTGCTTTGAGCTAACTGCTAACGTCAGAACACAGGCATTCTCACACTGACAATGCTTACATGCTTTAGCAGGATATTTCAGTTTTGGACTGACTGAGGGATTAATCCTGTCATCTACTGAACCATGCCACTACTGAAATAAAAAGAAATAAGTAAGAGATGTCTTGCTATGGTAGATGCAGAAAAACTGCAGGTTAGATTATTGCAGTGTCCTTCACACTGGTCTACTAAACACTTTGAGCTGGCCACATTTATACTTAAAATGCTCCTCAGATCTCTGCACTGGCTTCAATGTAGCTTTAGAGTTTACTACAATATTTGCTTCTCACCTATAAAGCCAACATGGCCTGACTCCAAAGTACCTCTCTGACCTGCTCATCAAGTATGAGACATCTCAGGCTTAATATGTGCTCAGCTTGCTTGTTTCCTATTTACTGTGTAGTATTTTCATGCGTCTGTTGGACCAAGTTGCATGCCTTGTAGACATAAGGTTAAGTGCTTCTGCAAGAGTCAAACTCGCACTCGCTCCTTTACTTACAGATCTTTTAACACTGACCTGATTTCCCCAGCCAGGCTCACAGCCAGCATTTCATTGCCAGCCATAAATGTCACCACTTCATGTAATGTGTGATGTCTTAGAATTTCTCAACTTGGCATTTTTGACGGCACTTGAAGCCGATCTGAAAGAGGAAGCTGATCGGCGGTGACACAAATAGACCGGCTAAATCAAAGCAGTCTTCCACTTACTGTCTCTTTCTGTGTGATGATGCCATTCTGACAGAGAAGTGGAAATTCAAACAGCAGCCACCCGAGGTTGGTGCCCGCCGAGCGTGCTGCCCCCTCACTGAGCCGCATTAAAATCCACTCCTCAAACCCACTGGAGCCTGGACACCGGAATAATTGAATCTCTACCTTTTTTCCACTGACCATCTCAGAACATTAGATAGTATTTCTCACTGTCCCCACTTTGCTAAGCGGTGCTTGTGAAGTCTGTCTGGAGGCCTCCTGTGGTGGAGCCTTCCTGCTGTCTCCATTTTTAGGTGCATGGTATTTTTGAAGTGGGAGAAAATAAATGTTTTTCCCCCAGACGTTTCTAGTCTGCCAACACACTGGACAGCGTCCCACCCACTGCTGGTGTTTGCCATTTTGTCAGAGTAGTTCAGAATGTTTGACCCAGCTGTGTGCCAAATAATGTAACTTGACATTGACACCACCCCCCCCACCTGATCCTGGATCTGCTTGTGCCTGAAATTCCCTAACAGAGGCACAGAGCCTGCTCTGCCAATTAAGCAATACAAGCAGTTGATCTGTTTTTTGTTTTTTTTTTGCTGAACACTAGACAATAACGAAATAAAAAATGAACTTCCCAAACAAAAATTGGAAATACTTGTGCATTTTTTTGCCAACAAATAGCAACAATTAATTTACTGTCAGCTACAAAACCAGCACTCCCAGGACTGGCAGAAATGCAATATAATATAGTTTGTTTTCCTAAGTAAAATCACCTGAAAATAAGAATCATTGTTTTTTTCCCTTACATTAGAATGAGCTGTTTATATCTACATAGGAGCGTGTCCTCATTTATGGAAATCGCATTCACCACCATGTTTCTACAGTAGCCTGGAATAGACAAACTAAACACTGGCTCTAGATAGAGTCATTAGCATATCAACATTACTAATAGGTCTAATCAGTTATATGTTTTACCATAAGGTGGCCTCTCTGCAGTAAGGTATTTATAAATATTTGGTACCTTGTAGCAAAAGTAAACAAATCTGTCTATGCACTACGAAATTCAGTATTTTCGTCCGTGACTTTTCCTCTCTGGATTTGGAAACCACAGCTAGCTTCGCTAAGGACAGAGAAAAAGCACCAGGCTTAGCTATGACTGACATTTTAGTTGATGAAATGTTAAAACATTTTTTAAATTTGTTGTAGGCCCATAGGCTACACATAGTTTACAATTGGATAATGTAAGAATCACTTTAGGCCGACAACAATGATAACTGAAAATTAAAATGTTCAAAAATAACCATGATTCATTTCCATGTTGCCTAATTTTTGGTCAAAGCCACATGGAGGCATTGGAAAGACACAATGGACCTTTAAAGATAGTGTTGCTGCTGATAGCTTTCACTTCAGTCTTTATATGCTTATTTGTACAGTGTGCTTAATGTGAACATGTGACAATGAGGGGGGCCACAAACCAAAACCTGCTTCTGGTCCCTTAAAGTCTAGGGCCAGCACTGCAAAGACACTAACAAACCTTTTAGGCAATGTAGAGGAATAAAACTTGCAGAAAAGACTCGCGCACACTGCCTATGCTGTCACTGTCTATGCTGCAATGTTACTGTGACTAGACCTTCATCAGGCATCAGATTTTTTGCCTGATAAAGGTGTTTCAGTCCTATGAAGGACTGAAACACTGCAGCATTAAAATCATCATTTTTGCAAGGTAGACAGTATGCGGGAGTCTTTTATTCAAGTTTTATTCTTCTCGTCCCTCTCCTACGCACCTATTTGGAAATAGATGTGCAAAGTATTCCTTTGTTTTGAGGCAACATAGTGGAAAGTCTCATCTCAACTTAACAAATATGATGTGACTAGGAATTCACCTCAAGGTAAGACACTAGTATTTACAAGCAGTGTATTCTAGATCATTCTGATAAAAGCGTGAGAAATGAGACTCACGTGGGAGTTGATCTGATGGCTGTGGTTTCTGAAGAGGCGTGATGAATGTGTCACAGGTTCAACTGAAACTAACACTCTAACTGGCATTTGGGCAATAAAGAAAAACATGGTTATGTCATCTCATATTCATTCAAAAGCATTCACAGCCAGTCTGCTCTGCCAGAGAAACACGACAAGCGAGGGTTCATCATGCGGCCAGCGTTGGAAAGAGCTGAAGGAGGTCGTGATGTCTGTGTGTGCTTTTTCAGGCCATTCAAAGGCAGCGTGTAAGGAGACATACTGAATGTGCCACAGCCTGCATTCACCGGCAGCAGGAGGACTCGCTGTGCATTCTGATTTCAGGGGGGCAGGCTAAGCATGTTTGGTCTGGCTCGGAAACTAAACAGTACCCTCTATTGGATGACACGGAGATTGCGCGTGGCGGTGCCTGACCCCGTCTGAGAGGATATGACTGCATGCTGATGCAGCTCCATCTGTGAACTTTCAATCCTGTTGAACCACTTAGTATGCTCAAATCTCTCAACCGACGCACTTGGACTAAATGACTTTCTTAAGACTTGATGTATTTCTTCTTTTAATCCTGTCAGTGTCACCAAGTGTGTAAAGCTGTGAAGTGCTTCCTTTTAACGTGATGACTCAAGATAATTAGTTTGATTTGGTATGCACTGCTACTGACCACAGATCCATTTAAAAGTTCTTCTCTTGAGGCAGGTGATGAAACGTTAAAATCAAGTAGAACTACACGCGGCAGTCCAATGGGCTTTGAGTGCAATCCAGAGGCCCCCAGGGGTCCATGAGGGGGCTCTAAGGGGATCAGGAGTGAAATGAAAAGTTTAATTTCATAGTTATTTTACTGATTAGTTTGATCAAAGGCTTCACTCTGCTCAGAGCTATCGCTATTTTAATTATATACTCGTACCTACTAACAGTTAGCTGATTTATAGGACTTGGACAGTAAACACTAACATCCGTAATTTCTTGTACATTCTTGGAATAATTCTGAAAAGAAGGAATGTCACACTTTCAAAAAACAGCCCTGCAGTGTGTTTTCTTTCATTTTCAATTTAATTTTTTGCTTCTCAGGAAGGCCAGAAGCAGTTTTTCTTACTGCGGATCTGACAACAAGCTGCTGTATTTACCTCTCTAAAATGTTATCCTCGGCTAATAGAGTCCTGCTCCCCACGGCTGCAGACACAGAAGGCAGCAAAGATAGAATTTGGGGCCTAAAGCCAAAAATGTGCAAGTGCAGTTGTGACATATAAAGTGAGGAATAGCGATTTAAATATAAACTGTGATACAAGTGTGACAAGTCAACTGGCCATTTTGGCAGGCCACTGTTGACTCTTTAAAAGTCTGCGAAACCTTCCAGCCGACATCCTCCCCTGTCCATATCGTGTGCCAGTCATAAAACTAGGGTCAGATTAAAAATCATTCGGTGTCAAGCTGCTTTTAATATCCCTCATGACCTGGTATTTGTTTCCCTGGAGACGGGTCTCCGAAGCCCACCATTAAAAGAGTGCAGCAAGGATTAATGCAGTCCGCCTTTTATTTCCTCGGAGAGCCTGGGCAAATTTCAGCAGTCAAGAGACAGCGGTGACAGACGAAATTGGGAATTTAAGGGCAAAGGTTCGCTCCTCTGTACATTCTGATTACAACCAGAGTCCTATAACAGACGGTGAGCCATTACAAAAGACGTTTGCCAAACACATCATGTTAATATCTTCTTTTACTATCACCTTCATTTTCAAATCATTCTTCCTTTTCCCTTTGACATGTCAGAGATGCTCCTGAAAAATATCTCAACAAAACCTATGATCTTATTTTTAAACACATAAAAATAATGCCTGCGTCACCAGTGCTACCTGTGGAAATAATGTGCTTACGGACATAAAAGCTGGTAGGAACACTTCAGACAAATTGGCTTACTGGGATGTTAAATGGACTAGAGCCACAGTTAATTTTAGTAGTTACACCGTCTGTGAGAAACACCATTTATGCTGCTCAGGACCCAGATAACTTGCATCCAACTAATTACAGACCATGATACACCTGAGCTGCAGCTACAAAATACACGAGTATTCTGGAATAGGCTTGTTTGAAATTAAAAGCACCTTGCCTGGAAGGTGGAGAAGATCAAGCAGCAGCAGCAGACGACAGTGACAAAAAGCTTCAGAAAAGACAGTTAGCTTCCTGTTTGCAAATCACAATGTAGTGTTAAATGTAAGAACTGAACAGGAAATGAGGTCTTTGTACAAAACATGGTGTTTGTGGTCAAAACTAAGAGCCAATAAGTTCTTTGTTCAGACAACAGCCAGGCATTTCTCATCAGGCCCCAGGTCTTACAGTCAGTGGAGAGCAACTGCAGTGATTGCTTCTATCTCCTTGGCGGAGGCTATAACATACTGACCAGGGTTTGTAGGGTGTGGTGTTCACACTAGAATTTATACTCATAAAAAAATCAGTGTGGATATTACAAAATACTTCATTTTTGAGTGTGCACTACGGTCCCACAATGCAACGGACAAAGATAGCAGCTAACAGCTGGAAAGATGGTGAGAAAGCCCTTTGAAACAAATAAGTATTGTTTTTGAAACACTTTCCTTTTGCTTTCAAATTTGTCTGTTGACAGTGGTGCTGTGAAGTCACAATGCAAGTAGTACACTGGTGCACACTGTATGAAATGAGTATGCAGTTTGAATTAGGGACACAACAGAGGCTTGTGTTGCTGGAGTCAAAGGTTACTATCCAAAATAATTGTCGAGACAATAGTTTCAAAACAAGGCAGTTACAAAGTGTTGGAACTTCTGTAAATGATTGAAGCTCTGAAATGGCAGACATTTTGATTTGTCATGGCAGGAAAAGCACAGGTGTTACGGCTGTTATTCAGTCTGCTCTATTAGTTGTCCCATTTCACTGAGCTAGCATTAACCATACTGTATCCGTTACTGACCACAGTTAGCAGATTCAACCAGATGTGTCAAAGTAAGCAAAACCAGCACACATAAAAATGTTAACATTTATTGCTGTTTCTGAATACCGCACTGAAAGCAAAAGCATTCAGAGTATACACAGAAATTATACAATTATATATGGTTTCACAAAGGCAGTGAACACATACTGTATTACAATCTACAAAAATCTACTTTACAGAAATTTAAAATTCTAAATATCAAAAAGTACAACTGCAGAAACAGGTGTAGAACTGGAACCAGAAACTGCTCTGGATATCGGTCGGTGAAACAACATGGTGACATCACGATACAAAGAAAGCAGAAGTCATCTTTGTACTTACAGCTGGTTTTGTAAACTACAACTGGCGGACGAAACAAAAAACATACTCCAAAATAACTAATTGAATTGAAATGATCATATAAATTATGGTGGTTTTTATGCATCCAAAATATATCATTTTACAGAAGACGCCTCAACAAGGTAGCATGTCATTGTATTGTTAGTGGGATTGGTAGTGTATCATTGCAAAAAAAAATGTGGTTAAAATAATATAAGGACACAATGGAAAAAAAAAGTCTCCCATCTCATACAGATGGAGTAATACATTGTAAAATAATGCATGTTCTCAACAGCCTGATGGAACTTGGTGGAGGAACACTATAGTGGTGGTGTGTTACCTTCAGGTCATTGCTTGACTAAAGAGCATTTTAATATGAGCTTCAGCCAGGAACAGAGATGGTGGTTGGTAGCTCAAATATCTTGAACAATTTCATAAATACCCAGGGGCTGGTATGGCTCTGTTCTGACCCTGGTAGTGTGGTTCACTGGGCTTAAAGGGTTCAAAACGTAGACTACCAATCCTGTCACAATGTTCAAATGGATGGAGTGAGTGGTATAAGAAAAGACCACCCCAGCATCAGAACCTCATTGAACACACAAAAAAAGAAGAAAGAATCCAGCCAAGAAACTCAAAGCTGCTGAAACCAACCCCTTTTAAGGGAAACTTAAAATCAGAGAATAAGAAGATCAATAAAATATTCCAGTTAAAAAGAAAAAAAAAAAAACTTCAAATGAAAATTTATTTGTATGCCCACATCAATGCCAGGTAGCCATTTTGGAGGAGTGTCCAAAAGCGGGACGAGGCGTTCGTCTTGTGTACGAGGTGCAGTTATCCTCATTCCCAGTGACAGTCAAGCTGGATTCAAGGACA
>JAPZEB010000012.1:32437111-32451142 GCA_029783705.1 Chaetodon striatus | reverse complement strand
CGAGCCCGATGAAAGAAATGTCAGATTGTAATTTAGCTCAGCTCTTACACACACACACACACACACACACACACACATCCCATTCTAATCTAAAGACTTTGGCAGATGGAGGCGTCTTTGTCTTGCCAGAAGTTTTCCAACCTTGAAAAAGCCACCCCTCCTCCGTTTAATGAAGGCAAGCCACAACAGCGGTGTAGTAATGACTGGATTGTGTACAACATTATCCCTCCCCCTCCTGGACACAGCCTTTGTATTCACCGCAGGCCGAGCTTCTCCAACCACAGAGCAAGGGAGGAGAGAGAAAACAAGCGCGCCTCCCCAATGCTAACTCAATAATGACTTCCCACGGGGGGAAAGAGAATACAGGGCAGTCTTTGAAGTGGCTGTGCTGCAGGAGGCTCTTCTGCCCCAGCCTCGCTACAGGAAGCTCTCACGTGGGTTTTATAGAGCCTGGGACCTAAACAGGCTCCATACAGCCTGCGCACCCTCATCATCATTAGCCAAGGTCACATTAATGTCTTGATATCCTGTAGTCACTGAGGGAAAAGGCTATTTGTCACTGTGTAAAAGTTGTGGGGATCTTAGCTAAAGTTTTGTGTTTTTAGTGGCTTTCACACATGGAGACCACAAAATATCCAAAGAATGTCAGACAACTTGTGTGTTGACATTATTGTGCATGGAGAGTAAGCATTGCCTGTGTGAGACTACGTGTCTCCAGTATTCATCTTTAATTTGTGATGCACAGATTGATTTGGAAAGTCTGCCAACGTGGTGCATTTAAAGGCTACTGTGCAAACTGGAAAATCAGCTTTCCCTACACGGACGATAAGCTGATTAATTTCCATGGTCGAGGATGGCAGTGTTGGTCGGTCAGTCCACCACTTTGGTTTAGACTGAAATGTATCAACAGTTATGGGATGCATTGCCATGAAATTTTGTACAGATCTGTGTGATGTCCAGCGAATGTATCCTAAAGACTTTGATAATCCTCAGCACCACCATAAGGTGCACATTTGAAGTTTTGAGGGAAATATCTTGACAACTGTTGGATGGATTGCCATGAAATTTGGTTCAGGCATTCATGTTCCCCCCAGGATAAATTGTAATAAATTTGGTGATACCTAAACTTTTGATCCAGTGCCATCATCAGGTCAGAATTTTTATTTGTTTGGTTTTATGACCAAATAACCACAGCAAACTTTCATTTTTTGTTTTTCTTCAAACTGCCTGTGTGTCTCTTTGTATCATTCTGTGCCCCGTCACTAAATTCCTAAGTATCTGTGAATCCATGAATGCAGCACAGGCAGAGCTCTCCATGAGTTCTCTTTTTTCCTCAGAAGCAGTTTGCGACTCACCAGGTGAATAATTGATCTGTGGATCCATTCAGCGCTGATCAAACTGCATTAATGGATTAGAGGAGCAGCTGCTGCGAGTGAATACAAACTTTTGGACCCAAAAGAATGAACAGTTAAGTTTGACTTTCAGTGCACTTGATGCTCTGCTGCTCCATCTCTGCCCCGCATGTGCTTTGTGCTCCAACAGTGTGGTGCTATAAATAACCAAAAGGTTTATATATTCCAGTAGCACTCCTCATAAACTGTCCAGCTGATTTAATTGTGGCAGGCTGCCACATATAAATGAATGTGAGAGAAACCCTGCGTCAGTGTATCCAATAAAATGCCAACACCAAGAGTGACTACGTTTACGCGCACAAAATATTCAGTTTTTTGCCCTTATTCTGAAAAAGACAATGTTCCTACTAAGCTTTTTACATGGCTAATGAAAATAAACATTCCACTATTATTCACATTTACATGTAGCTGTGCACACTCTGATTAACATGCCCTCAGATGTTGTTTATTGCATCTAAACATGGAAAAGTGTAATAGCTGTTGCTTGTGCCAGGATTTTCTCAGTTTTCCACCAGTGACAGACTTGTTGGACCATGCATACACATGCATATCCCCTCTTTCATTCTTTCAGCCTCTTTCTTGAAAAGGTCGGCGTTGCGATATTTGCACATATCCAAAAACCTGCTGATATCAAAGTCCTTTATAATGTTAGAAAGTAGGTGAGTTTCTTCCTCTGAACAGATATGGTGGCTTTTCCTTTAGCCATGCATCTCTACCCCACAGCCTTACAAACTGTTGCCTAGTCGCTTTGTGTACAACATACAGAGCTGACCGTAAACAGGCAAGAGGCTGTATCTAACAAACTAGATGAATACTGGTGCAGCCAATCTGTTAGAGTGTGTGTGTGTGTGTGTGTGCAATATCTATATAATATCAGCTTTATGGTACAGAGGAGTATGCTATATCAAGCAAAATAATACTTGTCAGTAGGATCAATAGAATGCATTAGGGAACAACTATGGTAATGTAGAATATTACCATATTAATCCTTTAATGCAAGAAGCAATCAAATTCCTCTTCACAATGTACATAGCTTTTTTTCATGTCTTATGGGGTTTATTTGATAGGATTTACAGATTTTCTAGCCTGAGAATGTCATGCAGTTCAGCCGCACTCACAGCTTCATGTTTAAAACCATGGGGGGAATTTTTCAAGATTTTTTTTTCTACATTCTGAGCTGGCAAGTTGCCCAAGCACCTTAGCAGGAAAAATCGACTTTGGCTACTGTTTTCAAATGCCGCCACATTGTGACAGCGAAAACTGCCAAAACATTTTTGGATTAAGGCGCATGTGAGAAAGGGCATCTCCCTCCTTTCCCACATCCCCACTTTCTTCCTTTCTCAGCATACAGAGGAGTATGTGCACAACTATAAGATCTGTTTACACAGTCCCTCCTGAGGTCTTAAATGAATACACAGCCCCTACACGCTGCTTCCATAAACACTTTACTCGCCAGAATAGGGAGCTCATTAGGGCTGCACGGTAATGAGGAGCCATCCTGGTGCTCAGCAGTGGGTTAATTGGGCCAGAGAGGGCACCAGGAGCTGAGTGTGAAAATGTGAATGGCAGCGGAAGAGTAGCCCCTCCACACACACACACACACACACAGAGCTCACACACTTTATCCCACTCTGAATGGACATAGTTTGAATCGCAGTGACCCGCAGAGGTCACCTTGTAATCACCATGGCAATAGGGGCGGCACACACGCCCTAGCCGCACTGGGGGACGAATAGCAACCACTTAAGTTTTTGGCAGCATAGCAGGCATTCCCAGCGTGAATAATGTGCAGGCGGGGGCCTCCCAACAATCTGATGGCTTTACACAAATGGGGCCTTGTAGGAGGACATTCATCAGCAATAAAACACCTTCTCTGTCTTCAATGAGTCTGTTGTGTCTTCTGTGGCGACACAACTATAAAACTGAAGCTAGAGGACGGGGACATTGTTTAATGTACTGCTTTATGAGAGCATTCTCTTAATCTTAATCTTCGGAGACATTCAGCTGTAGGGGCTGCAGCTCGGAGCCATTCTCTGTCCCGACTTTTATTGACTGTACTGCAGTCAGACTTTGTGCACAACTGCAGTGTTGGGCCATTCGGGGTTACCCTGCTCCCGTTCAGCAGGATTTATTCTCAAAATGTGTTTGTTCTATTAGTTCCCTCTGCAGCCTGACTGTTGGGTAAAACATCCAGTTTAAATTCAAACTGTAAGGATTTTTTCGCTCTCTGGCATCCATCTCAGGAACCGTTGGCTGAGCTTGAAAAAAAAAAGTACAAATGAGTTCCTTAAAATATTAAAATCACATCTTGTGTGGTGTGAAAGGTTCCTATGCTCGCCTCTGATTGTTACCAATCGCCGCTCTCTCTCCTCTTGTACTGTTTGCAGCCTCTAACTGTTGGTTTAGCCTCTTAAAATGCGGAGGTGAAAGTGTGAGCGTGTTTGCATGTGTGGACCGAGGAGGAGGAGGAGGAGGTGGTGGAGGAGGAGGAGGAGGGGTCTGCCTCTCTCTCTGTAATCCCTCTCACAGTCTCTTATCACCTCGCACAGGGAGAGCAGCAGTGGGGGAGGAGAAGAGCCCGAGCCCAGTGTATCAGTGCAGCTCATCTTCCTACATTATTAAACATCCATATTTCCATATTTCATTGAGCCCCCCGCGCCTCTGCAAATCGCGGTCTACTTAGCATTCAGAATGGGATATGGTTAATGGGTATTAGATTTGTAGATGGTTATCCTGTGGCTATGTCTTTAGTACGCAGAGCCAGTCGATCAGTCAGTCGCTGTGCCTCTCTCTCTCGGGCACCACTGATGAAGTTGTAGTTTGATGTCTCTCTTTTTTCCCCGTCTTTTTGAAGTCATATGCCAGGTTTGTTGAGGAAAGTGATTTTTTTTTCTAACTTATCCCCCTCTCCCAACCTTTATCTTCACAGGTCCAAAAAGATGTCAGCCTTGGCCGAGACGTTACAGAAAGCCTCCCTGCGGAAAAAAGACTTGAAGCTTGAACTGGAGGAGCTAGAGGAGGCAGCATCAATGGTGGCGGAGGAAGAAGAGCAGGGAGCTCCCAAGCACACTCCGATATCCCACAGTGACAGCAGCAGCGACTCCAGTGACAGCAGCAGCAGTGACTCGTCCGATGAGAGTGAGGCTGAAGGGCAAGGCTGCACTGAATGCAACGAGGGAGGGGGAGGAGGAGGAGGAGGAGGAGGGGAGATGTCTAAGGACAACCCTCTACAGCCCCAACCCACCTCGGCTGCCTCTCCCATCCCCCAGGAACCCACAAGCACACTCCTCTCAGCAAAGAGGGAGGTGGACGCCCTCCCCGCAGCCTCAGAAGGCTCCAGGCAGCTGATCCAGGAGCTGGGGGAGCGGGTGGCGGAGGAGCTGAGAATCTCTGAAGACTCCAGCTACAAAGCAGAGAGACAGCGTTCACAGGCGAACAGTGCTGCAGCGAAAACAGAAGCAACATCTGCGAGGAGCAGCAGCGGGACTTTGTTAGAGCTGAGTCCTCGCAGAAACCCTCTACTCATCGTCCAAACACAGGAGGAAGATGAAGAGAGCGACTTCATCTGCTGATAGACATTGTTGTGAATCCTGAAAGCCACTTGATGATTTTTGAACTGTTAACTCTGTGTAAGTGAGCGCAGATGTATTTGGTTTTTAATGACTTAATTTCCATATGATTTCTAGTGCTTTAACCCTCCTCTAAAGGACCTTATTGAATTATATTCTCTTAATTTATGAGCTTGCTAAGCCTCATTAAAATGAGATGGTTGTTTAATGAGCAAGTGTGTGCTTTTAGTTTTTCTCATTTCATTAGATGATAGAAGAGGGAGCACTCTTCTTCTTCTTTCTTGCCTCATGTGTTATATGTTATATTTTCCTGTTACATGCTTTACAAATATATGTATTCTGCCTGAGTATACTTTGATTTTATATGAATTATGTCTGCTCTTTTTTTTAATATGTAAAGTAATTTCACAGAGTGAACTAGATTCACTACACTGACCTCTGCTACCAGTGTAGAACCTATTTTATACCCCAAAAAAACAAAAAACAGTTCTGACTCTTCAAATGTTCCTGTATTTTTTTGTAAGGTCAATCAGAAAGTTCACAAATACACTGTCATCTATAGCACCTTTTGCCTAGTATTTCAAATGAAATGTTTTGACATAATTTGTCAGATCAGACATGTTAATGTGTTATACACAAGTAATTTAAGTGCATCCATTGATACAAAAATAAAGGCTCTGTGTTTCCTACACATTGATTTATTTGTGATGGCCTGCCACAATACCAACACTGACCTGGTTTTCTTTTACCATGTAAAATGGGCAAACTCTGTTTTTATTGTGGAGCTGCCCGCAGTGCATTGATTCACTCAGCCGCTCCTTGATGCGCCCTCTCCAGAGCTAGAAAGCCTTTGTCATTGCATAGGAATACAACGAAATAAGTAGTGACACATTCAGCAAAGAACATAAAAACACAAAACACAGGACATTGAGTGAGGATGAAAAATTCAATAAATACATAAATATAAAATTATTGAAAGTGCAGCAAAGTACTTAGTGAATGAAAGAATGGCAGCAGTAAACATTATTTAGTTATTTAGTGTGCTGATGGCTGTGGGAAAGAAACTGTCTCTGAGTCTGGTGGTTGGTGTTTTGGCAGCTCTGTAGCATCTGCCAGACTCCCTCTCTATTTTTCATGAGACACAGTGACAGGGCTAACTGTTAGCACTACATGGCTAACGTTACCGAACGGGTTTAACGATATTACACAGCTTACATTACCTAACCATCATTAACGGGTTTAACGACAGTCGAGAGGTTCCATTGTCAGTGTGCTATGTTTGGGCCATTTAACAACTTGGTGTTGAATGTTAGCCGCTGCTGCTGTGTTGGCCAGAGCCAACTGGGCAGGCAGTGAACTGACCACTCCAGGGACGGTCATTCAGCACTCTATCAGACCCCTGGCACAGTCATGTTGTGGCTCTCTAGTTAGCATGCTGTGCTTGCCCCTCTTCTTCTTCTTCTCTGTGCTTATTGGCGGTGTAGATGCTGTGCCAGTTAGGTAAATGAAAGCAATTTGGCTTTATGTTATGGGCTCTATTTATCACCTATAATTTTATCACCTGAATAATAAATGATGATGAATTATCAGCTGATAAGCTATCAGCCAGATATATCCCATATATTTCCATACCCATGTTAACAATTTCAGTCCATATATCCATGGCAAATAAAACAGGAATGTCATCCCAGGGACCTGACAAACATTTTTCATTGCTGATTGTTGTATGTCTCTCTGCCAAAGTGGCTGGCAGAGCTACTTTTGGGGAGCTTTTCTTTCCCTAATAAATAGAAGGAAAAGCACCAACCTCTTCCTAAAGCATTGATTGAAGTGGAAAAGACTCTGTCGGCACTAAACAGGGCTGCGGAGCACGCAGGAGTGATTGATTCATCTGGCATGAATGGAGGAGCGCCGTCAACACAGCTCAATATCATCGGCCCGCGTCTAGCAGGCGAGAGAAAACAAACAAGGAAGCACATGTCAGGCAGATAGATGAGGGCTGCGAGCGAGGCTGCGGCACGGGAGCCGTTTGTTTGAGAGATAAGAGCACCCCGGGGCCCGAGGCAGCCGCGAGATAGAGGAGCAGAGGGCCAGCGGAGAGCCAGCAGAGACTAACTGACACTCTGGCCAGCTCAGGCATGGAGATGTCCACATACATTGGCAGCAGCAGTATCCACCTAGACTGAAGAGAAATATATTTAAATTTGTGTCTCCTGAGTGGACTTGTGTTGATTACTGTAATTGAGGGAAGGAAAAAAGGACACAGGAATGACCCAAATTAGCCAAATTTGTCAGGCTTTGTGATCCTAATGGGTCATAACTGGCCGAGGGGGTGATTGATCAAGCACAGTGTTGCCTCGGGCTTTTTCAAGGCCAGTTTCATCCTGCATGAATGAAGGCAGCTCAGGAGCCGCCGGTGATGATGGCTCCTTAGGTAGGCGGTGTCTGTAGTATTGTGTTACCCAGATGGATGGTGTTGTTAAGCACCTCCCAAGAAGAGACAACCTCCTTGCAACACCCCCCTGGGAGCTAGCGCCATCACTGCTGTGACTGAGATGAGTTACATCGCGAGAGCCGGCCCATTTAAAACCCCTTTCGTTCTGGAGACATGAGTCCAGGGACTGCGCGGCCCCCGCAGGCGGTGGTTCCCTCTCCCCGCTGGGGTTTCACATTGATTAAGTGACACCGGGCTCTCTTGCAGTTTTTCATTTTAAAGTGGCCTCCATATTCCCCCATTAGTGCAGACGTCTCGGAGCCTGACCGGGGGATCCGCGACCAATCTCAGCACTTCACTTGGTTCTTCGGCAATTAATACTCCTCGCCGACGGACATTTTTCAAGAGACTAGGCCATGGTTTAATGAACGCAGCTGATAAATTATACAAGGCAGTAATAAATGTGATGTCTATGCTCTATTTTGACTTAGATTTGATAAATCAGCCCCTTACTCGTGTAGTGAGTGCGCCCTTTGACCCTCAAGGGTCTCAGAAACTGGAGTAATGCGTTAAGGACTCATGTGGGCCACTGTCGTAATTGGCCCATTAGCAACAGCATGTCTAATAAAGACAGGCTGCTAAGGCTTGTGATATATTTGCTTTTCGCTGATACGTATGTGTAGAGAAACGGCTGCATTGTTCAGATACTTGCCTGCATACTTTATGTGTACCTGGAGAATAAAATCGGTAGTGGAGAGGTCAAGGTTGAATCACCTCCAGCCGCCACCAGAATATCTTTTTTGAAAATAACAAAAAGTAACCATTGCATGTGGGAGCTCATTCTTGACCTTGGAAATAGCAGTTTGACTAAATACGCTTGTTCGATAGTTAGATGAATAGAGCAATACTACTGTCATATATCTAAAGCTTAGACTGAGTGATGTATGGAAGCCCACAGGGGACTATTAAAATTATATTGTAGTATTCCACATTTTTATTTGAGTAAAAAATAAAAGGAAAATGAAATAACCCAATTTGAATTTTCACATACCCACATGGGCACTCCGTGACTACATTCAAATGAAAATGGAAAAGCTGTTTGATATTTAATTCTTTAGGTTGCACCCTGCAGTGCTGTATGAAAGCTTGAGACTCCAGGAAGTTACTGACACATAACCCCCCCTGAAAGACCACAATGTGTTGTTTTTACACTTTAGTTTTTGTATGGATCAAACAAACAAGATACAACATTAATGAGCTTCTGTGGTATGGGTAGGTACCTGTATTATTTACTGTGGGTGAGTCGGAGCACTTGTTTCCCCATTTCCAGTCTTTGTGCTAAGCTAAGCTAACTCTCTCCTGACTTCATATTTAACAGGCAGGTATGAAAGTGATAATGACCTTCCCATCTAATTCTCTCAGCAAGAAAGAAAGCTGCGCCTCCTCATAGTGTTCCTGATGGCATTTGCAAGAATCCACCACACCTGAACAAAAAAACAACCAGAGCCGAGAGAGGGCTCTAAAAATCTGAGCAAATGCTGTGCTGCCAACAACAGCATACACAGCAAAGACAAGTAAACAGAAGAAGATCAATGACAAACAGCAAGCTATAAAGGAGGAGTTGAACCGAGATCGAAAGAGCTACAGGACCTGAAAGGATTCAAAACCGAAATTGAACTGTAAGCCGCACAATGAAGATATTGAGCTTGACTCAGTGAGAGCATGTGGGCAGCATGTGCACGAACACTGATTAAAATGTGTTAGAGACTCCTCCTGGCTCTGATTGGTTGTTTTTGTTCAGGCGCAGTACATTCTTTCAAATAGAAGCACAAGAAGGAGCCAAAGGAACCAGATTTTTCCCAGATTATCAATCTCATGTACTACTGTCAGGATACTGTGACCGTTTTATCAAATATAGTAAACAGATAGCTTTAACCCAGGTCCAGTTACTAGGTTTTTTTTGGGGAGTCATATTTAACATACGGAATGTCCATAAAGCATCTCAATCCTATCTTGTGGACAAAAATATGCTCAGAAACTCAGGTTAATGTGGGTAGCTATTCTGCACAGCAATGCATAGCTAAAAGCAAAGAAAATATAAGAAGCTTAAGACTTATTTACTTATACCATCTGTTGTATTTGTAGAGAATTAGAATTTGACCATATGAACTAACACATGGGTCCATTTGATATCATTCAGGTTTTATGTCTGTGAAGATTAAGTGAACCATTTGGCCGTGCGTGTACTGTGACCTTGCTTGCCTCACTGTGTATTAAAATTAAAAAATGAGCTCACTAATGTCATAATGTATTCCCTCACTTGTTTTTGTTTTAAATGGAGAAGGCAGCAGCAAGGACAGCATGGTCGCTGCCCTCTCTCCCTGCGACACACTGCCTCTGCTTGATTGTAATAGAAAACTCAATCTCCTCTCCCGTTCCTGAGAGGCAAAGTGATTCTGGTGCTTGAAAAGATTAATAGCCCTCAAGAAGAAATGAATCAGGTGCTCTACAGGGCCCGACCCCTCCAATGGGCGTGCAAATAGAAATCCTTTTGTGCACCCTCCTTCTCTCGCCGGCCGTGTCGCCCAGTGAGTCTCGGCTCTCCCTTTTGTGGCCTTCGTACTGTGTCATGTCGCTCCAGGCTTGGCCGACGAAGAGACGAGGAGCGGCTCCGGCGCGCTCCCGAAAAAGAGAAGCAGGTGGCCGTTCCCTTCAGCTCATTCTTCGGGCTTTGTAGTCGGCCCTCGTGAAATGACTGGCGTATGGTAATGAGGGAATGAGTGCATGGGATGTGTCAGTGTCTCTCAGGCTGACGGCGCTGACAGGGAGGGATTATCTAAATGGGCTATTTTCATGCTCTTAATCACAAAAGAAACAGTGAAATACCCCCTTTCCGCAGTGTGTGGGAGCGTATGTGTGTGTGGTGGCTGCGTGTTGACAGCGCCGGCATCCACTTGTCGTCAGTAGCGTTGCCTGGCTGATTCACTCTAATTGGTGTGAGCAATGTCCGTTAAATCACTCCCTAACTCTCAGTGGACATGTGCTATCAGGCAGCTTAATGCCGCAAATTGCCTCTGCCGTGTTAGAGCTGTGTGTCTGTGTGTGTGTGTGTGTGTGTGAGCGAGGAATCCTCTCATCGTTAAACCATCTTGTTAAGTGCGTTGGTGTTGCAGAGATGTTAGTAAGTGTTAAGGTATAGGAGAGTCACCTGGAGGAGCATCCCCGCATCAGGCCTCCTCAAACTCTGACCTGCTGATGCCTGAATGCACATTTTAAACTATACACTCTTCCACTTACTTCATTACAATGCTGCCCCTGAGGACGCGACAGCTGAGATGCAGCACAGCTCGTCAACATTTCACATGGGTAAACAACAGCACAATTCTAATGAGGCTGCTTCCACGCGGCGCTGTCTCGAGCCCGTTCTCCTTTTGTCCACGACAGTTGTTCCTTATCTGAGCCAGTCCACGCTCGAGCGTATGTCTCTGCGCTTTCCAAAAAAGCTCCGGTCTTGTGTTTGTTTTCATAGCTAAAACAGCTGTCAAACACGATTAATATTTCAGTGAGAGAATGTGCTGGAGGGAACCTCTAAGTGCTAGGGGAGTTGGAAACAACAAACCGACACTGTTGCTTTCTGGCGTTCTCCCTCTTCGGCTGCGTCTGCTGTATATATATTCGCCTCTATCTTGCTCTGCTTTCGTGGAACTGAGCAGCTCTTTTATGACTCCCGCAACAAAGCAGCGCTGGGTGGAAATCAAAATAAACTGGGTAAAGCTCTCCTGGTTGGTTTCAACAAGCTGTTGGTGTATCACTTCATGGTAGTTTGAACAATCATCGCGTGGGCTCTTTGATGTTTCTTTCTCAGAGGCAAGCAGATCAGAGCTTTGTCAAGAGAGAACCTATGAGCCAAACCTCCGAGGCGGTGCCTGCGTTTGCGCTGCCTTTGGTCCATAGGACGGTGCCCTTTAGCCTTGGTGTTAAGTCCACATTTCTGCCCCTCTTGGCTCAGAGCAGAGCAGACTGAGCCTCAGACTAATGATGCCTCACGGATGTAAGTATGTTGCAACTAGACGGTGAACAAAGGTTTCTCATGCTCCCTGAACACTCTGCAGACGAGCTCCCCTGACACTACCCGACACAGGTTCTTGACACAGATAAAAAGCTTTTGCATGCGCGTAAACACAGAAACACACTCCTCTCCTTTTCTAAATTCACTCGGCAGTGTCAGTTCTAGTGCTTCTGTCGACGTGCCCTGAGCAAACAAACACACGGACTTTCCACCCAGATCATCCTGCCACGTTTCATCCGAGGCACCTCCGCAGCTCTCTTCCCAGTCAGTCCACCGCATTTCCTTTACCCTGCTCTTTCTATTTCATGCTCTGCCTCTCACACATTCCCCTCGCCCTCTCACTTGTGGCCTTCTTTCTTATCTCCACCCAGCCTCTCTTTGCAGATCTCTTTAACGTGGTGTCAGCCAACCCCGCGTACGTCCCACCCAGTCGTGCAGTGTTTTCCAGCACCTCTCCTTTTCACCCCTACACACATCACAAGAGTTGGCCTCCTACCATATTCCTCCCCCCCCGGGATGTGTTACATGAAAGCAGATACCCACACATGTGTCGCTTTGCCGATCCTGTCAGCATGTCACGGATCGGCCGCCCGCCATGATTCAATCGCTGTTCTCTGGCACGGAGAGGTGTAGATTACATCTGCATGGTTCAGCGCCGTGCCTCCCAGCTGACACACGGCATCAACGGAGAGGGTAAAACATGGGGGCTTAGAGGGAGAAGAGAGGGAGGTGAAAGAGGAGAGGGGGGGAGGAAAATCACTGTCACTGTAGCACGCCTTTAAAAAGGCGCCTGTCTGAACTTCCTGCTCACACTGTCTTTCTAGTTTCTTGGAAAGACTTCTGCTGATTCCCATCAAAGAACCAGACTTGAGGCTAATGAAACATTCCAGCGAGCCTGTTAACAAGGAGTAAAAAGCAGAAAATGACTTAAGTGTCATTAGGTTTACAGAATGTGGGGCCTCAGCGCCGCCATCGACATCTGCCGTAACGTGACTGGCAGCTTGGTGGATTTTCCTGACATCAGAGCAGTGGAATACCCATGTTGTATGTTAATGCTGTGTCAAGCTGTGGGAGCAGTGTCAGATCAGATAAGAACTGATAATGTGGAATAAAACTATCTGCAGGCTGGCTGTGAGCTGAGTCACTCTGCACTTGAAAAGAGAAAGGAAGCTATCAGATAACCAGCTTGCAGTTGGATAACTGTTGATAAGGTTGGTAGATCCCTTTACTTGTAAACAAGGGCTGTTGACCTCCGAACCCTGGCAGAGTGGCTGCTTTAACTGACCTTGAGCCGGGCCAAATGGCACAGGATGACTGAATGCATGCTGAGTGGAGAGACTTTGATCTCTCTGAGGGTGTGCTACAAGATTTAGTCAGATTTTATTTGACAGGTTGTTTGCGTAGGTGTTCAGGAGTTTGCTTTACTGAGTGTTTGGTTATATTTCTCAGTCTGTGAATAAAGCTTAAGCTGCTGATCGTGCATCACTGTCCTATACTGTAAAGGTGTCACTATGTGTTAAACAGAGTGCTACGTTGCAGGGAGCTGTGGCAACAACATTACGAAAGGGACTATCTGACGGGCATCCCCATGCAGCAATTGGCCAGGTGTGCTTTCCTTTTTCACTCTTCACACAACTAATTCCGTCACTTGTGTGTACAACCAGCCTGAATGCCTTTGAGGAGAAACTGTTTAGAAGTTTGTGCCGTTATTTCTGTTTTTGGAACAGATAGAAACAGTTTTCCCTTGACAACTCTTTGTACAAACTGGTTTGTTTGAAGCACACTGCAGTCCATACAGACTCACACGGCCTTTCAGGTCAGTATTGCACACCGTGCCACTCAGAAAATGCCCATCCAGCTTCCAATGCAATGTCACATTCTGTCTGAAAATCTTAAAGGAATGGTGTGCAAGATTTGGGGTGATTTAGTGTCATCTAATGTTGAGAATTGCAGATTGAAAGCAGCTGAAACCTCTCCCTGTTAAGCAGTTTCATGATACAAATCAGAGATTCTCCTACACTATTTGGCTTGTCAGAGATGGGCCGCTAGCCCAGCTCCTGCTAATGTCTGCTCATCAACTTTCTTTAATAACTTAAATTTTGCTCACCTTATTTCTGATCCAGATGTTCAGATTTTTATCAGGAGGTGGTTTTTACAGGGATCTAAAAGACTAAAGAATACAGTTTCATCCCAGCTACATCAGCTGATCTCAAACAGCCCAATCAACTGATGGATCATCTGATTGATAGAGGGGAGTCCTCTGATAGATCACATTATTCCTTTCTATACAACCAATTGGCAAATTTCATTAGGCCATACTATTTAAACTGCTATCGCTACTTCCTCTGCAAGCTTCTTTGCAGCCTGCCTCCACCCCAGCTCCTCCTTTTCATGTCGTGTCTGACTTATCAGTGTCATTTCTGTTTGTCACTGATGCTGCTCTGTTCTGTTCCCGGGGGGGTCTTTCCTGCTGCTCTCTCTGCCTTAGGCTTTCCATGTAGGCACATGGAAGGGCAGGGAGGTTTGCCTCTCAGCCTCAGGCTTTCC
>JAPZEB010000012.1:32411954-32429736 GCA_029783705.1 Chaetodon striatus | reverse complement strand
TTTAAACTGCTCTGACCTGCCTACTGTTGCTGCTTCCTCTGCAAGCTGCTTTGCAACCCGCCTCCACCCCAGCTCCTCCCCTTCATGCTGTATCTGACTTATCAATGTCATTTCTGTTTGTCATTGATGCTGCTCTGTTCTGTTCCCGGGGGGGTCTTTGCTGCTACTCTCTGCCTTAGGCTTTCCATGTAGGCGCATGGAAGGGCAGGGAGGTTTGCCTCTCTCTGCCTTATGGCTTTCCACGTAGGCGCATGGAAGAGTCTTTCTGCGTAGACTTAAGGAAAGGCAGAAGGGCCCCAGAACAAAGCCATACTGCCAAATATAATACTGCAAATGGAAATTAAGTTTTCTTTCACGAAAGTGTTCCTGACTGAACTAAAGTTACATTACACAAAGTGGCAGATAGAAATTTTATACCAAAGTAATTTTGTTTGCTTACAAAAACTACACTGTGGTCTGCAAAACATGTGGGTCAAAAATTCCAGATGGAGATGAAACAACTTCCAACTCTGTTCAACATTTGAAGTTGCACAAAGAATGATAAGTTGAGGTTAATATTAAAATAGTTTGTGAGCTAATTGTGGTATATGTTAATAGTGCTATATGCTTTGAAAGTGTGATGTTAACACTGCTTTTTAGGAGTACGTTCAGTTACAGTGATAAATATATGTTTTAAAAAGCATGCATGCTTTTTGTAAATTCAGTTTAATATATTATTTCTGTGTTGAAATGACATGACATTTGATGAAGAGCGCACTTGCTTAGGACTCCGAACTTGATCAGGGACTTGTCAGTCTTGACTTGGGACCTGACTTGGAACCTGAGTGCAAAGACTTGAGACTTACTTGTGACTTGCAAAACAATGACTTGGTCCCAACTCTACATGTTAGCATTGGTTAGTTCATCCACACTGAGGTGCAGGACCCTGTTTTAATGGCTATACATAATTTGCATCACTTGACCTTTTGGCTTTGAGCAAAAATCACAATAAAATTGTGCAATTATGTGAACTTAATGAAAACCAATAATATTTGCCCAACTCTGGACAGATGAGAACAGGCAGCCTCAGACAGTGATCAACCTGCCACAATCCCCTGCACACTCTGAATCTCCCATATTGATTTGTTTTGCCACTTGGTTCGTTAATGATGTTAATTTTATTTACATGCTTGTTTTACTCAAGTGTAAAGTGTTATCAGCGGCCTCTTAATTAAATCAAATGCATGGCGCCCACGTGGTGCACTCGCATCTAACTCTCCCCCTGGAAGACAGGAAAGGGCAAACTGTCACCCTGGGCAAGGAAATCAGGTGTATTAACAAGTCAATGAGAAATTCATGTGTGTATAATTTCACAGTGAGCACATCTGACCTTTGTTAATGATGCCACTCAAACCTGCAGGTGGTGTTTCTCAAATGAACTCCCAGGGGAGCGGCATGCGTGGCTGCTGCTGCGCTAAAGCGGCTCATTCCTCCTGACTGGTAGGAAAGGAAGAGAGAACACACACTCAATCAAAGGCAAAAAGTGAAAATAAAAGGAAACCATTGTCCGAAACACTTTACATCAAAACTGACTTTTATGTTGTTGCTCCGTCAAAACAGATCTGATGTCTTGCACCAACTCCTGTGTGTGTTGTTGGTATGCAAACTTGTTTTCATTGTTGAGCACTCATCTGTGTTTACTGTTTTTTTTCTCCCACCAGCTAGAGGAGAGGATTGAGGGGGGGGGGCAACACTTACCCATTCACTGGCTTTCTTCTCCAGCACTAGTAGAGCAAAAAAGCAACAGAGCACCAGGCTTTTACATCCACAGATGCTTAAATTCACTCATGTGCTGCTGCTGTGATGGATCACTCTTGAGATCTTTTTTTTCCTTTTTTTAAAATTACCATTATATTTTGTCTACTCTATCTGGAGTACTGTTAGTTTTTGAGGTAGAGCTCTGTTTCAGGTGAGGTGACAAAGTCCTTGAAAAGCAATTTATCCTCTTCCATCCACAGCCACCTTCTACCTGCTCACTCTTGCAGCTATTTCCAACCATCTCCTCTTCTCATCTCCTGGAGCCCTCTTACTCCATCTTAATTTTCCACTGTGCTTTCATCACCTGCTGACTCACCCTCTCCATCTCACGCCCCCCCCCCTCTCTTGTACCTCCCGTATTACTCTCTTTCTCTGCGCTGCATCACACACTTATCACATCTAGTATCGTAAGAATCAAATGTGAAGGCCAGCCGTGCTCTCGCTGCTTAAATCTCCCCATAATGGAGCCCAAGGGTATCTGAAATTGAGTGTGAAGACTACATCAAGGTCATTTACTCCACCCCACAGGATAGTGATGGATGTCTTGTCTGATTGCTCGATTTGGCTGCCCTACTTGAGGAGGGGGAGCATATCCCATTGCGCTTTCTGAGTGAGGGAAGAGTGTTGCTTTTGCGCGGATGGCCAGAAAGTCATTCCTAGCGGGAGAGACAAGACGGAGGAGGGAGGGGGGAGGAGGTGTAATAGGAAGGCGGAGATACTGTATAATAGCCGCTGGAGCCTGGGGAGAGAGGCGTTCTGTGTCCAGATTCCTGAGTAAACATTTGAAGGGATTAAAATAAAACATATTGATTGCTGGATGGATGGCGCACCATCTGTCAATACGCTAATCTGCCAAATTGACTGCGCCTCTCAGAGCATTGTGCGGCTCCAAACAGCTGGATCCAGTCATAGAAAACCATAAACATCAGCCGTAGTCAGCTGAAACCTTTCCCAAGTGCCTGTGATTTATAATCCCCTGGATTGTGTGTGCACTTGTGGGAATTACTATAGACTGTGGTTGGACATGCAGGGCTCAGCCCATGCAATTGTATTGTGGGGGTAAAAAAAGGCTCATTCACTCAGAGACGCATGATCCAAAAGTGGACTAAATTGTGTGTCTTTGCTATTTTTCTTGGTCCATCTACTTTCTTAGAGGCAGCGTTGGAAATTAGAAACTAGTGACCCATGACGACCCTTTTCTCCAATCTCATTTGTCACGTCTCCTTATGCATGACTATTATGAAGATTAGGTTCATTATCTCATTCGATTCACTTTAATAAACTGTGATAAAGAATAATGTCATAATGAGTCAAGAAGCTAAACTCAATGTAATTCTATTTGGGTCTGAATTCTAAGCATGGGATGGAGCATTTTGCACACAGAAAAATATTTGTTTTCAAGAACATTAATAGCATTTTGTTATAAAATTATTATCAGGCAAAGGAAGAATTTAAATTGAGCAAACTTGCTCTCTAATACAGAATACATTGAACTGTTTTCCTGACGGCCAATGATCCTACTAACTACTGGACTGAAGACAAAACAAAAATAAACTTATTCAGCCCAGAGTTTATTTCTGTTTTCTCCGGATAGTTTTTCTAATTTCTCTACAAACCTAACCTTTCATTAATTTTCATTCATTTTCCATAACTGCTTGTCCTGATACAGGGTCAAAACTGTGCTGGAGTCAATCCCTGCTGTCATAGGGCGAGAGGCAGGGTAGACCCTGGACAAGTTGCCAGACCATGACAGGGCTGACACATAGAGACAGACAACCATTCACACTTATGGGCAATTTAGTGTCACCAATTAACCTTTACATGTCTGGACTGTGGGAGGAAACTGGAGCACCTGGAGAAAACCCACACTGACATGGGGAAACATACAAACTCCACACAGAAGGGCCATGGCCGGCTGGTGGACTTGAACCAGGAACCCTCTTGCTGTGAGGCGACAGTGCTTACAACTGTACCTCCGTGCCGCACTTTAAGAAAAACAAATTTTGCAACAAGAAAAACCCAAGGTATGGATTTGAATCACATGACATGGACTCAAGTCACAAATTTAACCACTTTAAACTCAACTTGACAAAATCTAAAAAGGCTCGAAACTCAACTTGGACTTTTACACAGACCTGAGCCTTTTTTATTTGAAAACACTTGATAACTTCCTTCAAGAGAATTTGCATTTCTTAGCATGGTGAAGACATGACCTGCTATACTCTCACTCTGACTGACTAGTACTTGTTGCCTTAACGGGTTGCATTAATGAGATTTAGGCAAGAGGACTGATAGGGTTAGGATTAGAATGTCAGGGTAAACCAGTCAGAGGCAGAGCAAGTAGTAGGGCAGGTCATGCCTTTTCCATCCCATGAAACCAAGTTTGTTTCCCTGAAGCCCAAATAAATGAAAAGTGTTATTTAAAAAGCGTACTACAAATCAGTTAATTTCCCTTCATTTCCTGAATCAGCTAATGTTAAAATTATTTTTTCCCCAGCAAGTCGACGCTTAATTCCTCAGCTGATCCACTTTGTTTGAACCAATGCAACAGTATCCAATGAAGTTGCAGGAGAGAACCATGAAGAACTAATATTACGTTGCGGGGCTCTAGTTGTAAAAAAATGATACCAAAGATTATTTTGTTCAACTGGATGGACTGGACTGAAAACAACTGGATGGCTAACAAAAAAAAGGAATTAGAGTATGCAAAACAAGCTTATTAAAAATGACTGACGGAGACGCAACATCCTCCAGCTTTGTTCATCATTTGAAGCTACACACGATAAGTCAAGACCAATAATGACAAAGTGGGCTAATGCTTAGCTAACATTGTAACTCTGTTGCTAAAGTGGCATTATATTTGTTGAAGAGTGCATTATGACTTGTTTGGGATTTGAAAATCAAAGTTTAGGACCTGGGAAATGAAAAATTGGGACTTGCTTGTCTTGACTTGGGATTTTACTTGTGACTTGAGTGCAAAGATTTGCCAAACAATGACTTGGTCCCACCCTTATGCTTAAATGCTCCATGGTGTGCTCAGGATTGTGACACAAATATAATTCTGTAAAACAGCCTCAAGAAAATGCAGCACACAGTCATCCTGCATGGGGTGAACAGCGGGAGTCACGTATGAATCCTACAGTCTGAGGTGTTGAGCTGTCAGGTTCGTAATCAACAGGCAGGTAATTGACAAGCGAGCCGTGATTGTCTCAGTCTTTATTCAGTGTTATGCTTGAGAGTTAACAAAGCGTGAGATTGGGCCGTGCCTCTACGCTGCACATTCTCAGCTTGCAGGCCTTTTGTTCTGCAGCCCTTTGTGGAGCCTGCCCTGGATTCATTGAAACTCTCCACTGCTGAGAGAGCTGAAGGAGCTCCTTTTTTGTCACACACCCTCATTCTCTACTCAGCACACACACATGCACATGCACATACACACACGGGCATGCACAAAGGCTGAAGCTCTGCCAGCATTTCGTGGGATAATCTACCTTCCTGAAGGTTTGCTAAAGCACCCTTCCCTCCCTCCCTTCTCACCACAATCCCACTTCTTCTCCTCTATCCACCCTCCTCTCCCCTTCTCTCTCCTCCTTATCGGCCCCAGTGTAAGCAGCATGTGGTTTCCTGCCAACTTCTGGGAGCCGTGAGCAGCCTCTCCAAACAGGAACATGCATGAAGACATTCCACCGCTGAAGGAAACAGTGTCCTCAACCACCCTCCCCCCTCTTCTCCAGTCCCCCCAGACTCTTCCACAGACATCCTGCACAGCTCCGTCGGGACTTGACCACTGGACAATCGGCACACACAAACATGCACAGACACACAAGAGCGGGCCCAGACTGCAGCCATTCAACACAGCCATGGACATGGAAATGAAGATGGGTGCGAGTGTGCATGTGTTTGTGTGTGTGTGTGAGAGAAAGACAGAGAGATAGCGGGAGAAAGTGTGTGCGTGACTATGTATGAGATAAAGTGTGTGTGCATGGGTATGTATGAGCGAGAGAGTTCACAAAAATGACTGAAAATTAATTCTGTGAAGAAATCTGTCATCAGCTCATTCCACATCATTCATCATCATGTGACGTTACATCACAATTTTGGTTCAGAGTTTGACATGAAAAAAAATTCTCTTCAGTGTGCTCAGTCACTGCATTTGTCCATGAGTTTTCAGAGAGGTTCTTCTACTGTACATTTTTTTTTATTGGAAATCCATGAACGCTTTAGCTGAAAAGCAAACATCACTGTGAAGAGTACTGAGAGAGCAGTTGGAGGGCTGTTATGTGCCTGTTAGAAGAGTAAATTTGTTTAACATTGCAGGAGGGCTCTTTGAGACCAGACGGCAGGTCTCGGTAAAAGCAACAGATCTACAAAAAAGTGGCAAAGTTCCTGTTAGTTTTGATAAAAGTGGTGAGAGGCAGAAGCCATTTTCTCATTTCACCTCCGGACATTAAGCCACATTTATCAGTCTAACATACAAACCAGCGCAGATCCGAGTACAGAAATCATCTAACCATAGGGTTGGCAAGTGATTCAGGAAATGGTCTTATCTCACCAATCATAGCGTAGGAATGATCACGTGTTGATAAACGTGGCTGCTGACAACAATCGTCATTTAGGTATCCTGCCACAATGTATAAATAATCTTGGTTTCCATGCCTTGCTTCCAGAGTTTATGACATGGAAAGGCATAATATAGCCAAAGAGAGAAACATCTCTGAGCTAGAAATGAAATGCTGATGTCCCAGGTCCAGTTTAACCAGGCGGGTAAAGTTGCATCAAAGGAAGTTGAAAAAACAACGCAAGAGAAAATCACTGCTGGGGTTAACAGCGATGGAGTGGAAAATTGAGCTTGAGGTTGGAATATTTAATTTATACATCCATGATATGTACCGACCTATAGCATACACGTATGAATAATATTAGCTTATATATTATGTAATGTTAATATTGTTATAACTTAATAATCATATTAAAACTCATTTATGAGGAGCATGTTGCGGTGTGTATCTGGTCTGCTTCCATTTCGGGCATAAGAGGTGGAAGAGGAGCCTCGAGTCTATGCTACCTACACTACTACAATTTTATTGCACAGTTGCAGGGTTAATTTATTGCTTTTAATGATGTTTTTATGACAAATAATATCAACATGCTTTGGTTTGTCAGTATTGGAAAAAAAAAAGTTACAGATAAATTTGAGCCGGGCACCAGCCCTCCGTCAACTTAGCCTGTTTTACTGTGCAGCACCACAAGTCCACGCAGACTCAAACTTGCATAGACGAGCTAAGACCTGATGTTATATTTAATTGTAGCCACCACTCACGTCCACATTGATAAATACCGAACTCTGCATGGAAATTCATAAAGGTACGCCCAGCTTTCTGTCACAGTTTCCCTTTCACACGTAGCACACAACATGAGATTGTCTGTATCAGAAGTGTTTTCACATACTGGAAATAGTCCATTTGGTTTAGGTGTGGGATGGAACTTGGGTAGAGCATGCAGGAGGCAGGACGTGATGCAGATAACACCATGGACATGTGGCCAGTTCATAATTTGGTCATGAACAGCTGAGTCTCTTGCCGCTCCTTGACAATTTTGGCTCCTGCCCTTACTGTCAGAACTTTCTGAATCTCATCATCCCTCCGGTCATTTTTGTCACTGTATTTGTGTAAATGACTCTTATTCTTCATCTTCAGATGTTTGTTTTCTTCTGGATTTGTGCAAGTTTCATCATAGAAGTGTCATCAACACGCCCACTTGCTTGTTGTGAATTCTCCGGACAGTGAACTGTGCTATTCACACATGGGCTCAACTGGACATTTCATGGACTTTATACCCGGTAGTTGGAAGGGTAAAGTACGTTTAATGTCTGGTCCAAGTGATTCAGACATTTGTGTTCTCACATACAGCTCCTTCAGGTAATGTTATTTTGCAGGTTTGCAGTGCTTGTGTCATGGTGCTTTAGAGACAGAGCAATACAGACACAGACCCACATGGGCTGGTAAAAGGTCAAGTGAGTCCAATCATGGTAACACAGTAGAACCAGAACAGATGTACCAGCAGTCTGGGTGTCGTCAAGACAAAGCTGAAATATGACTCGTCCTCTTAATGACAAAGGCAGCATCCCTGTGAGGAAAAAATAAACTGTGTAATTAGTAGGCAAAGTAGGAAGAAACCATAGGAGACTCATTCTGAACAAAAGTCAAACAAAAATTGAGATTCAGACATGCAAAAGAAGGCTTTAAATCATTTAAAATCTTATTCATAGGCGCTGTGTTTTCTCTCCTGGCATGCGAGGCGTATCGATTGGGGAATGTTATTGGGGAATTCTGCGAGAGATGATTAATCATAAGTCACTTTTCTCCTCTGTGCATATGGATCAGTGCCAGAGAGAGAGTGTCCTCAATCTACTGTCCCGCTGCTTTTAGCAGCCAATTCGCCCACTTCTACCCCACTCTCTCCATCTTATCTCCACTCCTCAGTTTCTGAATGTTTTCGAGGAACAAGTAAACAGAGTGAAATGGCCCAGGCAGAGATTTTGAGATTTCTTCCCTCCTTTCCTGGGTTGTTGTGTTCACCAGGCGGATACGTGGCAGAGCATCTTTTTGTGTGCCCACATAAATGATTCAGTGGCATATTGAAATTACACAGTGGGCTCTTCTGGTAAAATTGCAGGGGAGTTTTGAGATTCAGGTCAAATGGTGGATGCTCAAGACAAGCTGAAGTACTTGAGGCAAGAGGACTTGTGTTTAAAATGCTGAACAGATTTATCCTTCACAAAGTCTAATTGCCACATGCTCAAGTTTCCTGTCTTTTACTGTTCAAGCTTTGAATAAGGTCCTTTTGGGAATTTCATTACAGGCTAAATTTGTGATCCACGTATAGCACCCCACCCTCAACCATTACATCATGGGCCACATTTACCTTGACCTTACACCTTCCATATTCTGCAAAGCCCTGAATTACAAACTGTGTCCAGAATCATAATATCCAGTGCCTACATTTTAAAAATTCTGTCTTTCTGCAATATCTGCACATGGTAACTTAGGTTTGGTTGAGGAAGTGGTATGCCTCCACCAAAGTGCTCACCTAATGGTGCTTGAGAAAGTCACTCCCACGACACCTTTTGCAGAATTGGTAAGTAAGAAGGGTTTGAATTTAACTCTCAAGCTCAATTAGTTCAGCCACTTTTATGTACAAATGAACACCTTGAATGCTTTTGAGGAGGAATTTTCCTAAAGTGCCAGCTTTTCAACTTACCTCAGAGCAACTATAGACCCTTTTCCCTTCAGACCTGGTCGAACAACACGTTGTACAAGCTCATTTGTTTTGAGCACAATGGAAGGGGAAAAACTGTGGTTATGGCAAATAAACTGTGGTTAAGGTATGGTTAGTTTTAGGCAATGAGACGACTTGATTGTGGTTAGGGAAAGTTTGTGGTTATGGTTAATAAAAGACAAATGGGAACTGCAAGTCTGTGAAGGGATGCAAACTCTGGTTTTCTGTATGAAAGTCTGCCTTGCTATACTCAGCCAATCACCAATCACCAATCCCCAATCCGCCTTCCATACCCTTGAGCTGCCAGTATGCTTCATCAAATCTGCTTGTCAGATGGTGAAGTAGCTTCAGAGATCCCTTCCCTGCCCCTTTCTAATGTCAGATCAGTGGGGGCTGTGCATGACCATTTCTGCAACTTTCAGAAACCAACAATTGAGCATTCACACCCACCTCATGCTGTAATGGGCCGGTCATACAGAGGTGAGAATGGAACCAGGGTTTGAACTTCTTTCTTAAGCTCTTTTTATTCATTACTCCCACAACTATTTCTCTTGCTTTTCATGTGAACAACCAAGGTCAACAACACTGTGAATGTCTTTCAGGAGAGACAGTCTTCAGCCTAATTTTCACTCTGCCTTTGAGTGTAACCATTTGGAACGGTCAGACAACACATTGTATGAATTTCTTCTTTTCAAACATGACCCAACTCTCACATCTTCCATCTCTACACAGAGGGCACACTGCTCCCTGCACTGACACTCAACATTGGCACTGGTCCTAAAACATGAGGTGCCAATAGAGTGCTGTGGGGATGAAATTTTTTGTAGGCTGAAGTTAGCGTCACCCTGGTTCCCCGACAGAAAGCCAGTGGAATTTCTCCATTGGATTTTTGATTACTGCAGAAAATAAGCTCTGTAGCAAACAAAGGTTTATGATTCTTCCACATTTGTTCAGCAAAAAAATATTTACAAATGAACACCACTTTTATAATTTTTGAAGTGTAAATGCAATTGCCAGAAGGCTACACTAAGGTCCCATGACTTCAGTGTTGCTACCGCAGGCTGTAAAGCTATGTTTGTCCTGTAGTCTCAAGTGGGGTATTTACTAATCCATTTTATGTTGTAGAACAAAGCGTGAAAGTCTCTGAAGCTTGTGTTAACCACAGACATTATTTCAGGCATCTAACCAAAAATACATTCAAAAAACCCACTGACTTTGAGACAAGGGAACCAGAAGTTCAAAAATGCAGACAATTTTCTGCATTTTAGGACTCATTCCTGCCACGCTATATAAACATTATTCCAAATGGTCTGCATATGTCCTGTCACATTGTGCTGATGATGTTGATGGGCATACTGGCTGCTGCAGAGATTGAACCCGTTGAGTTCTCTAAACAGTAGGCATTACTCAGTTTTTACACATTCATGCCCAGAAGCAGTACAACCTCAATCTTCTGCTGTCAGACACGGAGCAGCCCTCTGGAGTTATTGGTATTCAGGGCTGCTGTTAGCTTCAAACAAAGTGCTGTTTGACACAATAGATGCAGTCAGATTCAGTCTGAACAGTTTTGTATTGTTGGTAAACCAACAATCTGACAGTGACTCCCACTTCATGTGAGTCTGCTGCTATGAAATTTTGCCGATTTGCACCAACATGATTAGCATGACTGTCATCCTCCTTTGGATCATATGAAATTATTCAAAATTCTTTCACTGTATCTCACCCCTGATTTGTTTCACCACCTTAATGTCATGCTGTTCAAACTCGGCTACTCACCTCTCATAAATAATGAATGAGGACTAACTGTTTGTCTTGTGAAATCGTCTGCGAGTAATGTAAGCGCCTTGCTCAAGGGTGTAGTTGATGAGGGAGGGAAAAATCTGCTCCACAAGCACACTTCTCTCACTTTTAAGCCAGCTGTTCTCAGTAAATGTTTGTTAATGCCTCCTTTAATATGTTCTCCATCCCTGTTGTATCAATGAATTAACCAGTCTGCACAGATATTGTGGTCTCGAAAAAAAAAAAAAACATATGTAGCAGCAAGAACTCATCCTACCTATGAATACAAATGAACTCCACTCACAGCACTCTATGCAAGTGAGCGCTGTATAACTTGCAAGCTAAAACAAAAAAGCACAGTTTTCCCAGGAGCTCATTACAGAACCAGTGAGGCAGGGCTTAATGTTGTTTTGACTGAATTGTAGTTATCAGTAGGCCACCGTGATGAAGCTCAATTAGAGCAGCATGCTATAAGCTAAGCAGAGGTAATCACTGGGCGGAGGGCAGACTTATGTGGAGGCATGGATATTCACTCTGAACAGAACAGGCAAGGGATTCACAATAGGACCTGGAGCCATGGAGAGCGGCTAATGAGCCTACATGATTCACTCTTGGTCTCCCCCACCGAGACCCTTGTCCTGGGCAGAGCGGAGGCGCGCAAGATGTGTGTGCTCAAACGCATTCCATGACGCAGCCTGTCAGAGCCAAGGGCCGATTAAAAGTTTCTCTCCCAAATGCTGGATGAATGAGGGTCTTCTGTGTCTTATTAGGGTCTTGAATCAATCAAGGGACTGTGGGTATGTCAGTAAACAATGTGTCCTGTATTGCTGTATCTTCCACCATTCAACCTGAGGTTCTAGAAAGCTCTTGAGAAAAAATGCTTTCGGTCTCATGGACATAGATGGATTACTAAACAGGCCTACCAGGCACAGGCCCAGGGCCCCAAAGTGTCAGGCCCCCCTTGGCCTTCACTTGCAAAATGTCATTCAAATCAACATGTACCAACCAGAAGGAGACACAAAAGGACCACAAAGATATGCAAAGCAACTGCAAAGAGACACAAAATAACTACAACAGGGGCAAAACAAACAGAAATAGACAAAAACAACCAGAAAAAACACACACAAAATGACCTCAAAGAGACACCAAATACACTGCTCAAAAAAATTAAGGGTACACTTAATCAACACAGTACAACACTAAGTCAGTTAAACCTCAAGGATATCAATCTGCCTGTTTAGGAAGCTTAAGTGATTCTGAACCAGTTTCACCTGCTTTGGTGAAAATGAAAGTGACTACAGGTGTAATGGAGAGGCAAAAACAAGACAACCTCCATAAAGGGAATGGTTTTACATGTGGTGGCCACAGACAGTTGCTCTCTCCTTCTCCTTCCTCACTGATTCTTCTCTAGTTTGTGTTCTTCTAGTGTCCTTGTCACTACTGGTAGCATGAGGCGGTACCCGCAGCCCAGTCAGGTTTCACAGGTAGTCCAGCTCCTCCAGGATGGCACAGCCATACGTGCGGTTGCAAGAAGGTTTGCAGTGTCTCTCAGCACAGTCTCAAGAACATGGAGGTGATACCAGGAGACCAGCCGTTACACTAGGAGAGCTGGACAGGGCTGTAGAAGGGCATCAACCCAGCAGCAGGACCAGTGTCTGCTGCTTTGTGCGAGGAGGAACAGGAGGAGCACTGCCAGAGCCCTACAAAATGACCTCCAGCAGTCTGAATCAGTTCTTACATTTTTCCTTTAGTTGCTTTTTAGAAATAAAGTCACTAAGAAGATTTTGAAGTTGCTAAATCTAGTGAGAAAGTCATCAAGCTGGCAACACTGTCCTCCTAACTTTCACAGGCGTACAGAGATCACTTTAATTTTCGCAGTTCTTCCAAGCACTGAGTGTAAAAAAGAACCATATATAGCAACTTAAAGTTAGCTAATATTTGAAAATCAGGCTGACACTGGTGTCAGCACTGCTGCCACTGATAGCACTGTTCACGCTGTTAACACCATTTGCTGCTAGCTGCTGGCTCAGCCACCTCCAGTTGAGAACCATTACTAGACAACCCCTGAATTATACACTCACAAATATAAATGAGTAAATATAGAGCGCCCTTTACAGTCTGTCTGATCATTTAAACATTGGTGTAAACCAAGAGTCAGCCAATACTTCCAAACCTGGAGCTTGCTAACAGAAATAAGGTAAATAAGAAGAGTCTCAATTAGAGCAAAACCTCTGGCTTTTTTTTTTTTCTTTTATATGAAATCGCAACCATGTATTGGGCTCATTGTAGGCTTCTGTATGCATCGCTTTCATGAGGCAATGGAAATATATACAAAACCTTTAACACAGATTTTTCATATACATCTCTACTAGTGTGTTTTGTGTATGAAAATGTGCTTTTCATGCCATGTGCAAAAGTTTAGTCCACATGATGTGATAGTGAGTGCTATGTTTTGACAGCCAGTCTCTGTACACAGTCCAAAAGCTAAAAAAAAAATGCTTTTTGTTTGTTTGGGGGTTTTTTTGTTTTTGTTTTTTGGGCCATTCCAAAACTATTTCCCATATGTATGACACAAACCTGATCCAAACCAGGAAGCTTGAGTGACACAACTGGAAAAAGCGTGGATTTGACAATCTCAATAACATGAATCCCAAAAAGAAATGGAATGTGAATGTAACACATTGTACTTGTGGAAGGCCTGTGGTGTGTGTGAAAAGGGAGGCAGTATTTGCAGTTATGACATGCCAGACAAACATGCAATAAGTAAGGGATCACGCCTGACAAGGATTCCATTATCGGTTTTTAATGGCCAATGTGGAGGCATGAACCGTCTGACAACCAGCGAAGGTACAGGTAAATGGTAATGTACACCTGAAAGTGCATTATCTCACTCATATTGTGGTCACTTACCAAAGACATTTATATTTTTATGCCTTTTACCATGAAAATCAAGTTTTTCACAAGCCATAACTTGATTTTATTGGTAACACCTGAGGGTTACTTGGAGTATTAATTACTGCCCCATAAGGTTCTTATGCAATTGAAACGTTATTCTCTACTCCAGTATATAGGATGGACCGTAGATACGTCTTAGCAACAAGAAATATTTCTGGTCCACTCAGCTCATAGAACTCTTTGACTCAGTTAGCCACAAAGCTAATGTCATGCTAGCAAGATTCAGAGCCAAACCATTGCATATGGTTGGCAAATAGTACATATAACTTAACAGTATGTTTAACAGCAAGATTAGCTAGCTATTCAGTCATGTAATTGTCCCCATGTCAATATCAAGATTTTCACACAAAATGATACACCACGTGTAACATTACTGTCGGCCGTCGCCCAAAGTAGTGATTTGAATAGTGAATGGGATGTGAGATGACTGCTTAAGTTCAGAGGGGCAGCGTAGCCCCTGAAGCATGTATCTCCATCCTGTGGTGTTCAGAGGATGAGCCACTGAAGGACTACACTAAGTGTTGGAAATTCATAGTACCCAGAAGCTTTGACTGCGTCCCTTCCTCATATTAGATACAGGCTGACAATGTAGCCAGCATACTGATGTAGAGCAGTGAACCGTTTCACAGAAACTATTTTGTAGGTGTCAATTATTAGATTTAACGGACACCCTGCAGCCAGTCAAAATCAAGTATCCACCCAGACCATGGTATAAATATTGTTAAGGCTGGATAATCTGATGCCAACTTCATGACACTTAGTGAACAAAAGTATTAAAGACCAAACTGTATTTTTTAACGCGTAATCTTCCTGTACCCTGAAGTATGAAAATTGCAGACCTTCACTGGAGACTGGTGGTTTAGCATCAGGTATAGTCTTTTTGGGGCCCATGCACTCATAGACACTCACATTTTGATGGCAGGGAGCAACCATTAGGTGCAATTTGGGGTGCAGTGTCTTGCCCAAGGACACCTTGACATATAGCTATCAATTTAAATCCTACTTACCTGTAAATGTTAAAACATATATATTAAAAAGACAAAAGTAAAGTATATTGAGTGACAGTCAGAGTTTTTTTTTTTTTTACTAATTATGAATATATCACTAGATTGTTATGAAGCATCATCCTGTTAATTTCATGACACTGTTCTCATTGCCAGACAGCATCGTGGCCTTAGTGTTAAAGGCTGATTGGAAAAGGCAAAAGGACCAAAATAAACTGTTGGGGTCTCACTTTTAGAAAATGACTCACCAAGGGCACTGGCTTGAGTTGAAAGAGGCTCTGATCATTTGCGTAATCACATAAATTCTAAATGGCAATTATACCAAAATGAGTAAATGGTTATTTGAGGCCCAAGAAAAAGCCCTAAAAATGGAAAAAAAGAAAAGAAAAATCACAAAAATGGATAATTTTAGAAAACTGGCACATAAGTTATATGTTACTGATTACACACTCAGTCTACTTGATGTCACAACTCTTCTGGGCTCAGAGCATCTATCTGGCTCTGATTATTGTGGGGAATCAGTAGAGTAACAGCACAAATGATACCGATGCACTCTGTGTATGTCTTTGGTCATAAACAATCTCTAGTAATAAACATTTTAATACTTAAATGGCAGGGGTCTGGGCTACAGGCAGACAGTGCTTATAACTGTCCCTAAAGGATCCTGAGGACTGAGTCGATGTTCAGTACTTTTCTAAATATCTTGGACACTTGCCTGCCTGAGGAGCCTTCACTGAGAGTACACCAGTGGGTCAGATGAGTCATATACTATAGAAACAGACCTTTTAAGGAAAATCTAATATTCAACCTTTTTCTACCTTTGTGCTCATTAAACCTCTAATCTGCAGCGACTGTAATGAATAGTGCTTAAGAATGGCTACAAATGAATTGCAGGGGTAATCTAGAAATAATATCATGTGTCCATTCAACCATAAAAAACCCAGTCCATTCAAGTTGAGGGTTACCAATCTTTTTCTGCATGTTAACACCACTCATTTACTGTCAGAAGTTCTCCTAAGTTGTTAACACACGAGTGACATATTTCAGCTTAGAAAACAGTTGCCTACTGAAACCATCTAGCAGACACCGAACATTAGCATTCATTTTGGTGTTGTGTTTCTGTTCACCTGGTGAATGTAGTCCAATATTTAATCTTCTTTTAGCTATGTTTTTGCCCCATCAACTGCTTTTGTGATGTATATGGCTCTTTAGCTACTCTATGTTCTTAGTGGCAGAGCCAGGCAATTATGACTGGGGTGGCCTATAATGTTGTCACACGACAGTCCATGGTGGGCTGCGCTGGGCTTTGAAGCCAATTCGTGGCCAAATTGTAGAATTACAACTTCAGGGTCCATCGCATAATAGCCCAAAAAAAGAGTTTAGACTCTAAAGCAACTGTCATAATGAGGTTGATGAGAACTGTGAGAGTCAACCAAAACAACCCAGCTGTGGGTCGTTAAAAGAAGAGAAAACAAAACAAAACAAATGATAGAAAACAAAATCCAGTTTTAATCCCACAGCAGGGAAAAATGCATTGTCACTGCAGCAAAGTGGAGTGCAATACAAGAAGCACCAGTTTAAAAAAGCAAGATATAATAAATAAGTAAACAGTAAAATAAAGCAAAGTATAATGAATAGACTGAATGGCCGAATTCACGTTATTGCACATGGGAAGTATACAGTATATATTACACAGTTTACTATAGTATATTGATATTGCACGAGTGATGAGTGTCAGTTTTGGTGTGTGTGGACTACTGGGAACAGCGCTGTTGTAAAGTCTGACAGCAGCACGAAGCAAGGACCTGCGGTATCTCTCCTTCACACTCCTTCACACACAAACAATCAACTGAGAGAAGCTAACATGCTTCATAAAGCTGAGTGCTGACTGCAAAGTTGGGTTGTAAATCTCATGTCAGCTCATCACTACAAGCGACCTCTTTCACATCATATATAGTAATCTGATCTATCAATAACATAAATTATTTATCATTTATGAGTCTATCAATAAGTTAAAATGAATTCATATTTGACATCTTGAAACATCATTATTGCTGCTGCAGAGATTATACCAGTATTTACAGAAGGACTGTCTGTGAGTGGCACAGCAGCAGTGGGCCACACTGCCAGCAGAGACCCCTCTGACCACCACAGACTCCATTATGAAACATTTCTGACTGACATCGTGAGCGATGAGTAACATTTTGCTGAACGGGGTCAAGGTCATTGATGTTCTGGATTTGTGTGTACTGAATGCAAGGTCTGACATGTGTGCCCAGGGGCCTGTAGTTCTTGGTTAATCATGCCGTGGCTGTTTTGGCTCCTTTTCATTGCTGGATGATACATCACAGCAGTGACTGAGCAACGAAGCTTTTGCATTTGTTGTTGTAAACATCTGGCATCTTTCCTGGAAAGAAAATCATGCAGTGCACAGAGAGTGATGTTTCCAACAGGAGAAGGAACAAAGATTCTTTTTGTAACAAATGAAAAGAAAAGGAGGAGGGACAGCTTCCACCACATGTGGTGCAAATAAAACATGAAAGTAGCAGACTACTTTCATTTTAACAAATATTAAAGACATTTACACCATAAGATGACACAAAAAAGGTAAAATTTGCTGCAAAAAAATTTCCCAGAATGGAGAAAATCCAGTGTTTGATGATCAAATTTTTTCAATATCGTCCCCCTGCAGGGCCTGTGAGCCACCATTTTACACATGCACATGCTTGAGCTCCAGAGCCACCATGTTAGACGTGCGCATGGGCTAGCTCAAGAGGGTTGGGTATCTGTCAATGTTGTTTTTTTTTTGTTTGTTTTGTTTTTATGTGGTCAATCAGAGGCCCACAATCCCCTGTCAGTCAAAAAGTTATCAGATTTTTATTTCAGCCAATCACTTCACAGTAGTGAGAGTAGTCATTAATTCAACTAGCTTGCTATGCTAGCACAACCAAGCGTCTGTACATCAACTTTCC